>CM060928.1:754378865-754913865 GCA_030765085.1 Allium cepa
GTGAAATTGTTTCTCACTGAATATAGTTTCTAACCTAAAAATTTGACCCCACACAGGTTTGAAACATGTAAGTTATCGTTGTTTTACTTTAGCACATTTTCCTAATTCAATTTCAGTAGCCATATCATGTTTTCTAAAGAGCATTCATTTCAATTTTGACATATTCATGGAACTTTCAGCAAACAGTGTCTCATGACAGCAATAGATTGATTTAATTTAACATCTAAATTACTATTTGAATCAATCAAAATAATCATGAAAGAAATTTCAGAGAAGTGGAGAGGATTACTCACCTTATTGCAAAGAGAAGCAGATTGTTTACTGCCTAAGACCAGTGTTTCTCCTCAAAACCGTTGTACCTATTATTCTCAGAAAAAGACCAAAAAACCCAAATTCAGTTTGTACACAAATCTGAAATTGATGAACAATAAAATGTATAAATGGTTATCATAGACTACATGAGTTTATTAGATTAAGGAACTATTAATTTCACTTTCTAATTTGTTGATTTGGGAAAAAACTATGGTTTCATGAGAAGGATGATAAAATTTGTTTACTGTCTTTTGTTTTGGTTTGGCTGAAAGTGAGAAAAAGAAGTATGGGAAGAAGAAGAAACATACAGTATAAAGCTTCGCGATACAACCTATTTTTAACTCTAATTGAGCCTAAATGTGTTAAATCCAATACAAGTGAACCAACATCTTATTTCATATAAGTAAATAATTATACTATTAAGACTTATGTTTTAAATCACAATTTGATTCCATAAATTACAACTCCATTTTAATAATAAATCCATGCTTATTTGTTATGTTAATAATTACAACAATTTGAATTAAATCTACTATTAATAATATTGATAAATTTTATTCCTTCAACTTAAATGGGAAAACTATAAATCATTAAGCTGTAAATTATTCATTCAAACAAGAATCAAAATACTTTAAATCTAACAATTCATGTAAGATTCATTACAGTGACTTACAAGCAATAAAATGAGTCATTAAGATACATCTAAACAAATGGCTCTCAAATCCTTGTTTCATTAATTAAAAATCTCATTTTTATAAGAAAATCATTTACATGAACTCCATGTGTGTATATTTTCTAAACTCTACTTTAATTAACGGCAAAAATCCCAAAATCTTCTTAATTATTTACTTATCAATAAATTAAATTATTCTTTTAATTTAATTACAGGTAATATATACCAGGTTATTACAGACTCCCACTTACGGAAATTGCATCCCAGCAATGCTCTATAGAGAAAAGTCAATACAATTCACAAACGATACATCTTTCAAAAGATAAATTATGCAATTGATAAAGGATCCTTAGACGAAGAAACTTCACTAAGCAGTAGATGATAATACAGAATGCATTCAACCTCCGAAGCAAATACACGACCAGGATTATATCTCTAAGCCAAATCTAATGAGATCTAAAAACCTCGAAGAACTCTAGGCTCAAGAACAAAAATGGGAATCCCTTGGACATTACCGAAATTTAGATAAATAGAAGAAATCGATAATTACCGGATAATTGGTTGGAAAAGTGATTTGATAAGCAATTGTGATAATGCATTCGATAATTGAAATGCATAACACTTTCAAAAAAACACAAATGGAAACTAAGTTTTCTACCCAAAATTTCCACAAATTATAAGTATTTCAACTTTTGTCTTTAAATTTTTCTATTAACAATCACAATGATTATTTTTCCTTTTTTCCAAGCTTCTATTTAATGTAACATTCCAAAAATTTCAAAATTATACATTTTAACTTGTTCCATTAATATAGAATATTAATTAGATCAAAATATTAGTTTACATTAACCAAGTAATCATTTATCCTTATTTTCAAGATTGAAAATAAGTTTACACTAATATTTCACATTATAAGAGATAAGGTAACTTCTTATGATTGCTTAAGATATTAAACGTTAAAGGTGTAAAAACAACCTTCCATTTATTTAGTTTCTTAAAATAAGAACGAGAAATTATTTAAAGACTTCCTTTATTGTAAAAATAGAATTTTACAATTTAATACATTGGTTTCTCATATCTAAAAAGTTTAAAACTCTTGTTTACCAAGGATTCAATTACTTCTTACAAAAAAATATCATACTTTTAATTTCTCAGTCGAAATTAAAACAATAAATACTCATTTCAAAAATAAATCTATGAATTCCAAATTCTCTTTTATTTAACAAAAAAAGATTTAAAGCAATTATTCATTCTCTTTTTAGTTTAGAATTGTAACGTCCCGGTAATTTTAGACTTTCGAAAATTCAACATCGATACTCACTTTATCGACTGCCGAGGAATCGAAGGCCGGAAACCCGAAATGTTATGGTTTAAGAAAAAGAAAAAGGATAGAAGAAGAGATAAGAAGATAGAAAATAGAGAGAAAAGAGAACATAGAACAGAACACAACACAACAATATCAGAATCTCACAATTCGCAGCGGAACAACATATAATAATAAATGGATAATCTTTAAACAAAGAACTATATCAGTTATTACATTTTATGCATTACATCATATCACTAGAGTGTACAACAACATACAACAACAAACAGTGCAGCGGAAAAAGAAATACTATATAACTAGTAATACGTCATGCCATCCAGCTTGCTTCCAGTAACTCCTGAATATCCTGATAAACCTTAACTCTTGACTACCCGTGTGTAAATTGGTGGGCACCCAGAGTTTAGGAAGGAAAACAATAAACTCCGAGTCAGTCATGTGACTGGTGTGGGAACTCAAAACAGTTTATTTATCTTTAAAATCAAAATAGATGAATATTTTTAAACTCAATTCACAATGCTTTTTAAAAATGAGACTACCATAAGGCCTCCCGCACACACACACAATGCAAACGCAGAATCGGAGGAGATTTCTCCTTATGATAGTCAAAGATGCTTGATACGCATTAAAAAGAACATTTGATATTATTATTAGTGCATAGTGTACAAAAAATTCATTTCGAAAGTAAAATATAAATCTTAGCCAACATAGACATTTCGAACTATGCCTACTATAGCTACCATCTAAACAGTGGTGACCACCATAAGTAAATGGCAGGTTCTACAACTAATACCGTACAGGGTTTCGTATTGGGAATTGGATTTCCAAAGAATGATCAGGCCAAGGAACTTCCCATTGCCACATGAGAATGCCTCTGGATGGACATTCCCGATAACCAAACCGGATCTCTACCAACACAAGGCCGGGTTGCCCCTAACTGAGTAACAACTGACCGAATATGCCATCCCCCGGTCCTTTGGGACCTTTCAACTGAGCGCTCGCAATCAATTCACACAATCATAAAGTGTTTTCAACATGAGTAAGTATCTGGGCTCCATACCATGATACCACCCTTTTCCACAAGGAAATGCACACATCCTAAAGGGCGCTACCCCTCATAACCTTGCCGCATCTTTCCTGTTTTGACCATTCCCGAGGTGTGAGGCTCGACGAAGTCACGTCCACAAAAACATACTTTATACAAAAGCCATGCTTTGGGTCAACAAATGATCATAGAAATGATCACCAGGATAGACGATCAAACAAATGATCCTATCACAAATAATCAACACAATGATCATTTAACAGCAACACTCAGCATGTCACATTACCAAATTGGGAATATATCGCTGATAACCTTCAACTACATAACCTCTGAGCTCGTACGTCTCAGAGAAGGGTGTTAAGCTAAAAGAATAAATTCTCCGCCACCAACAGAAATATATTTGAAAGAAATCTGCTTTATATCTCAATTTGTAATGTCAGACATACAATCCATACAAGTCTGTTCCGGGCTTGAACAGAACCGAAGGCACTTCTCACGAAGCCCTTGCAATCCGGGTATTCACAATCCCGATCGAATTTCCCATCACTTAGGGAATCTCTATACCAGGAGCTACCCAGTGCAGAGACAATCGATAGGTCATCCTATCGCTTTCGCAAATACCCGGTCTTCAACACCGGTCATCAAATGCAATTCATAACGACGTATCACATATTCAGAATGGGTTATCCGACCCCATGGTCCTTTCCCAGTTAACCCGAATAGTGAGCGCTTATTCAAAAATAAGTGTGGCATTCAAATTCAAACAAATCACATCAATTACCCATTCAAAGGGAAATATTGATAGTCGGTTATTGAATTATCAATGGATATGCACACATCACCAGTTTCCAAATAATTTTCCAAATTATTTATTCTCCAAAAATATCTTTACAAGATATATAATTTTCACACTTCAAAAATAAATCAATATTTATTTTTAAACAAGTTCTCCTTTTCTTTTATAAATTCCATAGTGAATTTATATTTCATAATATCCATGCATATACGATTTCAATTATTCATTTCAATTTATCTTCAAAAAGATAAATTCTCTAATATTCACTTTATATTGGAAAACATTTCCATACTTATTTAATAAGTAATTCACAAATCTTTTATTTTCAACCTTTGGAAAATATTCAATATACTTAAACCGAGATTAAGTATATATTTCATTCTTTAAGGAAATCATTCTCTTAAACATATTTATTTGGGCCAAAAGGAACGTTACGTAAAACATCGTTACGTCGTCCCAAAATCACTAGTATAGGGATTCGAATTTAAGATAGATATATAAATCCCAATACTATACAAAACATTTCCTTTCGGAAATCATTTACTATAACAATAGTGTTATAGTTCACCATTTCCTTCTATTTCTCGAAAACATCTATTTCAACAATAGATTTTGAAATCTATGGTTTCGGATCTCAACACATTTTAAAACATCGTTAGATCGTTTTAATTCTATTTAAAACATCAAATCTAAACATTTTCTTTAACATATTATTCACTATTCAAAACGTGAATATACTATGTAAACAAATTTTTCATCCTTTTATACATTTCATTTTAAAGGATTATTCACAGTTTAAAAACGTGAATATAACTCCATAAATAAGTTATAACAATTTTCTTATCAAAATAAGTCGTTTGCGGATTTATAAAACAACGTTTATAAATTCCATTTCTATTTGTTCTATAAAAACTTCCCTTTTATAAATTTCCTTTATTAACCTATTCAATTTCATATCTAAATGATATACTAAAAATTCATATTATAAGTCAAATACTTATAATTTATTTGTTTGCAAAAATCGTTCCTTTGAACTTCATAATTATAAATCTTATAACTTATAAGATTCAATTATTTATCCAAATATATTCTTTAATAACTTCACAAAATTTATAAATCTTACTATTTATAAATTACATTTATAACTTCACCGTTTATAATTCTAGAAACTTCATTTATTTATGAAATTCATTCACTTCATTCAAACACTTATAAAAACTCGTTTTATAATGTCAATATTTCAATTTATAAATATCCATTTATAAATCTCTTAAATAAATCAATTTATATTATTCTTTTAAAACGTCTTTAAACCTCTTTAAAAACTTCATCATTTTGATTTATAAAATAATCAAATTTTATAAATCCTATATTTAAACCTTTTACAATAAATTCAGAAATCCAATTTAATTATTTTATAAAAACATTAACCCCATATTTTCAAAAATCAACTTTTAACTATTTTTCTCAAAAATCATAATTTTTATAACTTTAAAAATTATAACGTTTATTTATTTAAAACGAATCAATTCCAAACATATAGTATATTTTCAAAAAATCACTTTAAAATCATTTTAAAATTCCAAAGTTTGGTCCAATGATGCTACATACCAAATAGCCAATCACGACAACAACGATATCATATATCGATATGATAATCAATCAAATATCAAAATATCTGAAATCAAATAAATACTGTTGAGGAATCCAGTTGGATCCCTCCAACCTGTTTTCCTGCATCCACAAACATTAGCACAATACCAATTCCGCTCCAGTACGGAATTATCGCGGTATATGGGATTTAAAATATTATCCGCTTAATAGACGGCGCAATAGGGTCTCATCCGCTATACAAATGCGGGAAATCAATAACTCCAATATATACATATGCCAATATATATATATTGCTATTATATATAATACCAATTTCACTGTTTATGAAATATTCGCGGTATATGTTTTTAATAAATAACATCCGCTTACTAACGGCGCATAATGTCTATTTTAACAATCAATAGATATCAATCATCATTCAAACATGCATTCAAATATTTTAAATCTAACTATTTAAAATAAAATCGAAACTGATTCGATTGAGTGAGAAGTTCTCACCTTGATTTCAATTTCGTTTTAGCGATTTATTTCGAATAAAATTAAACGGACGTTTAATTTTACCCGAAATTCTCACTAACTCCAAACGACTCCAATCCAACTCCATCGCGTAGTGCTCGTCCATACGATTCCAACGCAACTGGTTTCGCGCGTTTTCGACCTCGTATGAAAAAGTTACAAATATTTGAAGTTACACGAATTTTATTATCATAAATTACAACTTAAATTTTTATTTTTAAACCCCTCACATCTAAGCCGTTGGATCTATGCTCCCTGTATCATAGCCGTGCGCCCTTTCTCCTTCTTCACGCGTTCACCCTACAGACATAGCCGAACCCACTTGATCGAATTAGGGTTAATTAATTCGATCACCTTGCTTGCTTCCACCTCGATCCAAGACCTCCACGCGAATGCTCTTCACCCCCTCTATGCTCGGCTGCCTCCTCACGAAGCTCAGTCGACCCACTAGCACGAAAATCGAGGCCGACTTCATGACAAACGCGGCCCTGTAGCTCCCACTACGATGCTCCATTTACGATCATATCCGTATAGATTTAAAGATCACAAGACGCTTAACAACTTTCATGTTAAACACTTCTTCTAATTGTTAGTGGATTGGGAGAGATTGAGGAAAGAAAATAGGAGTTTTCTGGCCATAGATTGAAGAGATGGCGGCTAGGGTTAGGGTTTAGAAATATATATATTTTTTATTTATTTATGAAGGGTAAGGGTCTATTTATAGGAAAACGAACGACACTATTCATTCCGGAAATTCCGAACTCCGATTCACGCGCCGTAACCAGCGTTTCTAGGGTTTACCCCGCGTTCCGGACACAATGGAACAGGTTTCGAAAGCTAATTCGGACATCTATGCGAGATATGGCAATAAACGTTCAATTTAAATTAAACCGATTTAAATGATTTTCTAGGCGTTTTAATTTATACCGGACAAACGGTAAATCCGATTGACATGAAATTTGAAACCTTACAATAATATCACATTACGGATCCGATGAAACTGGTTTCATCGAAATCCGAGACTGTTTGAAAAATGGCTATTTTAACTCGCCAAATTAATATTAAAAATAATTCGATGCGTTTCGAGCTGCCACGATCAAACGATAACTTCGATTGCTACGAAAATTGAAATCCGGTAAAAACTAACTATTACGGATCCAATGAAACTAGTTTCGTCCAATTCTGAGACTGTTCAAAAATTGACTATTTTCACTAGTCGATTTAATATTAAAATATTCAATTTTCACAAATAAACTCTTAATTCGATTTTAAAAGTTCTATAATATCGTTCTAACTCCCATATGATAAAATAAAATTTTACAAATCATTTTCAATCATATTTAACTCAATTTTCAATTATTTCCATAATTTAACATATTAAATTATCGATTTAATTATCCAATTAAATCCAATTATTCGAAATAAATTTTATTCGACTTATAAATTCACTTATTAATATTTAAAATTAATTAAATATTCAAATTTTAATTATAAAAAATCCTGGGTCGTTACAATCTTCCCCCCTTAAAAGAATTTTGTCCTCGAAATTATTAAGTAAGAAAAGTTACAGAATCTATTAATTTTCCCAAAATCCATAGTCAAACTTCTTATAATAACTTTACTAAGTTTTGCAATCATACTTAGTTGTCTTTTCAAAAACAATTACTATTGTTTAACTTTCAATTCCAAAACAAAGTTAAAGTTTTCAAAATTTTCCAATTTTCTCAAAATTTTTCCGACGCCTTAAATTTCCGGAAAAATTCGCCATAGTCTCCTTTGCGCGGCTCGATCCGAAAAAAATGACAGTATATATATCACAAATATACATCTCATCAAGTAATGAGGCATCTCGAAGGGAAAAAGTGTAAAAGTACGATATTTAATCCGAGATATGTACCTTATATTTTATTAGCAAGCATATACGGCTAATATAGCGCGAAAGCGAGCTCCAAATGCGAAGCAAACGCGATCCGCACCTACTAAACACTCAACAAACAACATGAGAATCATGCATATAGATAATAGTATCGATACACATCATATAGCAACATAATAACTATATATGTCAACATAGCAAATGTAATAAAAGCAATATATTCAACCATCAACCAACTATCATCCAACAAATTCATAACCAAATCAATATTCATTCATATTCTCATTAACATTCAATGAATTGGTTTTCAATTTAATCACATTTGATTCATTTATAGTGGATGTTTACTAACATTCGTTTTCAATTAGTTTATATTCACTAATTCATATTCAAGTTGGTTCACTTCCAATTCAAATTCAATTCTATTTAAGATTCACTTAACTTTCAATTGAATTCCAATTACTTTAGCTTCCAATTTCATTAACTCAATTTCATTAACACTTAATGAATTATATACAATCAATCAACTAACAACCATATAACAATCAATGTATATTAATTACAACCAAATTCCTTTGCTTATATTCATTCAATTTGGTTTCAACACCATCACTTTCAATTATTTAAATTGATCTTCATTCAATCATTCAACTTTCAATAACATTAGATTTTAATGAATTAACACCTGCATTCATTATCTCATATCAACTTAATTCACATTCAATTGATTAGCATTCAATCCATTAATTCAATTCAATTGGTAATTCATTTAACCATTTCAAGTTGAATTTCCTTTATATAACTTAAGTTCATATTCATCACTTGGTTTTATTTAACTTAAATTCATTTTTATTTACAACTCATATTCATATAGTTTCACTTCTTATATATATAAGTTTATTTCACAATTGTAAATCACTTTAATTATAATTCAATTCTTATAATTCATTTGCTTATACAATTACTCCTTTATTTAGATTATTCAAACAGCTTAACAATCAACTTATATACACTTTAATAATTCTGAAAAATTATTCTTTTATACATAAAATATACTCAAGGCAAAATTATTTCATTTACCCAATTTAAAAACAATATTGTGTCGAATTGTTCTATTCAAGTGTTTAGAAACCCCTTCGGCATAGTTTTGCAGACCACGCTGACGAAGGTTCATATGCCACTCAACAAACCAATCATCACAATATAAAACAATTTTATATTCACTAACAAATACGCTCTCATAGCTATTATTACACTCAACTCATTCTAGAGTACTACTGACTCTATCTCTAATGAGTAATACCCAACAGAACCATGGTTGTCGCTTAACCATATGCTCTGATACCAGATGTAAGGAACGTACCGTCAGCGGTCACAACCGGTAGGCTTTTCAACTATCCCAGCCCCACCGTGGCTTACACTGATATCCCAAACTTGCTTTTACGGCCACCCTTTCGAATGTCACGGCTTCGCCTAACCAACCCCGTAAAGAGGACGTGTGGGGGTAAGAGTCTCCCGTTCACCACCAAACCGCGAAGCGAGAACCCCCCATCACATATCACCTAGCATAAGCAAGACTGGTGTGAGCTTAACCATATGCTCTGATACCAAATGTAACGTCCCGGTAATTTTAGACTTTCGAAAATTCAACATCGATACTCACTTTATCGACTGCCGAGGAATCGAAGGCCGGAAACCCGAAATGTTATGGTTTAAGAAAAAGAAAAAGGATAGAAGAAGAGATAAGAAGATAGAAAATAGAGAGAAAAGAGAACATAGAACAGAACACAACACAACAATATCAGAATCTCACAATTCGCAGCGGAACAACATATAATAATAAATGAATAATCTTTAAACAAAGAACTATATCAGTTATTACATTTTATGCATTACATCATATCACCAGAGTGTACAACAACATACAACAACAAACAGTGCAGTGGAAAAAGAAATACTATATAACTAGTAATACGTCATGCCATCCAGCTTGCTTCCAGTAACTCCTGAATATCCTGATAAACCTTAACTCTTGACTGCCCGTGTGTAAATTGGTGGGCACCCAGAGTTTAGGAAGGAAAACAATAAACTCCGAGTCAGTCATGTGACTGGTGTGGGAACTCAAAACAGTTTATTTATCTTTAAAATCAAAATAGATGAATATTTTTAAACTCAATTCGCAATGCTTTTTAAAAATGAGACTACCATAAGGCCTCCCGCACACGCACACAATGCAAACGCAGAATCAGAGGAGATTTCTCCTTATGATAGTCAAAGATGCTTGATACGCATTAAAAAGAACATTTGATATTATTATTAGTGCATAGTGTAGAAAAAATTCATTTCGAAAGTAGAATATAAATCTTAGCCAACATAGACATTTCGAACTATGCCTACTATAGCACCATCTAAACAGTGGTGACCACCATAAGTAAATGACAGGTTCTACAACTAATACCGTATAGGGTTTCGTATTGGGAATTGGATTTCCAACGAATGATCAGGCCAAGTAACTTCCCATTGCCACATGAGAATGCCTCTGGATGGACATCCCCGAGAACCAAACCGGATCTCTACCAACACAAGGCCGGGTTACCCCTAACTGAGTAACAACTGACCGAATATGCCATCCCCCGGTCCTTTGGGACCTTTCAACCGAGCGCTCGCAATCAATTCACACAATCATAAAGTGTTTTCAACATGAGTAAGTATCTGGGCTCCATACCACGATACCACCCTTTTCCAGAAGGAAATGCACACATCCTAAAGGGCGCTACCCCTCATAACCTTGCCGCATCTTTCCTGTTTTGACCATTCCCGAGGTGTGAGGCTCGACAAAGTCACGTCCACAAAAACATACTTTATACAAAAGCCATGCTTTGGGTCAACAAATGATCATAGAAATGATCACCAGGATAGACGATCAAACAAATGATCCTATCAAAAATAATCAACACAATGATCATTTAACAGCAACACTCAGCATGTCACATTACCAAATTGGGAATATATCGCTGATAACCTTCAACTACATAACCTCTGAGCTCGTACGTCTCAGAGAAGGGTGTTAAGCTAAAAGAATAAATTCTCCGCCACCAACAGAAATATATTTGAAAGAAATCTGCTTTATATCTCAATTTGTAATGTCAGATATACTATCCATACAAGTCTGTTCCGGGCTCGAACAGAACCGAAGGCACTTCTCACGAAGCCCTTGCAATCCGGGTATTCACAATCCCGATCGAATTTCCCATCACTTAGGGAATCTCTATACCAGGAGCTACCCAGTGCAGAGACAATCGATAGGTCATCCTATCGCTTTCGCAAATACCCGGTCTTCAACACCGGTCATCAAATGCAATTCATAACTACGTATCACATATTCGGAATGGGTTATCCGACCCCGTGGTCCTTTCCCGGTTAACCTGAATAGTGAGCGCTTATTCAAAAATAAGTGTGGCATTCAAATTCAAACAAATCACATCAATTACCCATTCAAAGGGAAATATTGATAGTCGGTTATTGAACTATCAATGGATATGCACACATCACCAGTTTCCAAATAATTTTCCAAATTATTTATTCTCCAAAAATATCTTTACAAGATATATAATTTTCACACTTCAAAAATAAATCAATATTTATTTTTAAACAAGTTCTCCTTTTCTTTATAAATTCCATATTGAATTTATATTTCATAATATCCATGCATATACGATTTCAATTATTCATTTCAATTTATCTTCAAAAAGATAAATTCTCTAATATTCACTTTATATTGGAAAACATTTCCATACTTATTTAATAAGTAATTCACAAATCTTTTATTTTCAACCTTTGGAAAATATTCAATATACTTAAATCGAGATTAAGTATATATTTCATTCTTTAAGGAAATCATTCTCTTAAACATATTTATTTGGGCCAAAACGAATGTTACGTAAAACATCGTTACGACGTCCCAAAATCACTAGTATAGGGATTCGAATTTAAGATAAATATATAAATCCCAATACTATACAAAACATTTCCTTTCGGAAATCATTTACTATAACAACAGTGTTATAGTTCACCATTTCCTTCTATTTCTCGAAAACATCTATTTCAACAATAGATGTTGAAATCTATGGTTTCGAATCTCAACACATTTTAAAACATCGTTAGATCGTTTTAATTCTATTTAAAACATCAAATCTAAACATTTTCTTTAACATATTATTCACTATTCAAAACGTGAATATACTACGTTAACAAATTTTTCATCCTTTTATACATTTCATTTTAAAGGATTATTCATAGTTTAAAAACGTGAATATAACTCCATAAATAAGTTATAACAATTTTCTTATCAAAATAAGTCGTTTGCGGATTTATAAAACAACGTTTATAAATTCCATTTCTATTTATTCTATAAAAACTTCCCTTTTATAAATTTCCTTTATTAACCTATTCTATTTCATATCTAAATGATATACTAAAAATTCATATTATAAGTCAAATACTTATAATTTATTTGTTTGCAAAAATCGTTCCTTTGAACTTCATAATTATAAATCTTATAACTTATAAGATTCAATTATTTATCCAAATATATTTTTAAATAACTTCACAAAATTTATAAATCTTACTATTTATAAATTTCATTTATAACTTCACCGTTTATAATTCTAGAAACTTCATTTATTTATGAAATTCATTCACTTCATTCAAACACTTATAAAAAATCGTTTTATAATGTCAATATTTCAATTTATAAATATCCATTTATAAATCTCTTAAATAAATCAATTTATATTATTCTTTTAAAACGTCTTTAAACTTCTTTAAAAACTTCATCATTTTGATTTATAAAATAATCAAATTTTATAAATCCTATATTTAAACCTTTTACAATAAATTCAGAAATCCAATTTAATTATTTTATAAAAACATTAACCCCATATTTTCAAAAATCAACTTTTAACTATTTTTCTCAAAAATCAAAATTTTTATGACTTAAAATTATAACGTTTGTTTATTTAAAACGAATCAATTCCAAACATATAATATATTTTCAAAAAATCACTTTAAAATCATTTTAAAATTCCAAAGTTTGGTCCAATGATGCTACATACCAAATAGCCAATCACGACAACAACGATATCATATATCGATATTATAATCAATCAAATATCAAAATATCTGAAATCAAATAAATACTGTTGAGGAATCCAGTTGGATCACTCCAACCTGTTTTCCTGCATCCACAAACATTAGCACAATACCAATTCCGCTCCAGTACGGAATTATCGTGGTATATGGGATTTAAAATATTATCCGCTTAATAGACGGCGCAATAGGGTCTCATCCGCTATACAAATGCGGGAAACCAATAACTCCAATATATACATATGCCAATATATATATATTGCTATTATATATAATACCAATTTCACTGTTTATGAAATATTCGCGGTATATGTTTTTAATAAATAACATCCGCTTACTAACGGCGCATAATGTCTATTTTAACAATCAATAGATATCAATCATCATTCAAACATGCATTCAAATATTTTAAATCTAACTATTTAAAATAAAATCGAAACTGATTCGATTGAGTGAGAAGTTCTCACCTTGATTTCAATTTCGTTTTAGCGATTTATTTCGAATAAAATTAAACGGACATTTAATTTTACCCGAAATTCTCACTAACTCCAAACGACTCCAATCCAACTCCATCGCGTAGTGCTCGTCCATACGATTCCAACGCAACTGGTTTCGCGCGTTTTCGACCTCGTATGAAAAAGTTACAAATATTTGAAGTTACACGAATTTTATTATCATAAATTACAACTTAAATTTTTTTTTTAAACCCCTCACATCTAAGCCGTTGGATCTATGCTCCCTGAATCATAGCCGTGCGCCCTTTCTCCTTCTTCACGCGTTCACCCTACAGACATAGCCGAACCCACTTGATCGAATTAGGCTTAATTAATTCGATCACCTTGCTTGCTTCCACCTCGATCCAAGACCTCCACGCGAATGCTCTTCACCCCCTCTATGCTCGACTGCCTCCTCACGAAGCTCGGTCGACCCACTAGCACGAAAATCGAGGCCGACTTCATGACAAACGCGGCCCTGTAGCTCCCACTACGATGCTCCATTTACGATCATATCCGTATAGATTTAAAGATCACAAGACGCTTAACAACTTTCATGTTAAACACTTCTTCTAATTGTTAGTGGATTGGGAGAGATTGAGGAAAGAAAATAGGAGTTTTCTGGCCATAGATTGAAGAGATGGCGGCTAGGGTTAGGGTTTAGAAATATATATATTTTTTATTTATTTATGAAGGGTAAGGGTCTATTTATAGGAAAACGAACGACACTATTCATTCCGGAAATTCCGAACTCCGATTCACGCGCCGTAACCAGCGTTTCTAAGGTTTACCCCGCGTTCCGGACACAATGGAACAGGTTTCGAAAGCTAATTCGGACATCTATGCGAGATATGGCAATAAACGTTCAATTTAAATTAAACCGATTTAAACGATTTTCTAGGCGTTTTAATTTGTACCGGACAAACGGTAAATCCGATTGACATGAAATTTGAAACCTTAAAATAATATCACATTACGGATCCGATGAAACTGGTTTCATCGAAATCCGAGACTGTTTGAAAAATGGCTATTTTAACTTGCCAAATTAATATTAAAAATAATTCGATGCGTTTCGAGCTGCCACGATCAAACGATAACTCCGATTGCTACGAAAATTGAAATCCGGTAAAAACTAACTATTACGGATCCAATGAAACTAGTTTCGTTCAATTCTGAGACTGTTCAGAAATTGACTATTTTCACTAGTCGATTTAATATTAAAATATTCAATTTTCACAAATAAACTCTTAATTCGATTTTAAAAGTTCTATAATATCGTTCTAACTCCCATATGATAAAATAAAATTTTACAAATCATTTTCAATCATATTTGACTCAATTTTCAATTATTTCCATAATTTAACATATTAAATTATCGATTTAATTATCCAATTAAATCCAATTATTCGAAATAAATTTTATTCGACTTATAAATTCACTTATTAATATTTAAAATTAATTAAATATTCAAATTTTAATTATAAAAAATCCTGGGTCGTTACAAGAATTCTACAATTCTAGATTTGATAATTCAAACTCTCTTAATTAAATTACCAATTCAAATACAATTCACTTCTTTTAATCGAAAAGTGATTATTTCTCCAAAAATTAATTTTTTCATAACAAGAAAATTTACAAGGTTCAATTAGTACTCAAATTTTAATCCTTATTTAAATATTTAGCAAGCATGTAAGCAATCAAATGCAAAAGCGAGCTCCAAATGCAATACTTGCATATGGTACCTACGAAGCACTTAACAATCCAAATAAGAATAATATCCAAGCATATGAAAAATGAAACCAACTACACGACTACATCATATTCATTTAACACATGAAACTAACCTAACATTGTTTTCAATTCAGTTTCTAGTGTATATATATGTATGTATGTATATATATGTGTGTGTGTGTGTCTATATTGTTATTTAAAATCAATAAGATCCAATTTGTTTATGGAATGTTTAAGATTCAATTAGAAAACTAAGTTTATTATATATGACCATTTCAGTATAACTTTTCAACATTGAAACCATAAGGATTTGTAACCCATGGTAATTCAATTAGTTGCATGTCTATTAATATATAACTATAGGCCATTTTGATAAAATTTGAAACATACTAAAAGAAAACTTTCAAAACTTGCAATTAGATTTTCTAAAACATTTTCTGGATAGTAAAAATAATTTACACATCAAAAGTTATCAGAGTTTTACCACATGGCTTCAAAATTGAAAATTTTAAGTCTGGGCAGAATTTTTTCTTTGTTCCAATAGGGTTTTGAACTAGTAAATCTCAAAATTTGTAAAAGTGGTGTAACATCCCGATATTTCATGCAATTCGCATCCACACATGTCGAACTTGAATTGCTCAAAATATCAGATTGTTAATTTATATTTGGCAAAACTCAGCATATATAGTAAATAAACCAATCACAGAATCACAGACACAGAGTAATATAACAATAAGCAGCGGAAACAAATGAATAGTACTTCATGAAGCTACTATATATATAACAGAGTTAAACAAGATACAACAGAAGCCTCGAATACATAGAAGTCTCAATACAATAGTCAAGTAACAAAATCTGAATATATCACTGGAGTCAACTGAATAACTGAAAGCTGAATAGATGTAGATGGATCTCCAAGTGAAGCTCCAACTCCAAAGGTGAGTCTCAAATGTTGTGACAATCAGTCTGACCCGAGCATAAAGAAAAACATAAAATATTCGAGTTAGGATTAACATTCTTATATCAATAAATTCTACTCAAGTGAAATATCAACTGAAATACAAGTAACTCAAAGGATATTTGGGATAACCATCTTCTAAAGATCCGTGGAACTATCTACTATGTAGTACAATACGTTATTATAATATATCTATAGTACGATAAACTATTAAAATAGCGTTCAGGCGATACCCATATCCACCTTAACACATTTTATAGTGCCATAATTTATACAATACAGTAATATCTCCATAAACTGGATGCTATCAGAGGGCATTCCATAGGTACGACACAAAACAAACTGGTAGTGGGCTTGATATGGTAGGTGACACGGCACAACTAGGTAATGCCAAGGAACGATTACACTTCCGGGCTGGTGGTAATGCATAGCCGCAGCTACCGCCCACCTCGATACACACTCCTAAATCAAAGGTGCACACCAAATCGATCATAAAGTAATAGAATAGAAATCGAAGAAGTGTGTCTGATTGGAGGAGTTACCTTACTTGGTCCGTCAGTTGCTCCTGTTTTAGCCACCTTAAGCTAACTCATGGGAGTCAGGTCCACATATATACCTCAATAGAATCGTCGCCAACCATCATACTTCATTCTGGAATCTCCACCAGGTACACAGTTGTTAAAGTAGTTTTCGGTATTGGGAGAGAGTATAAGAATAATCGATCCTGGTCTCTTTCACAACCAAACATTGTCCTTCCACTTCAAATAATTCATATTTCAAAACCAAACTATCATATCCATTTCAAAACCATATCGATATGATATCATTATTCACTTAAAATATATCCATTTCCAAAATCATAGCACTTTCAAAGTTATAACACTTTCGAAGTTATAAAACTTAGAAATCATAACACTTTGGAAATCATAACACTTGGAAATCATAACATTTTGGAACCATAATACTTTGAAATCATAATACTTCCCACTTAAACAGTTTAGATATTAAAATAGTATCTATAATAAGATAGTTTATAAATTAACATAGTTTATATATATTAAAATAATTAGTATATAAAAATAATTTTATATTAAAAATAGTTTATATAATAAAATAGTTTGTATATTAAAATAGTTATAAATTTAGTAGTTTATATTAAAATAGTTTATACTAAAATAGTTATAGGTATAAAATAGTATATATATTTAAATAATTTATATATATAAGAAAAGTTTTCCTCAAAGTTCACAAACCGATTGAAATCAACACGAATTCCAAAAATTTCATTTAAATCAAATCTCAGTTCATCCATTTCAATTTAACCCAAATTTAAGTAAACCAATTTTAATTTATATCAATTTCAAATACAAATTTGAACTACAAATTAAACCATTTCAACATCAACAGATTTCAAAATCTTAAATAATCAACATTTACAACACTAAATTTGATAATTTCATTTATATCTCAAATTCGACTTTACTATTATCTAGTTTTGAAATATTCACTAAATCAATCCACCAATAACATCTAAAATAAAATCTAAAAATACAATTTAAATAAAACTAAATATCCCATTTCAATTTATTTAAATTTGAAATATTCATTAAATGACCTTAAATCAAAATCAAGTTATAAAATCATATCTCTAAAATCTCAAATTCAGTAAGTTTCAAATTGATTTTATTTAAGTATAATTCTTAAACAAATAAAGTTTTAAATCAATTTTTGTTTATCTTTCCAACCTGAATTTATAATTTTTTTTATAAAGAATATAATTTTAATTAAATACTCAAACATATTATGTACAAGTAAAATTAAACATTGTTAAATTAAATCTTATTATTAAATTTATTTGGTATTAAAACTTATTTTATATATATTAAAAATAGTAAAATTATAAGAAATTCTTAAAATTATATTTTCAAAGCTAACTAATAAATCTAAAATTTCCAAACATATAATTTTAAAATTCTAAAATTTAAACCTTTATAAAAGTAACATTTATATATAATATCTTAAAACCAATATTTAATAAAGCAACATATATTTCTTTTCAAAACCTTGGAAATCATTTTTCAATATGTATATATATATATAGACCAATGGTGTCTTTATATAATTTTTCGGTCAAGTGATATAGATATTTATTATTTCAATCCGCAATTTAAATATCTACGAGTATATATCATTTCAACTCGCAATCCCAATTCAGAGTGAATGAAAATCACTTGGGTTTATCATTTCAATCCATAACGATTTTCTCCTATTCTAAAAGATCGTTCAGGTATGTATCATTTCAACCCATAGGGAATTCTAAATTAACAGGGAACTTGCAGAGTGAGAGTAGTGATGATATAACATATCAACAACAGGCATATATCATCAATAACAGATAAAATATAAATAACTGATCATGGTGTCAGATGTCATAGGTGAACAGTTACAAATAATAGCATATCATATATGGTAATTAAGTACTAGCAACAACATATTTCACTTGTCGTTTCAAATGAAATCAAATTCAATGAATATAAGAATGTTAGTAGTGAGTGATTGCTCATCTTTCGAGGCTAGAGATATTCAACAATGAAATGAATTACGAATCCAAGCACGAATTCCAAAGCAAAGCAAGATTGGCATGAATTCGATGAATAAAGCTGATAACAGGAATCGATGAAAACATATATATATATATATATATATATAATTTAAAGTCTAATATTTACTCATATTAAATAAATTCCTTTATACAAAACCCAATATAAAATTTAAAACATATATATTTAAATCTAAATATTCATAGGTATATACAAAAATCATTATTAAATTTAAACCCATATATTGAGAATATATACCTAATATATATTTTAAAATCAATATCTCTTATAAAAATAAAAATAATTTACTTTATTATAATATATCTATAAACTCAAACAAGTCATATACACTTATATAAACTTGTAATCTATAAATAATCAGATGGACAAATATGCAGACTATACTTAAAACAGACGTAAAATATATTTTATATCCAGACTATAACAACATGCAGATTATAGTTATATCAAACATATATATAACCATACTATAAATAAGACACAGATTCAAATAAATACTTTTACCATGTGTTATACTCACACTGAACATATTATAAATTTACAACAGAGGAAATTAACCTTGTCCGACCATTTCCCAGATCAAAACATATATATATATATATATATATATATATATATAAAGTAAACCTTTATAATTATTACATATTATATTTCAAATCATAACTTATTAAAATACATATCAAAATCATTATATATATATATATAACAATGAAATATCTGAATAATATATATACTGTATGTATATATAACGCAATATTCAAAGAGTAAGCAACACAAGCACGAAGACGATCCCTTACTACAAATAAATAAGCATTAGGAAAACCAGGATACTTCCCAACTATAGCAATCTTCACAGAGGCTGGAAGAACAGGAAAGGGGGATGAGTAGGTGGGGAGGCCGAGAGGGTGTGAAGCTCGGGCCTTGGAAATGGTTCGGTTGGTGGAGAGTAGTTCAAGTCATGGAAATCAGAGGGGTAGGCGGCTAGTGGCTCAAGCCTTTGGGAAGAGTAAGGTCGGCTAAGGTAGGGTGGTTCTCAGGTGTGATGGGTTTGGGTGAAGGTGACGAGTCCAGGGAAGGTTTGACTATGGGTTGTTGTCAGGGCAGCTGAGGAGACGTGGTCGGGCTTTGAACGAAAGTGGGTTCGATATCTTCAGTGGTGGAAGGCTAGTGGCGGGGGCTTGCAAGGAGGAGCGTATCGGGTTATGGAAGGGGTTGTGAGGGAGGAGAGAAGAACGTAGCGTAGGTAACGATTATTATTTTTAGATGAATGCAAAGAAAACGAAAGGCAGAGAGAACAAACAATGAAGATAATGAACGAACTGATGGATTATAAATTGAAATTAGGGAAAAATAAATCTAGCAATAAATTTTGGGAAATGAAATAGATGGCTGTTGGTTTCTTAGGTTGGATAAACGAAAAGGCAAAAGAAAGACCAAAGGTTCAAAATAACGAATATTGATACGCTTAACTGTTACGCGGGTTTTGCCACGTACCAGACACCGAAACACAAGAATGAATATACCATAGAGATCAGCACAACAAGACGATCAAAATGGTATACAGATATTAGTGGTACGATCATCCTATCAAAAGTCGACAATCGGTACTGAAAATATTGCTAAAACGCCGAAAATAAGATAAACGGAACAATAGCAGTCCAAATTTAATGAAATAAAATATGACGTCTCACTCAGAAGAAGATTTCAAATTTATTAAATAAAAATATTCAGGTTTGAAAAATATTTTATTATTATCAAATATTAACTGATTTGACTTTAAATAAAATTACACAAGAAAATAAACTTCCATATTGTCTGATAAAAATTTACCATTTGCTATGTTTGCATAAACGTATTCCAAATATTAAATTTTAAATTCAAAATTTTATTATTTAAAATTTCAAAAAATTCAGTTAATTACGTTATTAAAACCATTAAAATTTACGAGTCGTTACAAGTGGACTCAATGACAGTTGCTCTGTAATAGTCCGTAAATCCATACCTCTTTGAGTCGACACTATTCTCCATCAAATCAACTCAAAGTGGATGGAAATACAAACCATTAGGGTTAAATAAGAAAGAGGTAGAAGAAGAAGATGAAACAACAATACAGAATCTCACAATCGCTGCGGAACAACGTATAATATGTAACAATAGATTTTTACACAAAAGAACTTGTAACTATATAATATTTACAATCATCAAAGTACAACACAATCCATAGCACACAACTGGACAGTTATAATAACTTACCCTCACAAAAGCTAACTATGTAGCATACCATACATAGCGAAATATGCATCAAGTACGTGTGATATGTCTCACCATCCAGCTCGCCTCCTGAGCTCCATAGCATTCAATCCTGAATCTGAAATACTCAGTCTGACCCTAGCATTATAGTAAAATAACACCCGAATCAGTCTGGAAAACCAGCGTGAGAAAACACACTCAATTGAATTATTAAATTTTCAAAATCCTTTGAAACCAAAGGTATTTCGTAAGACCACGCCACAAATAAACATGTCGGGTTTTTACCTTACGATAACCAAAACATTTTTATCAAATCCATCTGATATTATAATAGTGTCTATAGAAAGTAAAATAAAATCTAGCTGAAATGCTTGCATCTTACGTTTCAGCAGTGTAACATCCTGCCTTTTCGTACGCTTTAAATCGACATACGTGCCAATTCAAACCATACGGAAGGGTGGATTGTTATGGGGTAAATAAAAACAAGAAAGAAATAAAACAAAATAGAATCTCACATCGGAAGGATAGAATATAATATTCAATATACAGTTCTTGAAGCTGTTTACAAAATATTTAATTGTACTTATACAATATATATCAGAGTCATACCAAAAAATATCAATGCAGCGGAATACAATGTGTAGTGGAACCATATAATATATAATAATAATGAAATCTTTGTCTTCGTCCTCCAGAAATAAAGTCTTCGATCCTGAAACGCTCGGACTGACCCGAGCGAATTGAATGGACAAAACACTCGAGTCAAAACTAAAAGATCTTATGTAAGTTAAATCAACAGAAATAAATATGAGTGCAGTAACTCAAAAGATGCTCGGGATTCACATCTCTTAAGGACCCGTTAAACTATTTACTATATAGTATATTTCGCTATTATAATTGTGTCTAATTGTAAAATAAACTTAATTTTAAATAGCGTTAAGGGGTTACCCATATAGCCCTTAACACAAATAATGCCAATAGTCTATACAGTACCGTAATACCTCCTGATCGGGAGGCTACCAGAGGATACTCCATAGGTACGACACAAAATAGAAACTCGTACAAGGCGCGATAGGGTAGGTGACATGGCACAACTAGGCAATGTCAGGGTAGATATACCAATTACGCATTCGGGCTGGTGGTAACGCGTAGCCACAGCTACCGCCCACCTCGAACAGACTCCCCCCTAAAATCAAAGAAATCAAAAGTGGCAACCGAATCAAATCCAAAGCCAGAGTATAATGTCGAAGAGGAGTATCGGATAAAGGAGGCTAACCCCCTTAGCCCGAGAATCGCTCCTGTTTTAGCCACCTTATGCCAACTCACGGGAGTCGGGTCCACGTATTTACCTCAAAGGAAACGCCGCCACCATCCTACTTCATTCTGGAATCTCCATCGCGTACACGGTTGTTAAAGGGTTTTCGGAGTTGGCAGAGAGTATGACAACTTCCGATCCCGGTCTCTTCAACAACCAAACGTTATTATAACACCACGGTTATTTCAAATAATTTATACTTTAAAACTAGAATATAATATCTCTTTCAAACCATATAAATACGATATCATTTATATTTAGAACCCAAATCAATATGATAACATTTTTATTTTATAAATATCCCTTTCCCAAAATCATAATAATTTCAAATATATATACCTTGAAACCATAGTTTTAAAACATAATTTTTAATACTTAATGGTTCAAATACTATATTACTTTATAAAAAAACAGCTTCTTCAAATTTCACAATAAATTCCCAATATCAATTTGAACCTCCAAATAAACCATTTCAATTCCCATATATTTCAAAGCTTAAATATTCTATATTTCAAAACTTTATAGTTCATTTATTTCAATCTTTAAATATTCCACTATTTCAAAAATGGATTCTTTGATAATTTAATATATTTATCAAATCAAATTCCTATTATTTAAATTTGAAATATTTACTTACTAAACAAATATTATTCTGGTAAACCCCTTAAACTTAAATAATACGATATTCTTTTTAATTAAATTAACTTGATAATATTCTTTAAATCAATTAGATATTCATTTAAATTCTCAAATCAAAAATCAAGTTATACAATCATACCCTTTAAACCTTATTTATTTACATTTCAAAACAAATTTTTCGAAGATGATTCTTACAAACTTTAATTCAAATCATATTCACATTTATCTTCAACCTTTCTTTTATTTGAGTTATTATAAACTCTATATACAATAGAATTTCAAATATATTCTTAACCATATTATATAAACGAAATCAACTTCATTATTTAGCGTATTTTAAAATTCGAAACAAATTTATACATAGCTAAATTCAAGAATTTTACTATATATATACATCAAAATTTAATATTTACTAAACCGTATTCTTTCCAAAATCATAGAAAATCATTTCAAAATATTATATATATATATATATACCGCGGTGCCTGTATATAATTTCTATCCTATGGTCAAGTGATACAGATATTTATCATTTCAATCCGTAATTTAAAAATAAAAATGCGGTTGTATATCATTTCAAACCGCAATCCCGAATGAAATGAAATGCATGATAACTTGCAGTTTATACAATATAAATACAGCATCCACTCATCCATCATATCAATCATCAAACATTTATCAATTTATCATCCAATTCAAACAATCACATACATAAATAATAATTAATTACTGACAGTTAATTTTTCAATAATGAATTAAATAACTGTTTAATTGTAGTTTATATGCAATAATAAATAAATTTAACTAGCAATTTATATGCAATAATAAATTTACTAAAATTTTAACTGGCAGTTATATGCAAAAAAATGAATTAAATAACAAGTAAATTATATGAATGCAAATTAACCGAGATAATGATGAAATATATGCCAAACAGCTATAAATAAATTTCTAAACACATCATAAATCAATTTAACAAACATAAGAAATCTTAGAAGTTGTGAGTGGGTTAAAACACTCAACTTTTGAATTTAAATCCAATTTAAATCCAAAAATTGCATAGTCTCCAAATCCATCCAAACCAGCGCCAAAATGTCAGAAATTTTATTACGATTCCAGCAAAACAAACAGCGCATGAATCCGAGCTTGTATGAAAAAGTTAGGAAAATTAGAAGATTGAAAAATTCTGGTCCTGAGTCGACTTCGGTTCAACTTCGGTCCCCCGCCTCAATTTCCCGGTGCTTGCTTGGAGTTTTTGCCAAAATGACCTGGAGCGACCAGAGTAATTTTTTTCCTAACCCGAAGTAGATGCAGCGTTGTTGCCTCTGAAACTCGAAGCGCGACCAGAAGTTGCTGTAGATCCGCAATTGAAATTGGATTGGGAAGATTAGGGTTTGCAGCCATTGGAATGAGGAAGAGCATACGTACAGAATGAGGAATAAGCAATGACCTAGGGTATATACCAATATATATATAGGAAAAACAAAATAGAAAGATTGGGCTAGGTTGGATTTGAGTTTTGAACGATAATTGACCCGAAAAGCCCATTTCGATTCCGGAACGGAAAAGGATCAACCCATATATCAAAAATATATGTTTTAAATGATTTTAAAATCAATGGAATAGGTTTCAAGTCCAAATTCCATCGTATGAAGAAGGTATGAAAAATTTAGTTTATTTCAAATTGATTTCACTTAATTTCAATTTCATTTATTTCTAGGCGTTTCAAGCCCGTATGATCAATCGACAAGTCCGATCGTTATTAAACTTGAAATCGTACAATAATTCACCGTTACGGATCCAATGAAACTTGTTTCGTCGAAATCCGAGTCAGTGGACAAAATGGCTATTTTTATACTTAACTAAATAAGTTAAAAATTTAATTAATTAAATCAACTTTCAATTTCCAATCCTATAATCGACAAATCTTGTCATTATTAATTTCTTAAAAATTTACAATGTTTTAAACAAATTCAGATGAAACTGTAAAGTGGATAAATTTATAAATTTCAGTGTTAACTTCCAATTTCATTAAATTTTAAAATTATAGATAAAATTACCAAAATTTCCATTTAATTAAATTACCAATAATTATTACATTCATTATTGTCAAATAGCTGGGTTTACTATTGGATTCAAAAATATTACCTAAATTTTCTCCTACCTCATCTTCACTTCAAATAACGTATTATTTACTTATATCCAATTTTATTTACTTACAATTAATCCAATTATTGAACTTTCCATATATACCCTAATTTATTCCATTCTATTATTCAATTCATCATTATTAAAGGATAAATTAAACATTGGATTTATAAACTATTACCTTACTATTCTTACGTCCCATATCGATTTCAATCAACGCAAAAATCAAAGATTTTATTACATTAAATTGCAATAAACCCAATTACCTAATTTTTTTTATTCAAATAAATAAAACCCGATTCTCATTCTTATTATTCAACAAACATATTTACCATTTAGTTACGTTCCCTTTACACTGATATTTTCCGTTTCACTTTTATCCGTATTTACTATTTTATTTCCACTTATTGTGATATAACTACCATAATTCAATATATAACGCTAATTTTATTTCATTGCATTTATATACGCCTATTTACATTTTATATTTGAACGAATATTACGTTTTAAAATGTGTACTTCCATCAAATTGAACACATTAATTTAGGTTTTTAAATACTTTACATTCTATTAAACTTACAACATTAAATTTACATTCTATTAATTACTTTACAGTACTTCATGTATTAATTTCTCAATTTACATAATTTGAACTTATTTCCCAAATCACCAGTTACTACTTAAATAAATTTACACTTCTATTAAATTTACATTCACACTTTCATTTCTTTATTAATAATTATTAAAGTAACGTTTATTATCAATAATAACATTATGAATACTTATCGACCTGCATCATCCTTATTACATTAATTTAAGTTTCGTATATATAAATTTTGTAACCAAGTTATAACATTTACACTTTTTCTTATTTTAACTAATTACCAAATATTCCAATTTACACTCAATTATAACTTTGCAATCTTAACAAATCCATAAATTGTCAATTGCCTAATATATACATTATTTACTATTAAATGTTCTTAATTAATTTACTTATTTGGTTTCATACTTGTACGTTTTCACTTCCAAACAATATTATAATTACCTACAGGACATTGATTTTTATTTCATGAATTCATTAAATAATTCACTAAATGCCTTTGTTTTCTTATATTCAATTTATTATTATTTAGGTACGTTCATTATCAACAACACACATTATAATTACTTATCTACAATTATTGCATTGGTTTATTCAACAGTTACTTTTATTTACTCCTTTTCTATTTTAAACCAAATGTAACAAATTTCACTATCCATTATTATATTAATGAATTCCATTCTAGTTAATATTTTTATTAATATTTCACAAATTCAACATTTCTATTGGTTTCTGATATTAAACTTATAACTAAGTATGCCAATTTACAGTATTTTAATTTATTGCCATATAAATATTAGATTGTTAACATTTAATTACAATTGCTTCATCTAATTTCTACATTCGCTCCAATATAAATTAATAAGATTTTTATTTCTTTCTAAATTTAAATTTAAATCTTATTAATTTAATTCATTTTAAACATCGAATTTTTACGGGTCGTTACAAGCATAGTTGGGCACAATCAAAACCATACATGCGCTTATTGGAGATTGGATTTCATACAACGGCAGGGCTACTGAGGTTCCGTTCGTTGCAGTACCTAGCATAGATCAACCTACCGAGGACCACTCCCGATTTCCTGCAACACAAGATCGGGGCTACCCCTTACTGGATAGTCCGAATAAGATCGCCTCACGGTTGGGATCAGCAATTGCCCACTAAGCCGAGATCAAAATGGACTCTAGACAGGGATGACCATACTTGGGTGCTACCACTTAGCCTTGCTGCACCTCCCCTGTTTTAGCCATTCCCGGTTGATGAGGTTTGAGGCTATACATTACCCTTTTAGAACATATTTCACTTAGAATGCTCATCGTCCTCCTGACGATGGTCTGATAGCATTCGTCTGTACAAGTTGCCCTGGGTCTGGAAAAGCCGAATCACCATCTTCATCATCTTCAAGGTCTTCATTCGCAAACATTCAAACCGGATCGAAGTGGTTTTTGAATAACTAAACCCGATCCCGGTCTCTTCAAAACGATCAGCGCATTGGCCATTATTGATAGTCGGTTATTTAACTATCAAATAACATTCATAAGCCAAATATTTTATTTCCATGAAAAGCACCAAGCCTTATCAAATTTAGTTTTTCACATAAATCAAATAACATTATCCAAACATATACACTTAAAACATTTAAAATAAAACTACTTAAATCACTTTGTTCAAAATATTAGTTATGAAATTATTTAATAATTTCCCGAGTAAAACTTTAGCCAAAACTACTTTTTAAAAATAAAACTATTATATAAGGTATAAATATTTACTAGTTATCCTTTAAACCATAATACTAATTTAACCTTTAAAATAATTACTACTATAATTAAATTAAATAAATATGTGCTTTAACAATTTTAAAACACTAAGTAATAATTTTTCTAAAACAGCCTTCCAAAACCACTTTTAAAACTTCTAATTTATACTTAAAAATATCTTTTGAAATTATACTTGGCTTTTCGGGAAAATACACTTTTCATTCCAATATAGCCCATCTAATCATTTATAAATCCTTCTCGATTTATTATAACTTTAATTTACGTCCCAATCCTGTAAATTTTCTTTTCCATACTTTTAAAAATAAAACTCTCTTTTATTTTTAAAACGATTTACTCATTCCTTTATAAATTTACTCCGTGAATTAAAAATCTCAAATATCCTCGGATCTTTTTTTCCCTTTATTTATAAACCCTGTTTATAAATCCCTTAATCTCATTCCTTTTATCACTGCTTCAAAACACTTAGATCGATTTTATAAATTAATTCCAGTTAAAAATTCATTTCTTGATTTTCCCAAATTTATTCCAAAATCCATTTATTCCAGTTTTACTCCTTTATTATGATTGAAAACCTTATTTAAATCAGAAATATCAATTTCATACTCTATTTCAAAGTTCTCCTTTTTAATTTCCCAACCCATTTAAAACTTAAAATTTAAAATAAACCCTTTGTTTTTAAAATTAATATTGCTTTAGTCCTTACTTTCAAATCCTTTAATTCATATCTATTCAAGACCCTGCTATTTTCCATATTCCGGAATTTATTAAATAGGATTTAAAAATAAAACTTTTTACTCTTCCAATTCTTTCCTTTTAAATTTTATCCATCTTTACTATATATTTCTTGCTTTAAATTTCCCTTTTTAAAAATTCAATATTTATATTTTAAAATGTCACAATATATCCAACAATAATCAACATTAAATAAATTTTTTTTCAACATAATATATTACAGAATTATTCAACATTTCATATATCACTAAAATGAAAACAAATTCAACAATTTGGAGGAATCCGGTTGGATCCCTCCAACCTATTTTCCTGCGTCCATAGATATTAGCACAATATGAAATAAAAATCCCACTTCGAGAGAGATATCACGGTATAAAGGGTCATCCGCTATTATACGAGGTGCATAGGGTCTCATTCGCTATAAATGCAAAAATATCAATCACTCCAATATATATACTAGTATATATAAAATATCATCCATCAGATAAATCATAATTTATCAATCAACATCCAATGATTTTAATTTTGAATATTTAAATTTACATAAGGCTATCCAAATGAGTGAGAAAATCTCACCTTTATTTTTGTTTGCAATCTACTCCAATTTTGACTTGTTTCACAGTTTTTGACCTTGTATAAACATCGTATGGTTTATTAATATTTGAATTGATCGAACAATTAATTACTATTTATCTATTTAATTTAAACTAATAATTTGGTTTTGAACTAATAATTTGATTTTAAAACTAATTTTCCTTTTAATAAATTATTTTTAGTAACTAAATAGCTAAATAAGTTTTATTAAATAAACTAAACACCCTAAATACATATTTTTAAAATAAACTGGTAAGTTAAAATATGTATATTTATTTTATTTTATTTTTCATTTTCAAACTACTTATATATTTATAAAATATCTATATAGATTATAAAATCCAATCTTATATAAACTCTTCAACATTCAAAATTTTATACATATATTTTCTGTTTAACTATTTAAAAAAGGTATGTATATATGTATATATAAATCCTTAAACCGGAAAGAATAAATAGTAAATGACCTTACTGCAAAAACCAAATACTATGTTATATATATATATATTTCTTTTTGTTCCTGACCTAAATATACATACATATGTGTATAAAAAAATCTTATACCTTACTGTTTGTTTGTATTTTTTTTCCTGCATATATAGATGATAAATTAAAAAAAACCGCCTCACCCTACAGCTATCGGCCTCACCCGATCGAATGTTGTCCTCAGGCGAACTCCCCTCATCGACGTCCTACCATCGAGCTCGCCCTAGGACCACTGAGCCTCCACAAAACGCGTCCTCTTCCAACAACGCGACTCGACTCCACAACGATGCAAAGCTTCATGGCATTATGCACACGCTTGGATCGCAGCCCACCCCATCACCGTGGTGCTTGCTTCGAGCTCTGGCCACCGCCCCACCTTCACGCGAGCCATCAAAGTCGCAATTTTTTATTTATTTTGTTGCGAGAGGATTCGATTGGAACGAACGGTTCTTGTTTGAATCATGGAGAGAGGAATTTGACTGGGTGTTGGCCATTTTTTTCCTATTTTGATTTGAGAACGATTTCGTGAAAATGAAGTGAAGAGAGGGAATGAATTTTTTAACTGGCCAGCTTCGCTTTCTTTTGAAATGAAATTGAACCGGGGAGCTATCAAAAAGAAAGAGGAGGAGGGAGCACGATTTGATATTAACGTGTTTACATTGCCTAGCTACGATGACATTTGGATTGAAATCAAAAAGTTCCGACGTGAATAGATTTTTAGCTAAAAGTTGGCCATTATATAAATATATATATATATATATATATATATATATATATATATATATATATTTAATTAAATTCAGATTGTCTCGATAAATGCAACTTAAAATCTTAACCTTCTATCGAGACGCTTCGCTAGGTGTTTATATTGTTACCCCTATTCCGAACGTGATGGAAAAGGTTTTGAGTCTTAATTCGATCGTATGGAGAAGATAGCTTTTTGGACCCAATTATTATACTGAAATTTCAATATAGATTTCAACGCATTTATCTACTGTACGATCAAACGATAACTCAAAAAGCTACGAAGATTGAAATCCAATAATACTACACTATTACGGATCTAATGGAACTATTTTTGCCAAATTCCGAGACTGTGCCTTGGAAGGCTGTTTTTAAATGTCAATTTAAATGATATATTTCAAAACTGAATAAATCGCTTTTAAATTCAAATTCAAATTTTTTATTATCTTCAGTACTATCAATATAAATTTTATAAGCCTTCAAATTATTTTTAACAAGCTCAAAAACCAAAATTTCATATTTTACCCAATTTCCAATTATTTAATTCAATAATTAAATCACCCAATTAAATAGTTATATTTGAAATTCAAGTTAAAAATTAACTTTTAAATATTTAAAATCTATTAAATATTCCCATTTCAAATGTCCAAAATTTTCGGGTCGTTACATGCTCCTCATTCTCTTAGATTTTCAACGAGTAGAAATTCCTCGAGATAAGATAAGAGGATCCAGAGTTGTGACTAAAACAACAGAGAAGACACACTCTGATTTTTCAAATTCTATCCAGAATATGTCTCTGTTTAAAACGGATTTTCAAAATGGTAAACCTTAAATTTTCAAAAAAGTGTTCTAAGCAAAATTTGTTACTTATCAAGTTAGCTTTCCAGAAAATGCAAAAAACTCAAAATCAGAGCAGGAATGAGTGAGTTATGAATAAAAATACTATGGTATTCCAGCTTAGAAGTTTCTATATGTCGACCATGCTTAAACACTGATTTCAAATGAGTTTTATAGATAGCAATTTCAAAATTTTCAAAAGTGCTCAAAACCAAGTTGTTCATTATCAATTACCTTTTAGAAAAGTATAAAAATGATAAAATCAAACCTGATATGAAAATGATTTTCTCTAAAAACTAATGTTGATCATTGCTGGACAATACAACAGCATGTCCAATTTCTAACTTAACTTTGGAAATAGCAAATCACAAAATTCTCAAAAGAGTTCTAAACAAAAATCTTTTCTTATTACCTTACTTTTTTCAAAAGAATCAAAAATGCAAATTTGGATCAATAAAATTAGAGTTATAATCCAAAAACCATAAGAGTTTGGAATGAGCTCTTAATGAAACATTGACAAATTTATTTCTCAACATTTGGAAATATAATTTTGGCTTTTCAATCCAAATTTTGCAAAAGAAATTATATACAAAATAAAATCGATAAAACTCTAATTAAATAATTTTCCATTTTTATTTCCTTTCAAGAAAATACTTTATTTTTGAAAAGTATTCCGTCGATTATAAAAGTTGACATTCCATTATATTCTAAATATAATCACAATGATGTAAATAAAAATTTCCGACTCAATTTACAAATAGAAATTGAATCTTCTTTTAAATGAACCCATTCAACCACCCTTCACGCATGATAAATAATTATTCTTTTGCAAAATATTTCACAAATTCTATATATAAGTAATATTCATTTCTCAAATTTACAAATTCACTATTTCCTTGTAAAAACAGTTGTTCATTATTATTTTTATCAATACCCTTTTGAAATCACATTCTAATAAATATTTCTTCCTGACTACTTAATTTCATATGTTTCAAAACATCAAAAGTTTTTCTTAGTTATATTTATTTTATTATCACTAGCATCCATACGTCTAATATAAATAAATACAACTACGCAATCAATTCCTAACAACCAATTAAGTAAATTTCCAAAGTCTAAAGGATTTTAGCACATTGCTTTTAAAAAATATAATATAATTTTTTTTTAATTTATCTATATTAAGTTTTCTTCTTCAAAATATGTCCTAAATGGTGATCCCGATAATCATTTTATATTCCTATCCCTATATGGGTAATTAATAAAACTATCTATCACACACCCCAAGGGAAGGGACTCTATGTCATATAGGCCTTAAATATATGATATTATACTTTATAATGTTCCGCATCAGCTTTGATACCAAACTGTAATGACCTCACCGCTATACCCATATTATTATAGAACATTATAAATAATGTCGTCTACTAATACGGAGATACGGCTTGTTAAGGGTGATCAAATGTGAATATATCTTTAAATTAACACGGACACGTCATACTTACCATCTTTTTTCATCTCTAGAATAAATTTGGACGTGTATAGTCTCGGTTCGAAGTAGTAAACACATCGGTTTCTCAAAATCAAAATAGTATATCGTATAAACAATAGTCACAGATCACAGCAGAATAATAAATCTCATATACATATATAAATGGCGAGTCTACAAAATAAAATACTAGACTCACTTATATACATCTAATACAAACCTTTAATCTTAGTTATACATTTTATATACAACACATAATCTTAAATGAGATAAACGAATAATCAAAATGGTTTATCTCCTTGCTAGCTCAACCATCCAAAGGATTACCTGTCATGTAACCTGAAAAGTCTCTGCCTGACACAAGCATCAAATAACACTCGGGTCGGACTATCTCTAAATACCAAAAGGGTATGATATTGATAACATGGATATATGACTTAGCAATAACTAAATAAGTCATGATAATATTATGCCCAATAGTAACCTAAAAATTTCATTTATGATTTAACCATAAAATGAGCCATCTTAAAATTATGCCTAAAAACCAGTTAACCAAAATAAGGCATATCAAACCAAATCACCAATTCATAAATTCATATCAAGTCATAATAGACTATCATCTAAAATATGGTGATGATCAATTTAAAATTCTTAAAAGCCCAAAAAGGATACTAAATATCCAAACCAAAATCTCTAAAGAAATCATCACTAATGAAATAATAATGATAGTCAAATATTAGTTTAATACAGTGACAAAGAGTCTACCCACAAATATACCCTGCCACATAGTGTAATAGTCTAATCCTACAAAAATAGACTACCAGTCTAACCCCATAAAATAGACTACTATGTGAATTTACCTAATCCCATAAAATAAGCAAATATTGTTTAACTATATACTAGATATTTGATAGGGCTGTAATATAACACCTGTCTAAGGGTCGAAAGGGTAGCCAAGTCCTACGAGAACAAACCTAATCCCACAAAATAGATTTGCCTACCCAAATCTAAAATGTATCGACTCACAGGTCAATGAAAAACGAGTCCTCTTCTCTTAATGTTCTAATGGCCTAAAAACAAATCCCAACAACCTAAGATAATGCAACTCTACGTTAATAACTATCACTCAAGTAATCTCAAGAATTTAGCTAACTATCCCATACAAGATAGTAAATTCGAATATTTGCTAAAAGCTAGTAATTTCTACTCAAACTCTATTTGATAAATTATCGTAATAAACGAAGAATTGTACGTAAAGTCTCCTACGAATCCGACAATTCAATTTTTATTAAAAAAATTTGTTTCATAGAAAATCATGAAATTCACTATTAACATAAGTGAAAACATAAATTTCTCAAAAGCAATGATTTCAAAAGTTATAATAAATTTTTATCATTAGAAAATTACTTATAATTTTCTTTATCTATAATTTACTTTCAAACTCATTCCTTTAAAATATCCAGTAACTCATATATAAAGAGAAAAGTATTACAAAGTTTTAAATCTTAAAAATTAAAATTCCATTATTAGGTCTTTGAGTCAAAACAATATTTTCATAGTTAATAATTCATGTATTTCAAATCTTTATAAACCTCTATATACAATATTATTTCACAATAAAGAGCAACGAAAAAATCATTTGCATTCAAAAAGTTAAATTTTCACTAAATGGCTTAGTTCAAAAAATCAGTTTTTAATTGCAGTTTTGACCCACCAAACTTCAGAACTTATGAAAACTTAAAAAATGAAAGTTGTTCTTTAAAGTACTAGCTTTCCATCAAAAAAGTTTGCACAATTTGAATTTACGATTAAAGTTATGGTCACGGTATAAAATTAGAAATTTCATATGGCTATGTTATAACATTAGCTTCAAACTCAATTTAAACCCCTTTAAAAGTAGTATTTCAAGGAATGATCAAAATAAAAGTTCTTCTTTATGGAATTATCTTTTTGGTAAAAAAAAGTTTCATCAAAAATGGGTTTAAAATTAAAAGATATGATCAAAGCAAGTTTCAGATATTTGTTACTTAATTCTATCTTTCATTGTCAGGATAGAAAATGCATTTCGACCATTTAACCCTCAAAATATGGATAACTCTTAAACATCAAAGTTGTAGAATAAAGTCTTGGCTTTCCAGAACATCAAGAATTATCAAATTCCGATCAGTAACAAAAAAGATATGAGCAAATCAGTTTTAGGTTTAAAACTTAGAAATTGGTATTAAAGACATAATTGTGATTTTATTTTCAATTCTATTTTAGGTCAAGTAAACGGCAAAATATTGAATAGCAACCAAAAGTGAAAATTTTCCTCACAGAATATAGTTTCGAACCAAAAAGGGTTGACCACAAATAGATATGAAATGTAAGTTATCATTGTTTTAATTCAGCATATTTTCCTAATTCAATTTCAGCAAACATATCTTATTTTCAAAAGAGTATTCATTTCAATTTTCATATAACCATGGAATATTCAACAAATAAAGTTTCATGACAATAGCTAATTGATTCAATTTAACATCTAAATTACTAGTTTGATAAATCAAAACAATCATGCAAGCAATTTCAGAGATAGCGGTGTGGGTTACTCACATTAGTTCAAAGAGAAGAAGATTATTTACTGTTTAAGACCAGTGTTTTTCCTAAAAATTGTTGTTTCTATTATTCTCAAAAAAGACCTAAAAACCCAAATTCAATTTGCAAATAAAACTAAAATTGATGAACAATAAGATGTATAAATGGTTATCATAGATTACCTGAGTTCATTAGCTTAAGAAACTATTGATTTCACTTTCTAATTTGTTGGTTTGGGAAAAACTAAGGTTTCCTGAGAAGGATGATAAAATTTGTTTACTATCTTTTGTTTTTGTTTGGCTGAAAGTGAGAAAAAGAAGCATGGGAAGAAAAAGAAATGTACAGTATAAAGCTTCTCAATACAACCTATTTTTAACTATAATTAGGCCTAAATGGATTAAATCCAATACAAGTGAATAAACATCTTATTTCACCTAAATAAATAATTACATTATTAAGACTTATGTTTTAAATCATAATTTGATTCCATAAATTACAACTCCATTTTTAATAATAAATCCATGCTTATTTATTGCATTTATAATTACAACAATTTGAATTAAATCTACGATTAATAATAATGATAAAAAAATTCTTTTAATTAATTGGGAAAGTAACAAATCATTAGGTTGTAAATAATTCATTTAGACAAGAATCAAAATACTTTATAGCACATTCATATTAGATTCATTACATTGATTTACAAGTAATAAAATAAGTCACTAAGATACACCTAAACAAAATGGCTGTCAAATCCTTATTTCATTAATTAAACTTATCATTTTCATTAGAAAATCATTTATACAAACTCCATGTGTATATATTTTCCAAACTCCTCTTTAGTTAACAAAAAAATTCCCAAAATCTTCTTAATTATTTACTTATCAATAAATTAAATTATTCTTTTAATTTACTTATAGGTAATCAAAACCAAGGTAGTTACAAGAAGCCTATAAATAAAGAGCCTAAAATGGAAATGTTAAAGTAAAAATTGATAATCAACATGTTGTAGAAGTTATGGAGGTGGAGTGGAAATAAAACATAATTGATAATTTTATTGATGAAGAAGTTAATGATGTAACTACAATTTGTCTTGTAAATGATGAAAATATCAATTATGACTTAGGATTGTGGGGAAGAATTAGTGATACCAAAAGAATAATGCTAATTCAATGCGTTTCAATTAATATTTTAAAAGAAAAGGACACGTTCCATAAAGCAAGATAAAAGGTATACACTTTTCTTCTGAATGTTACCTATGACGGCCATCCGCATAAACAAAAGCATGAAAAGAAATGTCTTTTCTATTCAAATGAATAAAGTTTTTTGCTTTTGTGGTATGCATTTTAAGCATACATAAGAGATATCTCAATTTGTTGGTGAAGAATGTAATGATTGATATAATCTATATAAGGAGTAAAGAAAGCATTAAATAAGTCCATCTCACAATGCAGATCTTATAAAATGGGTTTATTTGCATATTGCAAGCTAAGAAAGCATAAAAGCCGCTTTCGTTAATGCCTATTGATATGTTAGTATATCTAGTTGACATTTTTTTTGGGTATGTAATCTAAATGATTTAGTTGATCAATATTTTATAATCGTTGTTAAATTTAACACTAGAATTTGTGTTTTGTTTTGAATATATAAATGTATTGTTATTTATTAAGTATTGAGGCAACAGAAACACATAGATAATATTCGACTAGGGCATTGAATGTGCTTGGGCCGGCCCTGATTGTACCCTTTGTGCTTCGTCCCAATAAATTTTCATCATCATACATGAAGCTGAATTTTGTATTGTCGAATGAGTTGCATAGTCTGCAGAAAACATTATGGAAATACATTTTTTCACTTTACCATTTTGTTGCTTTCGTTGTTATTGAATGTTTAGATTTCATACGCTATATACTGATCTGACTACAATTTGTTGATGTTTGATTATTAAAAAATCTAACTATATTGTTTTAGCGTGGTTTAATTTTTCTCTAATTTCTATAATTACAGCATTGATGTCATTAACGTGGGTTGCGGAATAAAGGAGCTTAAGTCTAATTTAACACTAGAGGGGGAGTGTATTGTGTTTTTAACTTATGTAAATCTTTTAAGTTATTATTAAATCACAAATTAACAACACAAAATTATACTGACAATTAGTCACAGATGAAATCACAGATAAATATAAAAGCAATAAAACAAAGTAAAGTTAGGAGATGGCATCGAAGATTTTATACTGATTCGGATTCTTTTACATTTAGTCCCGTACAATTGCTTATACATACTTCTTTTCAAATTTCAATCTTTAAATGGGTGGTAGGTAAACCAGATTACAATCCCGATTTGGGGGCTATGAGACACACCCTCTTGTATTTTGAGTTCGAAGTAAACTCTCTTAATTTTATCGGGCTACAAGATCACCCGCTAAATTTACTGCGCTACTAAGCACAACCACTTGATTTTAAATGGCTATAAGCACACCCAAACGAACATGAGTAGAGTTGATAGTTTTTCCAAAAACAAATTCTTATACTTTGGATACAATGGATTCTATAGCCACTTGGATAGCATTTGTTCTTTGAAATGGGAGAGATGTTTCAAAAATAGAAAGAAAGTAGTATTGAATCAATACAACGAAGCATGAATCGTGCGTGCGCGTGTGTGTGTGTGTGTGTATATATGATATTTAGTAGAATAAAGTATATTTTTCAAGAGAATTTTTAAGAGAGCAAGGAGTGGGAAGAAATTAAGCAATTAATTAGTTAAAGGTTCATTTGCACTCGCCTTTGTATTGTAAATGAATAGATGTATCCACCCATGAAGAGTTATGTCCAAAAGACACTTCTATTCAAAATTTAAAAAACCATTCGAAGGTCTATATGTCGACATATACAAAACAAGTATGTCGACATATCCTAGTAATTTTTGTAAACACTTTTCTTTTAAATTATTTTGAAAATATTATACCGTGTAAAATAATTAAAATATAGTTTTAAAAATTTTGAACTCTTAAAAACTTTTATAAAATATGTTTTAAAATATATCTAAAAATTAAAATAATTTATTTTTATTTAAAATACCAAAGACTAGAAATTAGAGATAAAGATTAGAGATTATTATCAACGACTTTAACAATATATTCTAGTGACTCTAAACACTAAGTTATAACCTTAAGATCTTGATTTCTTTGTATTTGAACTCATGAGTCCTATATCTTTACCTTTAATATTTATATTGTACAATCTTCGATTCAGCATTTGGGCAATATTCTATGCTATATACTACATAACTTGGCAAAATATTAGTATCTATATTTTATATGGTTGTTGTCATCGAAATCAATAACTGAGGTGTTTGTAATCTCCATGTTTTTTATGATGGTAACAATTAAATATTCCCGTATATAAAAATATGATATAACTCCCTCTAAGTTACATAGCTTCCCTTAAACATATGCTTGTGTATATTTTATATTTTTCTCCCCCTCTATCATCAACAAAAATGGATAAGAAATAAAGCACCCCCTAAATGATTTACTCATAAATTGTAGGATCAAAGTCAAGAATTAAATGATATGTTGACTAATAAAGATTTACCTATATAATTGTTATTGGACTGAAATGAAACACATAAGACGTAAAATATGGATATTAAATGTGACATTATAAAGGTGTAATATGTAACAATCCAAAATTTTGTTTATTTGAAATTGGAATATTTAATCGATTTTAAATATTTAAAAGTTGATTTTATAGATTTAGTAACTTGTATTTCTAATATGATGATTGAATTTAATAATTAAAAATTTGTTTGAAAAAATTGAATTGTGGGTTTTAAGCTAGATAAAAAATTATTTCAAAGCTTATTTGATTTCTTTTGATAAGAATTAAGATAATAAACATTTTAAATTGGTTTTAAAAGTGATTTAAATAATTTTGAAATTTACTCGTTTTAATTAATGAGTGGTAAAATCCTTCTAAGGCATAGTCTCGTAATTCGACGAAACAGGTTCCATTTAATCCGCAATAGTGTATTTTTATCGGATTTTAAATTTCATAGCGTTTAGAGTTATCGTTTGGTCGTACGGGATAGAAACGCGTTGAAATTAGTATTGAAAATTTAATATAATAACTGGGTCCAAAAGGCTATCTTCTCCAAACGATCGAATCAGATCCCGGAACTTATTCCATTGTGTTTGGAATAGAGGCATAACATTAGGAAAGCCAGGCGACATGCCTCGATTGCGATCCGAAATTTTTAGCTAGATATTTTAGGAATTATATATATATATATATATATATATATATATATATATATATTATCATCATTCACATCAGCCTCCATTCTACCCATCAACCACCATACTTCGAAAAGCAAGCCACCCTATGGTTTGTATGAGCCTACCTTCCCACTTATTAAATCGCGTTTGACCAGAGAGATTTTTCGCATCTTCAAATTTCATTTGGCCTCATCTAATGACCAATAAATCATGGCGCCACTACGTTTCATATCAGAGCTCGATGTCAACTAGAGAAACATCACAACGACATGATATAGGCAACCAATCGACATTGGGGAAGCGAGCAACGGCAAGGTGGCGATGTTCAAGTTATGGTTATGAGCATTTCCAGCGACATAGATGATCATTAAACGATGGGGTTTGAAGGAAAATGGTAGAGGATAGGTAGGGAAATAGGCTGGCAAAGTTTGGTAGCGTTTGGTCGAGGGTGGTGCCAGAATTTTTGGGTTGAACACGATCGAATTTCGTATCTGTTCGTGGTCAAGGTGGCACTTGGGGGGGAGGGGGGAGCAAGTTGGGTTGGTGTCAGGAGGTGCGGCGATGAGGGGACTTGCTACATTGAGGTTGCAGTGGCGGCTCATGGCCAGAGGTGGAGGAGGTGAGCATTTCTTTTTCGTTCGTACCTTGGTTCGTTTGTGTCGAGGAAGTAAGGGGAAGGCAGCAGATTTTAAAATTTAAAAGGTTAATTACGTTAATGATGGGATTAAGGAATTTATTTATTTTTAAATTTAATAAGGTTGTAAAGTTAATATCTTATTCGTTTTAGATCGAAATCAAACGCGATCAGTCGCATCACGCTCATACCATTGAGATGTATAGTTTGAAACTGAATTCGAGAAGTTTCAAACTAGTTGAATTTTAAGCTATAGGCGAACGTCGTTCGACTATTGACCAACCAGAACGCGATGGCAACAATTGGAATTCTGGTGAGTTACTCACTCATTTGGTTAAATAGTATATTTTATGGTAAATAAAATTTATTTCTGCTTGTTTGTGTTGTTGAAATTCTAATTGTTGAAATTAATTTAGGATGACGATATAGCATCTTGAAATGCTATTAGATTGGTCAAACTGGATCTAGGGTCATAATATAGCATCTCGAATTGCTATTAAATTGTTTATGTTTATTTTAAGCCTATTTCCAGTATTGAATCATATATGTATGGAATTGATAAATAGACTGTTTTAAAATTTACATTGTTAAATTATAATGTAAGATGAATTTAAAAATGTTGGTGTTATCTATTTGGTAAAATAAACACCGTTGGATTATAAATGAAAGAGTTTGATTGTGAATGATATTAGATTAGCAGAATCAAATCTTGTCCTTCTATTTGATAAATTGTACACTGTTCAAATTCTAATTGATTTATATTGAAAAATTGATATGATAACAAATTATTGTTAAGTGTGGATTTGATTTATATGTATGATTGTTATGTAATTGCTTGTAGTTTAACTTTGATAGTTAAATTGAATAGAATGGTAGTTGATAAGTATCATTGGGATTTCCAAGCCTTAGTATAACATTGGAAAGTTACAAGTTTTTGGTTTAACTTTAGATTGTATAATTTGAAGTGAAATGTTTTATTAGTAAATATATACAAAGGTTTAGTTCAAAATTTATCTTTTACAAATGTTTTGTAAATGGTTCTTATAGAATTGTCAATTATTCCACTTAAATGTTTTTTTTTCAAAATTATTTAGAGATTTGAAAGTCTGGTAATTTATTTATGGTAATATAATTATTTAATAAATGATTATTTAAATATCAATTACTTTATTTGAAATACATTGTTAAAATTAATTACCTAGGTGTATGTTAAAAGTTGTTTTGGAAGTTATTATAACATATTATTAAATAATTCTGTAAAAGGTTCAAAATGATATTATTATCATTGATATTTAAATTGTTTTAAATTCTTCCTTAATAATTTTCAAAGTCCTTTATTGATAATCTATTTTAAATGTAAATTCTTGTTTAAGATCTACTTATTGTTTAAAACCCATTTGTAATTTAATGATGTTATTCGAAGTGAGATAGTCCAGAAGTAGATTACGATCCATGAGTGGGGATCAATGCTTTCCAAATCTATTTTTTTCTCAAAAAGAAAATTCCTAAGTAAATTGAAATATTATTTAACAAAATATTTTGGGAAGTAATGGTATATTTTCATAGCGTAATTCGAAGATAGTGATTGCCTACAGTTTAGGATGTTTCCGTTGGGATAGCGACATAGCAATTGTGCAAACTGCGATCTATGATTGATTGCATGACAAAAATCGGAAGGCGGATATTTCCTAAGTTAAGTTTGGTTTCTCTGGATAGAGATGTAACCATTGAGCTTCGATCCATTGTCGATACCGAAGGGTATTTCCATATATATTTTAAAAAGTTTTTCAAATATTTTGAAAGAAATGATTTGTGAATATACTTATTCCGATGATTTAAGTATATGAATGTTTTAATAGAGGAATTGATTTTTTGAAATCAAATTAAATAAGGCTTAGTGATTTTCAATGGAAATGTGGTCTATGTTTGGAATGTTTGTTTATTTGATAGTTAACTAACCGACTACCAAATCTTGGCCTAATATGTAATCCTTCTTAATTTTGGTGGTAGGGAAACGATTTCCTACTTAACACCAAGGGATTTTAACTTTTGAAATATCTAGGGAAACACGGGAATTATATGCTACAATTACCATTTGAGGTGCTATACTATACGTATAAACTTGTTGTTCTCCTATGATAAATGATGAGGAGATCCGTCTACTTAAACGATTAGGGGGTGATCCCCGCTCTTATGTATTGTCTGGTTTATTTTCTAAAAAACCGGTATTGAGCATTCCAGAAAATCAACGATTGGTTTATGGAGCGCCCGGGATGCGGGGGAGTGTACTCATAAGAGATGACTCGGTACCGTAACGACTCCAAAACCATATACGGTTCTGTGGAGGAGTTTCGTGTGATATTGAGATGTTGAAATCCATGTATGATACCGAGACCGTTGGGTACGAAAATCCGTGTGTGATTCCAAGATCTATGTGAGATGCGGGAATCTGTATGCGATTCCAAGGCCATCGTGGTGTGGGAATCCATATAGGATCCCGTGATCTATTTTTGGAGCAGTGCGTAAGTTGGAACATCGGACGTAGCCTCATCAGCGGAAAAGAGTGAAACCAGAGATAGTGGCATGGCCAGTAGGGTTGGAAAACCCATAGGGTGTAATCGGCTCCTTTTTTAGCAATACCCATACTTTCAGTTTTTTTTGCATGCTGGAGCAATGCACTCGGTCTTAGTAAGACCAGTTGTGTTTTTCCTATAGTGCCCCGGCTAGACGGGTGTGATGCTTCCGAAGGATAACTCTGATCTTTATGCAGGAGGACCATTCTCAATGTATTGAGGGCACCTCCATGGAAATCCTACACAATTAACGAATGAGCCTTATCGAGTTTGATTTTATATATATAGTATTGTGTTGTGATGTACACAGCATGAGCATCACCGCTTCTTGATTATTATTATTTTGACCCTTAGACATTATTATAATAGCATTGGATTGTATATAGAAAGGGTTTGGTAATCGTAAGGTAAAACCCTATCCATGTTTATGTGCAGCATGTCTTACGATACCTTTATTTTGGAAAGGTTTTATAACTTTAGAAATCAAATTGGGGTATGTTTTTCTCACGCTGGTTTACCAAATTAATCCGTATGTTATTATTTTATAAATACTCGGGTCAGACCGAGCATATTACAGATATAGATTTTGATTGCTTGGAGCTCAAGAGACGAGCTGAGACTGAGACATATTGTCGTACTTGTTTATTCCGCTGCAGTGTTTGTTTGAACTATCAGCAATTGTGAGGATATGCTGTTATAACTGTCCAGACTGATAATTATTGATTTATATACCCTGATTTGAGGTATGTACGTTACAGTTTCATTTCTGTAAGAGCTATTGATATTATATATTATTCAGTCCACTATGAGATTCTGTATTTTTTTAGTTTCTTCTATTTTCTACCTTGTTTCTTTCCCTATAACTATCTGTCTTTCCGACACTCAATTATTCAACATGCTATACAATAAACGTAGTGATGTTGATTTTCGAGGGTCGAAAAGTCGGGTCGTTACATAATATATGAGACATAATTTTTTTTTATATATTTAATAAGATATAATCATGACAAAGGGAATTCATTTGATCAAAATTTATGACATTATCAAATGATTGAAGTGTCTCTTTAAGATTTTCACAATTTTTTTGGCGTGGAGAATAATTTTAATTAAGAAAAAAATTGAGAATGAAAGGGAATGGGAAATGAAATGATGAGTGAATTTTTCAGGAAGAAATAAGCTTAAAAGGAGTGAAAAATCGTTAGGAATATTTGAATTGATGGTAGTTACAAAACTTTAGAATTTAGTTTTTTTGAAAATGGTTATAATATGTCGACATATGTGCCTAAAATTGCAATTTTTAATTTTTTAATATATTTTTAGTTTATACTCAATAGCATTCTATTTCTATAATTTCTAAGGACTAATAGAACAATATATAACAGCAAGAACTAATTTTCATTGATTTGGAATAAGATGACACATAGCATGAACGAAAATACAAGAAGATAACATGAATTAAACTAAGGAAACATAAAGAAAAAAAGCTAGAGAAATACAATGGTTAACTAGATAGAAAAAGATAACTAAGAAGATAATCTTCCATCAAGATAACTTCTTTTAATCTTTTATAATATTCTCTTGATTGTTTAGAATACCTTTGTTTAAGCTTTGAGATGGTCACTCAAAAATTTTACAAGAAATTTCTACTTCTTCCTCCTCTTCTTATTTACCTCCTCCTTAAATTCCGTAACTTTCTTCTTTTCCTTCCTCTTCTTTAATTGATTTTTGCTCTTCCCTCGCTATTGTTTCTTCCTTTTGGGGAAGAGTCTCATAAGGTTCAAAGTAAGGAGGAATTTGTATCGGAGATATGTTGGATTTATTGAAATTTTTTTAAGGTATAGTGGGTTCTCCTCGTGCATCGACATAAATATTCAGAAACTCTAGCGAGACACACACCATAATAAAATGTGTTCTCATGTCTAGAATTGTTCTTTTGAACAAAATCATTTAAGATGGCTTATGCCTAATTGATGTCAAATCCCAAAAGGAGCCTTAAAAACTTTTTGAGTTAGGTTATTGTAATTACTCGTTCTCGGAGTGATGCTTTGTTGTAAAATGAAATTCAGAAGACTCAATTTTAGTCTAAGAATTTTGTGTTTGAAATAAAATTCTTCATCATTTTCAAAAATATCAGGAAAAACATTATGATTTTTTTCATTAATTTTAAAGATAAAGAGTTCATCTCCACTAAATTTCCAACCAAATATTTGATCCAAATTTCACAATCTAAAATAATTTTAGTATCTTTTACGCTAATATAAACTTGTCCCTCTTCTCCTTCCAAAATTTTTCCATTCGAATTCGCATAAAACATTTTAACTAAATTCGAATAACAAACAAAGTCATTTTGAGAAGAGTTGATTAACTAAGAATATCATTTTGAAAATAAAGATCTTGAAGTCCATAAGAAGAAAAATTATCAAACATTGAAAATCTTTCGGAAAAACTTTATCGGAAGTAGAATATTCGACATAAATGTTGATGGCTTCTTTGTTATTGAAAAGAAAGGCTTTGATTCAGTTTTCTAATCTAATGGTTTTTGGTTGACTTAAGGAGGCCATTATTGAGTTGTTGAGGAGATAAGAGAATGAAGAGATATGTTGAATTTTTGAAATAAAGTGAGTAAATAAATGGATAGAGATATGATGATTTAATAGAGAGTGAACTGACATTTCAGTGCTGAAAAAATGGCTTTTAAGTTTTGTAATAAATGTAAAAGAGAGGGAAATTTAAAATTTGAATTTGAAATGAAATTTCAAAGTTCTGGCAGATATGTCGACATATGGACGTTGAGTATGTCGACATATGGGCCGAAAAATCCAAAAAATGAAACTAGGGTAAAAGGTTCTTATATATCTATATATTTGTATGTATCCAACATCATTATTGATCTATATTTTATTCCTAAATTTAAAAAAATGAAATAAAAATAACAGTAAAAAGTATCACCCTCTGCTCCTTTCCTTTGATATGTTTTGATTAATCTAGTATTGCCATGAAACAAATGTATGCTTCCTTAGTGTCCAGTTCATTGTCATTTGAAGTAATATCTAGATCATCTAATCTTGCTGTCTAAGCCCTTTTTTATTTTTCTAGATGAATTAGTAATTGATGAGATCCTTAATTTATTCTAATGTTGACAATCTCTTTGCAAATGACTAGAGCCGTCGCAATTAAAACATCTAATTGCAATTCCATTTCTAGATGTCTTGTTTTTAGGCTACGAAAGTTGTTCATCTGTCTATACTTTAGAAACTTTCTGAAATTCCTAGTCGTAAAGGCAATTTACTCATCATTGTCATCGCCTGAATCCTGGTCTTCACTTGTTGCATTGAAAGCAATGATTTTCTTTTATGTCGCCTTGCTTTCTCTTCCCCCTTGTAATTGTGCTTTATAGGACATTAAATGTAACGACCCGTATTTTACGTGTCGATAAAACGTAGAATTTGCAGGTCGATAGTGTTGTTTGTGTGGCCTCTAGCTTGAGTCGTTTAGGAGTTGACCCGAGTGCAAGTGATGAGTCGTGACCGACTCATAGATAAGTCGTAGACGACTTAAGGGGATGGACCGAGTTAAGGGATAGAACGGCATAGTAGTTGCCGACTTAAGAAGAGAGGCGAAATAGGGGTCAAGTGTTGAGTCGTGACCGACTCATAGGATAGGTCGTGTACAAGTTACGACTCATAGGATGGAAGGCTTGGGAGTTAGGTCGTTTGAAGGATAGGTCGTAGGTAGGGGTGAGCGACCTAAGGAGCTAACGGGTTAGGATGTTAATGTGTTGAGAGTTAGGTCGGTTGAGCGACCTAGGATAGAGGAACGACCTAAGAAAGTGACCGACCTAGTGGAGAGCGACCTAAGAGGGGGTAGCGACCTAAAGGAAATAGGTTGAGTCGTGAGTCGGCTATGTTGTTAGGTCGTAGCATGATAGGTCGGCAACGACCTAAGTTAGGTCGGAGGCTTTTGTATTGTGTGTTTGTTAGGTCGTTGGGGACATAGGTCGGCAGGGGTTTGAGTCGGCACTGGTATTAAGTCGTAAGTCGGCATGGTGGTTAAGTCGTCATACGACTTAGGACTTGGGATATGCGGCCTGTGTTTTAGGTTATGTCTGGGTTGTGTCGTAGGTCGTTAATGTTATAAGTCGTTAGGTCGGCCTTGGGCTTAAGTCGGCCTTGTTTGTTAGGTCGCAGGGGGTTTAGGTCGTGAGACCCTGTGTGTTTGGATAAGCCGTAGGTCGCTAGGGCGGGCTGGTTTTAGGTCGTAGGTCGTTGGAGTGTTAGGTCGGGGACGACCTAAAGGGCGACGACCTAAGGGTTGTTCAGCCTATAAATAGAGGGGTTTGGCTCACTTTTTGGCACCGGTTTTTGAAGCGACGAAGTGCTGCCATTTTGAAGACTCGACTACAACATTTCTTCATCTTCTTTTCTCTACTTCTATCAAGTGCTAACATCCATTGAAGATTGAAGATCAAGATCAAAGATCAAGAGCCAAAGTTGAAGATTTTCATCCGAAGAAGCTAGATTTCACCGTTTCAAGTGAAATTTCTCCGGATCAAGCTCAAGTCCTTGCTGTCCAGATCTGAAGTTGATTGATTTTAGGTTGTTTTGGTGATTTGGTGAGTGGTAGTTATCTCTCACGCGGATCCAAAGGAGTATATTGGATTGGTGGCATGTTTGGGTGTTAAAGTTAGAGATTTCATGCATTTTTCTTAGATCGAAGTCTAGATCCATGGTTTTTGAAGATGTTTACTTATGCAAGTTTGTTTAATAAGCATTAGAGACAAAACCCATGTTTTATAATTGATAGATCTATGCTAAAAACCATGATTTCACATATGTTGGACTTTTGCTCGTTTATTTACGAAATTCCCATTATAGTTGATATTGCTTAAATTGCTTAATAGATCTTGTTTGAATGATTGATTATTTGAATGTATGATTGATTTGATTGTTTCCAAGTTAGCTAGTAGTTGATTTGGAACAAGATGATGAAAGAGGATTCAAAAGCTATGGAAGAAGGCTCTTGAATGGTGAAAGCTGCTTAAGGCATATGTAGCGGATGTTGAAGCTCATATGTATAGATTGGATGATGTTGAGATGGGACTTTGCCATGATTTGATGAGGCAAACCATGTTGTTGAGTTGAGACTTTGCTCTGATGCGATGAAGCGAAGTATGATGTGAGTCTTGGCTTAATCCAAGCAGGGATCATTCCAAGCATGTTGATAACTTGAAGAGTAGTTCAAGTTGGTTGATAATGGATTGTTCAAGAGGTAGCTTGAGCTTGTATGAGGATAGTCGTCAAGAAGGATGGCTAGGAGGCTTGGATCTCGTCGTTGTTGAAGGTTCTAGCATGCTCAAAAGCAAGAGTACATGGGGCGCCCATAACGACTACAGGTAGGTAGTCGGGACACCCAAAAGACTACAGGTAGGTAGTTGAGTACTCTGGGCAAAGTAGATAAGTCCTAGGCACAAGGCAGTGTGCGGAGTTATGGTTAGAACCGGGGTTACCATTAGCCCTTGACAGATGGTCATTCAACTAACGGTGAAATCGAGGCAAGGATAACAGTGATAGCCAGAGTCATGGATGTTTGGTTGTATTATCATTCGGCTTCAAGAGCGGTGTTTTCTGGGTGCTTATCTGATCTTGGTTTAGGCCTTGGGGGTTTGTATTTGGAAAACATCGTCCTTGACTCGAGTGGTATTCGCTTTACCTTAATTGTCTATGTTGTTATGCTTGCTTCTCCTTAGTGTATGTCTGGGGCTATCACTGTAGAAAGAGGTGGAGTGGGATGGTTTGGTTCCTATTCCTTTTATCCTTTATGCTCTTTTGGTATGTTTGATAGTTAATTTACTGCTCACTAAGACTTTGTCTGACTCAAGGTTTTATGTCTCCTCTTATTACCTTGGGCTGTTCATCCATGTTTGGGATGGGCAGACTAGGTAGCAGGTGACAGGTGCTGTGCTAGGAGTTCTACGATGAAGATGACGAAGACGAGCAGGAGGCTTTGCATATTAGTTTTCTTACTATATGTACTGGGTATCCGCTGCTGTATTTGGTTGAGTGATTTGTAGTGAGGCTTTCATGTATGGATTTGAGTAGATGATTGTATGAAACTACTGTGATGCTTATATGATGATGTTCTGTTCTATGGAGCTTCACTATATTATATTTCTCTATTGTATTTTATCCATGCGCTGTGAGTTATGCGATAGAGATTCTTCTGTTTTGTTTTACCCTGACTATCGTCCATGGCTGCCTGGCACACCTTTTAGCGCATTGTTTCCTTGATTTGGTGCGGGAGTCATGGGCGGTCGTCACATTTGGTATCAGAGCCTTGGTTAATCGATTTTAGCCAACGCTCGCTGATGTAACTACGTAAGAGAGACGTAATTGTAATTTGATGGATGATTACTATATATAATATAGTAGTTTAGAAGGGTTTGAACTCCTTATGCAGTTGTTTCTTAAGGTGTTCTAATCATTCTTTTTACAGATACTAAGGATGAGTCGAAGTGTGAGACAAGCTGCGAGGGGTAGCCGTGATGCTAGGGAAGCTGTTGATTATGCTCCCATGTTTGAGGCCATGATGACTTCAATCATGAGGAGAATACCAGCTTCAGGATCATCTGTGGATGTGGGAGTTCAAGTCCAAGCTCCGAGACCGGTGGATTTTGCCAAGCTTTGCAAGGATTATACTGCTCTTGGAGGGAAAGTTTTCTTGGGGACGGAGTCGACTATTGAGGTGCAGAGATGGATTGATGCTTGCAAAAGAATCTTTGGTGACTTAGGGATTGAGGATGCAACTAAGAGGAAGCTTGCATCGAGACAGCTTCAGGGAAGAGCTGCTGATTGGTGGAATTCTATCACCATCGATACTCCAGAAGAAGAGATTACTTGGGAGCAATTCCAAGTTAGATTTGAAGCTAAGTTCATCTCTACTTCCCAGAAATCTGTCTTGTTTAAGAAGTTTGTAGAGCTCAAGCAAGGGGGGAGACCTGTTCTTGAGTATATTTCTGAGTTTGAAGCCTTATCTAAGTATGCCAGATCGTATATTGATTCTCCCTACCAGAAGAATGAAAAGTTTGTGACTGGTCTGGATGCTTATCTTGGGAGGCAGTTGGTGGATCATCTGGACGATCCGTTTGAGAAGCTTGTGGAAAAAGCTCTTAGGCACGAGAGTTTGTTCCCTAAGGAAGTATCTGTTGTTGCTGTAACCAGGGAAGGATCTAAACCACAGCAGAGTGGCAATAAGAAGAGGAAACAACAGCAACAGAGGGGTAGGGATGGCCAGAAGAAGCCGAAGAGTGAAGTGACTTGCTATAACTGCCAGCAGAAGGGCCATCTTTACAAAGATTGTAAGAATCCCAAAGTGCCGGGAAAGTGTTACAACTGTGATAAGCTGGGACATATCAAGAAGGATTGTCCAGAACCGAGGAAAGATAGGCAGGTTGTGCAAGCCTATGCTTTGGGGGCTGTTCCATCGTCTTCGAAAGCTCCTACTGCTGAAGAGAAGGGGAAGAGTGTGGTTGTTCAAGGTACTCTTTCTATTTGTGGTGTTCCAGTTAGAGTGTTGTTTGATACTGGAGCGTCGCATTCTTTTGTTTGTGATGATTTGGTAGGCCGGTTAGGTTTGAAACCGGATATTGTTGATAGGCCATTGGTTGTGACTAATCCAGTTGGGGGTTCGTCATGTTTGTGTATGATATGTCGTGGTCTGGTTGTGTCGAGTCATGATTGCTCGTTTGTTTGTGATTGCTTTGTTCTGAACTTTGCGGGGTTCGGAATTATTTTGGGTATGGACTGGCTTAGGAAGTATGCGGCAAGGATTGATTGTGAGAGGCTGGAGGTGACAGTCGGGAATGTGGAAGGGCGAAAGGTTGTGATACGATGTAAGCATGAAGAAGGCGTCTTCATGAGCTTCATGTATTCGCTGGTTGTTCCACGGGATGGACTGTCGTCGATGCCAATCGTGAATGGATTTGAGAATGTCTTTGAGGAAGTCAAAGGGTTGCCGCCGCATAGGGAGATCGAGTTTCGTATCGATCTAGTTGAGGGAGCCAGACCTGTTGTGATGCCTCTTAGGCGGATGGCACCGAGGGAGCAGCAAGAGCTGAAGGTGCAAGTTGATGACCTTTTGCAGAAAGGATTCATTCGGAGAAGTGTGTCCGAATGGGGTGCGCCAGTTGTGTTCGCAACCAAAGCGGATGGATCGTTGAGGTTGTGTGTGGATTATCGTGAGCTGAATAAGGTGACTAAGAAGAACAAGTATCCATTGCCGAGAATAGATGACTTGTTTGATCAGCTTCACGAGGCTAAGGTGTTTTCTCAGATGGATTTGGCAACGGGATTTCACCAGTTGAGAGTGGCGAAGGATAGTGTGCCGAAGACTGCTTTCAGGACACCATCCGGGTTTTATGAGTGGCTGGTAATGCCGTTTGGATTGACTAACGCGCCAGCATATTTTGTGGATCTTATGAATAGAGTGTTCAGAGATCAGTTGAATAAGTTCGTGCTTGTGTTCGTGGATGATATTTTGGTTTATTCCAGAACTGAGGGAGAGCACAAGACGCACTTGAGGATTGTTTTGGAAATTTTGCGGAAATATCAGCTGAAGGCTAAGTTTTCGAAGTGTCACTTCTGGAAGAGTGAAGTGAGGTTCTTAGGCCATGTTATTTCTGGAAATGGAATAGCGGTTGATCCCGCTAAGGTGGCAGCGATCCAGGATTGGGTTAGGCCTAAGAATGCATCTGATGCGAGAAGTTTTCTTGGATTAGCAGGATATTATCGTCGGTTTATCAAAGACTTTTCCAAGATAGCTGCACCGTTGACAGGATTGACGAAAAAGAACCAAGTGTTCAGATGGGATGATAAGTGTGAGCAAGCTTTCGTAATCCTGAAAGAGCGACTGACGAGCGCTCCTGTTTTGACTATTCCAAGTGGGAATGATGGGATGGTGGTTTACACCGATGCATGTGGCACTGGACTAGGAGCGGTGCTAATGCAGAAGCATAAAGTTGTTGCGTATGCTAGTCGACAACTAAAGCCGCATGAAAGGAATTATCCGACTCATGATTTGGAGTTAGCGGCGATTGTGTTTGCTTTGAAGATGTGGAGACACTATCTATTGGGAGTTAGATTCGAGCTGTTTACAGATCATAAGTCGTTGAAGTATCTGTTTTCCCAAAAGGATTTGAATCTTCGACAGCAAAGGTGGCTAGAGTTCTTAGCATCGTATGATTTTGGTATAGCCTATACTCCAGGGAAAGGTAACGCAGTGGCTGATGCGTTAAGTCGAAGACATGCAGGATTGGGAGCCATGTTTTCGGAATGGAAGAGTCTTGAGTATTTGGCTGGATTTGATTTCAGGCCTAGATGTGAATTGGAACCTGAGATGTTGGCAAACTTATCGATAAGGCCTACTCTTGTGGAAAGAATTGGCGAGAGGCAAAGGAGAGATGATAAGCTTATCAAGATTATCCGTGATTTGGAATCCGGATTGGATCCAGAAAAGGATAAAGGATTTGAAGTCGATCGAGAGGGTTGGCTTCGAAAGCAAGGGCGACTAGTTGTTCCCGATGTAGATGGATTGAGAGATGAAGTTCTGAGGGAGAGTCATCACTCGAAGTTGACAATTCATCCAGGTGGAAATAAGATGTATCGGGATATGAAGAGAACCTACTACTGGGAAGGTATGAAGAAGGATGTTGGAAATTTTATTTCCAAGTGTATGAATTGCCAGTTGGTGAAAGCTGAGCAGAAGAAGCCCAGTGGATTGCTTCAGCCATTAGAGGTTCCTACATGGAAGTGGGAGCAGGTGTCGATGGACTTTATCGATGGTCTACCTAGGACAAGAGCAGGGAATGAAGGGATTTGGGTCATAGTAGATCGTTTGACCAAGAGTGCAAGGTTCATTCCTGTTCGATCGACTAGGACTGCATCGAAGTTGGCTGAATTATATGTGAAGTGGATAGTTCGTTTCCATGGTGTTCCGAAGAGTATAGTGAGCGATCGAGATCCATTGTTCACTAGTAGATTTTGGAAGAGCTTCCAAGAAGTTTTGGGAACTGAGTTGTGTTTGAGTACAGCTTATCACCCTCAAACAGATGGTCAGACTGAGAGAGTCAACCGAGTTTTGGAAGATCTTCTTAGAGCATGTGTTTTGGACTTCGGAGGATCATGGGAAGATCACCTTCATTTGGTGGAGTTTGCTTATAATAACAGTTATCAGTCGAGTATTGGTATGGCACCATATGAGGCATTATATGGAAGACCGTGTAACTCTCCGACATGTTGGTTGGAAACTGGAGAAAAGCTGATACTTGGGCCAGAGATGATTCGACAGACTTCAGATTGTATAGAGATCATTCGGCAACGAATGAAGGCAGCCCAAGATCGTCAGAAAAGTTATGCCGATAATCGTCGTAAGGATTTGGAATTCGACGTAGGTGATATGGTTTTTGTGAAGATTTCTCCTCTGAAGAGTGTCATTAGATTCGGGAAGAAAGGAAAGTTAACTCCGAGATTTGTTGGACCATTCCCGATTATCGAGCGTATTGGAAAGCTCGCTTATAGATTGGAGTTACCGGAAAAGATGGCGGGTGTGCACAGTGTTTTTCATGTATCTTATCTACGGAAGTATGTGCACGACCCAACTACGGTGGTTTCTGCTGATAGCTGTGAAGACTTGGAGGTTGATCCAGTTGTTTCGAGACCTCGTAAGCCGCTTCGTATTGTTGAAACCGATACGAAACAGCTTAGGAGGAAGACGATTACGTTGCTCAAGGTACAATGGAGTGATGATGTTAACGACTGTACGTGGGAGGAGGAAGAGAGGATGAAGGCAGCTCATCCCGAACTCTTCGAGGTATGGCCCTAAAGTGTCGTGACATCTCATGAATTTGTAGCTTGTTCCAAGTCTTAGAATTCTGCATGCTAGGTTAGAATTGGTTGCATGGATTGTTGATTGCCATGGATGATAGGCATGCGGAATAATTTTGATTGCTGTTGTTTGCTTGGAATTTCGGGGGCGAAATTCCTAAGGGGGAGAGAATGTAACGACCCGTATTTTACGTGTCGATAAAACGTAGAATTTGCAGGTCGATAGTGTTGTTTGTGTGGCCTCTAGCTTGAGTCGTTTAGGAGTTGACCCGAGTGCAAGTGATGAGTCGTGACCGACTCATAGATAAGTCGTAGACGACTTAAGGGGATGGACCGAGTTAAGGGATAGAACGGCATAGTAGTTGCCGACTTAAGAAGAGAGGCGAAATAGGGGTCAAGTGTTGAGTCGTGACCGACTCATAGGATAGGTCGTGTACAAGTTACGACTCATAGGATGGAAGGCTTGGGAGTTAGGTCGTTTGAAGGATAGGTCGTAGGTAGGGGTGAGCGACCTAAGGAGCTAACGGGTTAGGATGTTAATGTGTTGAGAGTTAGGTCGGTTGAGCGACCTAGGATAGAGGAACGACCTAAGAAAGTGACCGACCTAGTGGAGAGCGACCTAAGAGGGGGTAGCGACCTAAAGGAAATAGGTTGAGTCGTGAGTCGGCTATGTTGTTAGGTCGTAGCATGATAGGTCGGCAACGACCTAAGTTAGGTCGGAGGCTTTTGTATTGTGTGTTTGTTAGGTCGTTGGGGACATAGGTCGGCAGGGGTTTGAGTCGGCACTGGTATTAAGTCGTAAGTCGGCATGGTGGTTAAGTCGTCATACGACTTAGGACTTGGGATATGCGGCCTGTGTTTTAGGTTATGTCTGGGTTGTGTCGTAGGTCGTTAATGTTATAAGTCGTTAGGTCGGCCTTGGGCTTAAGTCGGCCTTGTTTGTTAGGTCGCAGGGGGTTTAGGTCGTGAGACCCTGTGTGTTTGGATAAGCCGTAGGTCGCTAGGGCGGGCTGGTTTTAGGTCGTAGGTCGTTGGAGTGTTAGGTCGGGGACGACCTAAAGGGCGACGACCTAAGGGTTGTTCAGCCTATAAATAGAGGGGTTTGGCTCACTTTTTGGCACCGGTTTTTGAAGCGACGAAGTGCTGCCATTTTGAAGACTCGACTACAACATTTCTTCATCTTCTTTTCTCTACTTCTATCAAGTGCTAACATCCATTGAAGATTGAAGATCAAGATCAAAGATCAAGAGCCAAAGTTGAAGATTTTCATCCGAAGAAGCTAGATTTCACCGTTTCAAGTGAAATTTCTCCGGATCAAGCTCAAGTCCTTGCTGTCCAGATCTGAAGTTGATTGATTTTAGGTTGTTTTGGTGATTTGGTGAGTGGTAGTTATCTCTCACGCGGATCCAAAGGAGTATATTGGATTGGTGGCATGTTTGGGTGTTAAAGTTAGAGATTTCATGCATTTTTCTTAGATCGAAGTCTAGATCCATGGTTTTTGAAGATGTTTACTTATGCAAGTTTGTTTAATAAGCATTAGAGACAAAACCCATGTTTTATAATTGATAGATCTATGCTAAAAACCATGATTTCACATATGTTGGACTTTTGCTCGTTTATTTACGAAATTCCCATTATAGTTGATATTGCTTAAATTGCTTAATAGATCTTGTTTGAATGATTGATTATTTGAATGTATGATTGATTTGATTGTTTCCAAGTTAGCTAGTAGTTGATTTGGAACAAGATGATGAAAGAGGATTCAAAAGCTATGGAAGAAGGCTCTTGAATGGTGAAAGCTGCTTAAGGCATATGTAGCGGATGTTGAAGCTCATATGTATAGATTGGATGATGTTGAGATGGGACTTTGCCATGATTTGATGAGGCAAACCATGTTGTTGAGTTGAGACTTTGCTCTGATGCGATGAAGCGAAGTATGATGTGAGTCTTGGCTTAATCCAAGCAGGGATCATTCCAAGCATGTTGATAACTTGAAGAGTAGTTCAAGTTGGTTGATAATGGATTGTTCAAGAGGTAGCTTGAGCTTGTATGAGGATAGTCGTCAAGAAGGATGGCTAGGAGGCTTGGATCTCGTCGTTGTTGAAGGTTCTAGCATGCTCAAAAGCAAGAGTACATGGGGCGCCCATAACGACTACAGGTAGGTAGTCGGGACACCCAAAAGACTACAGGTAGGTAGTTGAGTACTCTGGGCAAAGTAGATAAGTCCTAGGCACAAGGCAGTGTGCGGAGTTATGGTTAGAACCGGGGTTACCATTAGCCCTTGACAGATGGTCATTCAACTAACGGTGAAATCGAGGCAAGGATAACAGTGATAGCCAGAGTCATGGATGTTTGGTTGTATTATCATTCGGCTTCAAGAGCGGTGTTTTCTGGGTGCTTATCTGATCTTGGTTTAGGCCTTGGGGGTTTGTATTTGGAAAACATCGTCCTTGACTCGAGTGGTATTCGCTTTACCTTAATTGTCTATGTTGTTATGCTTGCTTCTCCTTAGTGTATGTCTGGGGCTATCACTGTAGAAAGAGGTGGAGTGGGATGGTTTGGTTCCTATTCCTTTTATCCTTTATGCTCTTTTGGTATGTTTGATAGTTAATTTACTGCTCACTAAGACTTTGTCTGACTCAAGGTTTTATGTCTCCTCTTATTACCTTGGGCTGTTCATCCATGTTTGGGATGGGCAGACTAGGTAGCAGGTGACAGGTGCTGTGCTAGGAGTTCTACGATGAAGATGACGAAGACGAGCAGGAGGCTTTGCATATTAGTTTTCTTACTATATGTACTGGGTATCCGCTGCTGTATTTGGTTGAGTGATTTGTAGTGAGGCTTTCATGTATGGATTTGAGTAGATGATTGTATGAAACTACTGTGATGCTTATATGATGATGTTCTGTTCTATGGAGCTTCACTATATTATATTTCTCTATTGTATTTTATCCATGCGCTGTGAGTTATGCGATAGAGATTCTTCTGTTTTGTTTTACCCTGACTATCGTCCATGGCTGCCTGGCACACCTTTTAGCGCATTGTTTCCTTGATTTGGTGCGGGAGTCATGGGCGGTCGTCACATTAAATTATATTAACTCTTTAATTTTTGAGTACTAATGTCATTTGCCTCTTTTACTACTTATGTCTTTCAATCCCACTTCAAAGATAACTTTTCTAACTTGGTCTTCTTCGAAAAGTTTTTAGCTAATGATACTAAAGAATGTACTATATCTTGAAATCGACAATACATATAAAAATAGACTCGTTTTGATCCATTTTAAATAATTGAAACTGAATAGTTAACATGAAATTTTAGTCTATTTAACTTTAGTGGTTCCTTCATGTGTAACTTGCATTGTTCTCCAGATTTCGTATGTAGACTTACAAACAGAAAAACTGTTAAATCCATTTTTATCTAATGAGCAAAAAAGAAAAAAATTCATAGCCTTAAAATTATTAAGTGCTTGTATCTTTTGGCCGAGAGTCAATTGCGAAAAGTTAATCTAGGTTCAATGTACTCATTCTATGTAATATTCTAAACATCTAAACGATTTGATTATAAATAAATCTTCATCCTACATGACTAACAAGTGTAATTACCGACATTAAAAACTGGGGGTCTAATAGTAGATTATCCTTCTACAAAAGCATTAACAAGTGCAATAACTTTGTTGCTAGCCATCTATACTTATCAAAAATCAGATTATGAGTGTTTGAAAACCAAATGCTCTAATACAAAATATGGGTTGCGGAATAATAGATCTTAAGGCTAATTTTACACTAGAGGAGGGGTGAACAGTGTTTTCTAATGTATGTAAATATTTTAAAATTCTTTCAAGATTAATATTAAATCCTAGATCAACAACACAGAATTATACTAACAATCAGTCATAGATGCAGTCATTGATAAATATAAAAGCAACAAAGTAAAAGTTAGGAGATGACATCAGGGATTTTATACTAGTTTGAATTTCTCCTACATCCGATCCCATACAATTGCTTGTACATATTTCTTTTCGAATGTTAATCTTTAAATTAGGTAGAAGACAAACCATACTATAATCTCGGTTTCGAGGCTACAAGGCACACCCTCCTATATTCTAAGTCCGAGGTAAATTCTCTTGATTTGGCCGTGCTACAAGACCACCCATTAAATTTATCGGGCTACTAAGCACACCCACTTGATTTCAATATGCTACAAGCACACCTAAACAAACAGGAGTGGAGTTGATAGTTCTTCAGAAAATAAATTCTTGTACTTACGATACAATGGGTCCTGTGGCCTCTTGGATGAAACTTTGATCTTTGAAATGAGAGAGATACGTTTCCGAAATAGTAAAAAAGTAGTATTGAATCAATACAATGAAGCATGAATTTATTCTATATGATTTTGAATAAAATAAACTATATTTTAAGAGAATTTTCAAGAGACTAAGGAGTGGGAAGAAATAAGTAATTAATTAGTTAAAAAAAATTTTCACTCCTCTTTATATTGTAAACGAACAGATGTATCAATTCGTGAAGAGTTGTGTCCAAAAGACACTTGCATCCAAAATTTAAAAACCATCTAATGGTTCATATCTTTACCTTAAGTCTTTATATTGTACAGTCTTCGATTCAACATCTGTGTGACATTCTGCACTATATACTATATAACTTGGAAAAATATCAGTATTTATATTTTATATAGTTGTTGTCATCAAAATCAATAACCGAGGCATAAGAATTACTAATCATGTATATTTAGTGATGCTAGATCAAGAAACACATGAACACTTTTAAAATTTTGATTAGTGGCTTTCAGTAATTAATTTAAAAATATAAATATTTGGAATGAAATAAAATAAAATTTTTATTTTTGTATGTAAAAATGGAGACACATACTTGGTAACATAAAATGAAAATCTGTAATTCTGCCCGAAGGAACATTGATACTTTGGTTTATATCAACCCTATAATCTCATTATCAGCTTCACGTGCTTAACAAAGTCATCTTCTGTTTCCACTAACTGAAATTTTTGCACTCATACTAGGTACCCCATAGTATATTGTAAAGCAGGAACTCTTCATTTCATCACAACTCATCATATTTTCCATGTTTCAGTTCTTGCCACGATAGTTTGAAATCACTAAACCGATCGTTTCTAAATACGATTTTTCAATAAACTAGATCGCCATCATTGTTTAGTGCTCAACTATTCCTTCAATAGTTAAGCTTCGGTTTATTTGAAATTTATTTGTAACATTAACATGTTAGTCATGGTGGTGTACTGTAGTGCATATCAGGCTTTAGTAACATAGTCTCATGTCTCACTTGACCTTTGGCTTACGTATTTGTAGAATCACTTAGCACTTTTATGCTATTTTTTTTATTTAACCTTTGCATATTTTATCGATCATCTGCATTCTTTTTCTATATCTTGGATAAGAATTGTAAGTTTAATGTTATCTATTAGTTTGGCTTTGCTTCAACGCACTTTCCCACTAACTGAAGCAGTATTTACAATAGAAGAATTGTACCGATCACTTTGTAAATAGTGCACTTTTCTTTTCAACCATACTTACTATTCATATTGTTAGTAAAAAGAAACATAAAAGAATTACATAAATCTAAGACCATACCAGCTTAAGTTGTCTGCACTAAAAGCTGGAGTAAGGCACACATGATCGGCATTAGCTTTGATTTTGATATTAGACGCTCCTAATAATTCTGGCTTCATAATGTTTTTAATTATCTAAATCATACACCAACCTTTCTCGATTATTATTTTACTCTATATTATATCCTACGATTTTTGAATGAACCATATTATAAAACTAATTATTTTATTATATAGCTTATGAGCGAAGATCCACATCTATTGCACCCATTCATGCAAGCTACCATTGAAAACCCAATAGAAGACAATATAAGTATATGAGATTTCCTTGTTTTATACAACATGTTGTGATATGATCAACACTGGTTTGTTATTTCATTTAGATTATTATTTTGTTATGAAAAATTTATTACATATGATTCTTTCCACAATTTGTAGCAAACCGTATTGCTTAGTGAAGAATAGATTAGAAATGATGAAACTTCTTCTTAATCCAATTTTCTGAAAGAACAATGTAGTTTATAAAGTTTAACTTAATTAGATCTACACAATTCAATTTTACAGTGTCAAATTGACAAGTTGCAATTAGTGTCATTCATATAGTATACATTATGGACCCTATGCCCACCATTTTTTAAATATTGTTGGATATTTATTATCTCTCCATTGAATTTTATATGTTATTAAATATATGGAAACTTTTCTAATTAGCAATTTGGAATATATGGAAACTTTCCCAATTTTAAAATTTGAAATTTATGGGAACTTTCCTTAATTATAACTTTAACTTATTTAAAACTTTCCATATTTCCATATGGAGAAGACTATAAATAAAGGGTAGACACATGGAATCCACACAACTCGTAAAGGAAAACAAATTATAACCTAATTAACCGGATTTTTATTATTCTTCTATAACCTTGTGTACTCTTGTTTATTGAAAGTAACGAAGCACATATTCCCCAAAGTGGACGCACTATAGCAATGTAAGTGGAACCATTATAAATCTCTTGTGTCCTCTTTCCTCTTTTACAGTTATTCACTATTGCTTTTGGAATAGCTATGATCTAATTGGAGAATTGATCGATCTGTTTGTCCTACCGCACCATAGCATGATCTTATAATTAGGTTTTTTTCACTATAAAGGATTGACCATCCCTCTATAACTGGTATTAGGGCTTTCATTTTGCTATTGCACAGAAGGTGTTAGGTAGAATGGCATGTGAAGATAAGACATCAATGATTGGCTCAACACCAGTAGCTGCTCCATATATTAGGTGTTCCTACATAGCTTCAGATCACAGTTATTGATAGAGAAGTGGAATAGAGAAGAAGATTTTGAGAAGTAGCAGTGGATGATGAAGAAAGTACTAAGAAGAAACCGCATCCCCAATGTGGTTTATAACTTAGATGTTTAGATCCATCTATATCTGTTGTAGAGAAGAAAAAGATGGAAGAATGGGCCTATACTACACTCCCACTTGCTATGGGTAAGAATATTATTTCTGAATTAGTCAGGAAATTACTACCGAGGAATTTTGAAGAAGTTGGAATACCTCTACATGAATAAATATTTAACCAACCGATTGATCTTGCTGAAGACCTTCTTCACCTATATGATGAAGGAAGATTCTATAATTAAAGTACATCTGAGTGCGTTTGATGACATGTTGACAAAGGTGAGTCAGTTGATTTGAAGATTGATGAAGAACAGAAAGCCATGATTCTGTTGTGTTTGCTTCTTGAGTGGTTCGCTATTTTTGTTAACAGCCTCATCTACGGTGGAGAAACATTAACATTGAAGGATGTGAAGATAGGTTTTCTTAGTAATGAGTTGAGAGCATATATGAAGGGTTTAGGTTTAGGAGATGGTAGTAGAGGAAGTGATAGTCGTTCAAGCTTTTTTATGGAGAGAGGAGGAACGAAGAAGAAGATTTATTTTAGGGATTGTTCTTCGAAGAAGCCCTACTGGCATAGTAATTCTAATGATGGAAAGTATCGTCACTGTAAGAAATCGGGTCATTAGAGAAGAGACTGTCCAGATTTGAAAAAGGACACTGGGGGTTCTTTATCTATTAAGGTGAAGAATGAAGATAGCGATGTGTTGATGGCTATAATATCTAATGTTGTAGACCATTGGATCCTTGATTCAAGAGCTTCATTCCATACGACACCCAATAAGGATTATTTTTCATCCTTTGTTGCTAATAGGGGAATTTCCATCTTTATGGGTGATGATGCTACATGTCGGTCCATCGGAGTTGGTTCAGTTTGCATTTACATGTTTGAAAGGATGTTCACACTCTTTTAGATGTTCGTTATATACCAAGTTTTCGAAAGTCTTTGATATTATTAAGGCAACTAGCATCATTGGGATGCAAGTTACGTCGATAGAAATGGTTTGAAGGTTTCTAGAGGGGCATTTATAGTAAGGATGGTATGGTGGTCCAAAATCTTTATATAGGGAAGGGTACCATTATTCAAAGGGAATCGTCTATTGGAGTTGATAGAGCTAAAATTTTGGATGCTACTAAGCTTTGGCACTTAAGATTAGGACATACTTCGGAGAATAACTTAGAATTTCTTTGTAGGAAGAAGAAGATCATAGGAGAAAACTTCAACAAATTGAATTTCTGGAAGGAGTCTGTTTTGAGTAAGTAAACCAAAGTATGATTTGTGTTGGAAAGCATACTTCTAAGGGGTACTTGACTATGTGCATTCAGATGTTTGGGGATCAGTTTCTATAGCTTATATTGGAGGAGCTCACTACTTCGTATCTTTCATTGATGACTACTTGTGCAGAATTTGGGTATGTAATGAAGGTAAAGTCAGAAGTGTTTAAAAAGTTTAAGGAATGGTTATCTCTATTCGAAAACGAAACTAAAGGGAAATTGAAGATTCTTCAATCCAACAACAACGGTGAATATGTCTTGAAAGAGTTTCTTGGATACTATAGACAACATGGTATTAGGAAACATTATGCTACACCCAGTGATCCACAATCCATCGGAGTTGCTTAGAGGATGTATTGAACTCTATTAGAGAAGGCTCATGGCTTGAGATTAACTATGGACTTATCTAAAGACTTTTGGGCTGATGTTATATTGACGGCTACTCACATCATTAATCGGATTCTGTGTTTAGCCACTGGTGGGAAGGTTCCAAAAGAGATATGGAGAGGGAAGTATATTATACTTAGTTACTTTCATATTTTTCGTTTCCTTGTTTATGTGCATAACATAGGATTTGATAAGTTGGAGCCAAGAACTACCAAGTGTGTTTTGCTATGATGCAGATGGATATTCAAGGTAAAAGACCATGGAATGCATAAGGTTAGATTAGTAGCAAAAGGGTTTTCAAAGAGAAAGGGAAAGAGTACGATGAAATCTATGCTCCATTTGTGTGACATGCATATATTAGGATTTTGTTAGATATAGTTTCTACTCACGATATAGAATTAGAACAGTTAGATGTGAAGATAGCTTTTTTACATGAGGACTTGGAAGAGACAATCTACATTAAATAGCCATATGGGTTTGTGGTGGATGGTAAGTCAAATTGGGATTACAAATTGAAGAAGTTGTGATATGGTTTCAAGCAGTTGCCAAGACAATGGTACAAGAGGTTCGATTGTTTTATTTTGAGCATTGGCTATGATAGGAGCATAAAAGATGCCACTTGGAGAGCGATGATTGGGTGTACTTACTCTTATATGTGGATGAAATACCTATTTCTTCCAAGAATAGAGAAGAAATCAACCAATTGAAAAAATGCGTATGAAAGCGGAATTTGAAATGAAGGACCTTAGAGAAGCAAAGAGATTTTAGGCATAGAAATCTTTAGAGATAGAAAGCTTGGACTTAGACCGAGTCAAAAGGAATATATATAGAAGATGCTTGTTCGCTTTAGCATGGATACTACAAAGGCTATTTTGACACCTATGCCTTTATATGTAAAGCTTTTGGAAAAAGGATCTCCCATTTCGGTTGAAGACAAGACTTATATGGAGAGGTTGCCCTATGTAAGTGTAGTTGGGAGCTTGATGTACGTCATGGTTTGCACGAGGCCAGATATTGCTCATGCGACTAGTATGGTTAGTTGCTACATGGCTAATTTGAGGAAGAGTCACTGGGAAGTTGTTAAGGCTATTTTGAGATACTTGAAGAGAACACCTAATCATAGGCTTGTTTCTAGAACTAGAAAGAGTCGCAGCATAGTTGGTTACTATGATATGGACTATGCGGGAGATAGAAACAGAAGGAAGTCAATCTCGGGCTACGTGTTCACTCTTGGAGGTACAACTATCAGCTGGAGAGCAATGTTGCAGTCCGTAGTTGAATAATATACTACAAAAGCAGAGTCGATAACTGTTGTTGAAGCAGCTAAGGAGGCACTTTACTTGAAATGTCTATCGTGTGATCTAGGCTTTGCGCATAATAGTGTGGTGGTGAATTGTGACAGTCAAAGTGCAATTAATTTGGCTAAAAATTTAGCATTCAATTAGAGAACAAAGCACATAGAAGTCAGAGAGTCATTCCTTGTTGCCATGAATGAAGAAAGGGAGATTCGTCCTGAGAAGATCGACATAAAGGACAATGCAGCAGACATATTTACTAAGGCATTTCCGGTTGCTAAATTCAAGCACTGCTTGAACTTGATTCGCTTATTGAAGTGCTAGTGCAACATGGTGGCATCATAAGGGAGAGTGGAGTAGCTTAGTTGAAGCTAGAGGAAGATGTAGTATTCTTCTTATATGAGAGATAGAAGTTGTCGTATACTTCTTGTTAGGAGATTGTTTTGACTCCACCTTTGTTTTGAGTACTTTTAACACTATGTTGACAAATATAGGGGTGAAGAGCCGGAATCTATTAGGAAGGTATTCATATTAAGGTGGAGCGTGTAATAGGAGTTGGTTGAGATAATCTGAATCGAGGCGGAGCATGAATTTTTATGCAATTCAAATATATAGAAACTTTCCTAATTTGCAATTGGGAATATATGAAAACTTTCATAATTTGAAAATTTGAAATTTATAAACACTTTCCTCAATTATAACCTTATCTTATTAAAAAATTTCCACATCTCCACATGGAGAAGACTATAAATAAAATGGTAGACACATGGAATCCACAGAACCTATAAAGAAAAACAAGTTGTAACCCTAATTTATGAAATGTACCCTTTTTATTATTCTTCTATAATCTTATATAATCTCTCTTGTTTATTGAATGTAATAAAGCTCTTTTTCTCTAAAGTGGAAGTACACCATCACAACGATAGTGAAACCACTATAAATCTCTTGTGTCCACTTTTCTCTTTTATAGTTATTTTCTATTGCTTTTGAAAAAGCTATGATCTGATTGGAGAATTGATCAATCTTTTTATTTTACTGCACCATAGCACAATCCTATAATTAGGTTTTTTTGTTGCAAAGGATTGATCACCCCTCTACACTCTCATTTATCTCTTCTTTGAAAAAAGAACACAAAATCCACAGTAAACAAAGTTATCTTCTTCATTTTCCTCTCTCAAAAAATTTCCTATAAAATTAAATCTATCTTCCAAAATTACTTAAAATCCTAGACAGTGACTTCTACAAATCTCCACATCCTTCAATCTTAAGTGCACAAGTTTGAGGCTTATTGTGTTAACCAAAGGGAATGGATGAAAATAATTTATTGCACCATAGTCATGCCGAATTTCGCTTTCACAGAAGTGGCCTTATCCACTGCACAACTCCCATAACTTTCTCTTTGTTATTCCTACCCATCAGCATCTAACAACCTGAAAGTGAAATTAAACTCACCTTTCATAAGGATTAGGCTATTTGAGTGTTGGACCAATGGTTGGACTATTATGATGATTAATGTATCTAGAAAAGAAAAGCGAGAATTGAGAAAGCTAAGGTGAATCTGGGATTTTCAAAATATTAACAATTAAGAAATATAGTGAATTAATGCTTAGATACATTCCAAAATTTCCACCTACTTTTATTTGAATCATTTTAAAAATTGACAACAACTAAATTTTGTTGAAGTGTTTAGTAGATAAAGTGGTTTATAAACCGACCTTAGTCGATGATATATGGTAACCATAGTGGCATAAATTTGAATATGCTATGGTGACAATTTCCTTTTGTTGGAATATAAAATCATGATAAAAATACTTTCTTTTATGTAATAATATCTTTTTGTTTCTACAATATTAAGTAATAAAAAACGATTATTATAAAGTTTGAATAGAGTCAAATATAAAATTATATGTTCTACCAACTTCTAATTGTCCAATTATAGAATTTTCATCTGTCCAAATGTTGGATAGTAAAGTTTATTAATTTTATGTTCTACGGACTTCTATTTGTCCAACTGTAGACTTTTCATTTATCCAAATGTTGAATAGTGAAGTTTATTAATTTTTATAAAAGTAATTCATTTAAGATATAAGCATTTAATGAAGGTTAATAAAGATTAAAATAAATTTTGTATGTAAATAAATAAATGCTCTCCGAAATAATTATACAAGTTACTAAGTACATGCTGATAAGTTTAACCATTACTAGTTATTATCCTACACATGAATACTTTTGTTTAGATTGATGCGCATTATTTATTTCCAAAACTTTTGGTAATCTGAATAAATGATGTCATTGATTATATTTATATTTTATAATTAGACACCAAAGTGAATGAAACTTTTATAATGAGTGACACCCTTATTCTTTTGATATGTTAGATAAGAATAAAATCGTTGTCTTTCTTTTTAAAATTTCGTTCCCAAATTATTATACTATGTAGTTTTAAGATTATAATTAAGGCTACTTAAATTTTATCCTTCCATTACTTGATGGAGTTAAGATAACATTTATAGAGCATAAATGCTTGTAAATATTACACTATCAATTTAACTATTACTTTCTTTTTGCTTGAGCATTTATTACCTTTTCACACAATAATATTTAAGCTCAAAAATGGAAGATTTTCATAGTAATCTATATGAAGTATTTTTAATACATTTAAAAATAAAATAACAACCATAGAAACATGGAAGTGAGTTAACAACTTATAAGTATATGGAAATTTAAAATTTAATTCGAAGATTTGATTGAATTTAAATATGATAAAAATATTGATTTGCTTTAAATGCTTCTATTAAGATTAAATCATAAATTTGGTTTATTATTTATTTATGGAAGTATATTATGAGCATTTGATGATTTATTTAATATCTGAATGGAAATGAATTTGAATGAAAAATCACGACGAAACAATTTTGGAACTGACTAATAAGATTTTATGGTATTAATTTATAAAGTTAGATTTATTCTTATGTTATGCAAAGAACATAAATCTATTGACTTTTGAATGTAAATATTATGTTGTTTTTTAGGATTGAATTTATCATAAGTTTGTTTTGGATAATGACTATTACTAGCATTATTGTTAAGTTAATAAGATATTTGAATATAAATTTCTCTAGTAGAAAAGATATGTGAAACACATCAAGATTTAATATTTGCTTAAATTTTGGGAATGTGTAATTATGAGTATATTTTATACATATTTTAGTTATGAAAAGGTTCATCTTAAAAGGAGAAAGAATACTATCAACTTAATGTCATGAGTATAATAGAATTTGGCTATATACTAATGTTAAATATATTCTTGTTTTCTATGTGTATATGTACTTGGTATTGTTAGGAACACATATCTTGTATTGTGATGATAAAACTATATGACAGTGCTACTAATGATTTTATCAAGTTGTTTTCAGGTTCTTCAAAATAACTAATAAAGTATCAAAGAAACAAAGGAGCTTACAAAAGAAATTATATACTTCATGATACAAGCTATTAAGAGCATAGAGATATTTCTTAGAAGTCTAATACTGGTGTTAACAAAGTTCAATAAATTGCAACAACACTCGAAAACATGCTTAAAATACAAAATAAAATGCATGTATGTTGTGTATGTCCAGTTATGGAGTCTTATAGCAGAAGTTCGTTAAGATTGACTCAAATGATCTTTGAACCTCTTGAAACTTGGCCGTAACCTCCATCATATATTGTAGTATTTTTATGATTTTTTCAGAATTTTTGAAATCTTGAAAAAAATGAGAATTTAAGGCTTTCGACCGAGTTTTACTGTAGTTATAATAGACCCAACGATGGACCACCACTGGTTGCCTGGTGGACTGTTACACTCCCAGTAAACCCTAGGCGTTGAAAGGTTAATTTTTCCCGTTCTGAACTTTGATCATATCTCTTCATTCTCATACAGTCGTTTCTCTTTCTTAATGGCCTCAAACTCACGAGAAGAACCTATTCATTTCCTATAAATCCTAGATCTTCCACTTAAATACATCACCTTTTGCACTTTCTAAATCTCTAATTCTTATTCTATGCTTTGCATTTTCAAATTCAAAACCCTAGCAATATTTCTAAAGCTTTCAATTATACATTCTTTGCTAAAATTACTAACTTAAACCCTAGTCTTCCGTACCTTGATCGTTAAAGTGGTTATTGGATTTTGTACTTGAGTCAAAATAAAAATATATGGCGAAGACATATGGTTGCGAAAGGAATCTTTTATCTCAAAAAGGTTGTGAAATCCTGTTGGCGATCTTTAAGCTGTTGGTCGAAGTCCAGCTTGGTTGTTCCGACGGTTGTAAATATGTTCCTATGGTTTTAGTGAGGACATTTGTGTTAATGAAAATCCAGATTGGGAGCTCTGGGATTAGAGCAAGATACGGTTCGAACCAGGATAAAATATTGGTTTGCAAATATATATATATATATATATATATATATATATATAGACACACACACATACTTCTCATATAGTATATCGTTTCTGTATTATAAGTTATTACTTAGCGACTTTCATTTGGTTTCAGAGCAAGGCATTTAAAAAAAGTAAAACCATTTTTGAAAATAATATGACATCAATTTCTACTTTTCAAGAAGGCCAATCAACTACATGTCCCCTACATTTTACAAGTACAGACTATGCCTTTTGGGCTACTAGAATGAGAATTTATATGTAGTATAATAGTACTTTTACATGGAATATGACATAAATTAAATACACGAACCTATTACTAAATTTTGCACATTGACTACTCAATACGTTGCTTTAGCTGAGAATAGTTCTAAGACCGTGACCTTTTTATTTCGTGCATTAGAAAAAAAATGAATTTAATAGGCTAGTGTATGTAAGTCTACATATGAAATTTGGAAAACTTCGCAGGTTACACACAAAGGTACTAATAAAGTAAAACAAAGTAAAATATCTATGTTAAAAAGTCAACCACAATTATTTACGATGAATGAAAATGAGTCAGTCTGTCCACGGGCTTGGTGGTGTGGTGGTGAGATACGCCTTCCATATGAGAGGTTTGAGGTTCGATTCCCACCTAGAAGGAGTGGGGCGATACACCTTTCACATGGAAGGTTTGAGGTTTGTGACGCCCCATCCCGAGACCCACATTAACAAAGAGTATTACTGGATAATACCGTCTGCTAATGCAGAGAATAAGGCTAGATATGAGCGATCATCTATGGCTTTGTCTTAAATATCTATTGAATATGTCGACAATGCCATATTTTTTTTGGATCGACATATGCAATAAATACTTAACACAAAGCCATAGGTGGCTATACGATCTATCAGAACAAAATACAAAAACTCAAATGTGAAACACATCACATAACAGCAGATAATCTCATATACACACACATATACAGATACATCATAGAGTATACAAAATGATACATCATATATGTGGTATGACGACCACAATACAAACACGAGTAAAAAGAATATGCATATCAGAGTAGCAAACCAAAAAGGACTACACAAAAAGCTATAACATAAAAAGATAGCAGAATAGTCCATGTAGAAGCAGAATAGGCTAAGTCCAAATGCACCTAACCTGAAACACCTCGGTCTGACCCGAGTATAAAATACATGGGTCAGTTTAGCTAAACAAATCGGTAAAAGGTGATAGCAGAATAATAGAGAAAAAAAGCATAGTGATATTCTTCTAAAACAAGAAGAAACAATAAGACGCTAACCATAGATATATTGAGGATACACATCATGTATGACATATATGGTTATACTAGGTGATAGATCACTATTGCTTCAATAAGCATAAAACACAAAGGAGACGAAAAATCTCATGAATCGCTAAAATGTAGCATGCCTCATATCATCTGCAATCGTAAATCAAATAAGGACGGCTTAGGGAATAGTTTAAAGAGTAATTCCCAAACCCGCCATATCCGCAACCCTAAGGAAAACATAAGCAAAAGCCATCTCGACATAAGCCATAAGGTGTAAACAAGGGGATAAAAATCTCATACAACGTCATAAGGCAAATCCCATAAATAGCGCCAATAGGCAATCTCTCTATACATATACATGCCAAAAGGAAAATCTGAACACTTCAGTGTAGGTAATGAAAATTTCAAAAACTCCCAAGAGTCCAAAAATCCCGAAGTAATTGCCACCGAATAGTTCAAAGGGCCGATTCCAAAATGACGACACACAAGGGTAAAAATCATCTCAAAAAGGTTCTGCACGTGCTATTTTGCCGAAACTGTTTCACGTAATAGGTACCTCGCCCAAAGGCAAGCGTCAAAAGACAAATACGCCGCAATGGCAAACGTCCGAAGACAAATACGCCACAATGGCAAACGTCTGAAGACAAATACGCCACAATAGCAAATGACTCGAAGGTCCAGTACTAGCACGCCAACAAGAAAAGGTGTCACAAACTCTCGAAAAGGAACCCGAAAAGTGTTAACGTGTGTCCCATACTAACCGTTCACACTAACAGTTCACTAACCGCTAGTAAATTTCACACTCAAAGCAGTAAAATGTTCACCTCATACACTGGTAAACTAGAACCGTATGCCAAAATGATCAAACGGACAAGTTAGGAATTAATCAAAAGTATAAACACACATATCCCATACTACGCATTTTACCCAGTCGTTTAATTATCCTTCTCAATCGCTCGAAAGTGCAAAAATGTGTAATTTTTTATAGAAAATAATTTACCTTATTATAAATAAGCTTTGAAACCGATTTTGAAAACCATTTGGAGACCATATTTGAAAATTTTCCCTTATTATAAAGAATAAATAGGTTTTATACTTGAAAATACTTTGAAATGTGATATAATAATTATTTTTAAATCTCCTAAATTTTAAAAATCATTTCAAAAATATTTAGAGAAAACCGTGCTCGAAAACGACCAAAAAAGCAAAATTCCACTCAAACCAAAATTCAAATTTAAATTCAAATAATTCAAAATTTAAATTTTGAATTCACCAAAACTGGGCTAACCTATTGATAGGCATCATAGCCCTCAAAATGCTTTAGAAATATCATAAAAACTGAAGTAAATGTCAAAAATTGGACAGAAAAAGAACATAAACACTTGGGCAAATATACCCAGGTCTGAAATCTTTTTTGGGTTCAAATTTCGGACATAAAAAAAGTGGCCGAACGACTTTTGATTTGACTGAAAATTGGTGTGCACAAAGTAGGAAACTTTATATTTTAAATAAACAAAGGATTAATGAATTTCGAAAAAAGCGATAAAGTTATGCTGTCTCAAACATGAACTCAGACCATGTTTGTAACAGTTCAACAAGACTTCCCAGGCCTAAAAACCCATTCTAGGTTCAACTTCCAGGTATAAAACACAGTAGCAAACGGTATCGGATTAAGCTCAAAATAAGTAAGTGCATAGTAGAAGACTTTATCTATGAAACAAAAGGAGAATCATATAATTTGGATAAATTATGAAGAAGTTATGATATCTCAAACTTGAACCCAGGCAGTGTTTTCACTGTAAAATCTGGGCAAAAACATGCTCCGAGTCAAAGTTCGAAAGCATATTTCTATAAGCTATATTGGTCGAAACTACTTAAAATTTGGTATGATTATAGTATAAAACTTTACCTTTCAAACAAAAAAGATTTAAGAAATCTAAAAAAAGTATGAGGAGGTTATGATGTCTCAAACATGAATTCAGGTCATGTTTGCAGCAACTCATAACACAATTTCTACTAGCAGAACTATGTTTTATTGATTTTGCAGCAACGGTTTGAACATTCAAATGACAATATTTGTCGATCAAATTTTGCAAAAACAAATTTCAACATATAAACTTTACTCGGAACAAGATCCGGCATCATTTCGTTGTTGAAGATGAAAGTTATGGATAACCAAAGTAGGCACTTGAGGCCAGAAACGAAAACATGAACAACAATGAACAAAAACTTGTACGACCCACGAATTTAGCAACTGATTCAATATTTTTGCCCAGTAGATGTGAGATTTTAGTCTCGCCTTGCTAATTTGTTGTAAAAAGTCTGATTTTGAGCTAAAAGGAGTGAGCTTGGTGCTAGATTTGACTTCAAATACATATAAAATATCAAAACAAAGGCATGCAAACCAAAAAGAAGAGATTACATACAGACCCAATATCACAAATTGGATTTTGATGAAATGATTCAGTTTTGGAATATATTACCTGTAGAAATATCTTTTAATTTGAAAAAAAAGTAGCAATTTTTTATTTAATTTGGAGATTTAGCTTAGATTTGAGAAGAAGGAAAAGTTTTTTTTTTCTTTTCTGTTTTTGCTTACTAAAGATGAAGAGGAGAACGTACATGGAGGAGAGAAACCTTTTTTTCTTTTTTCAGATTATGTGATAGTGGGCTTTGACCCAAATGAAAAGATTTAATTAGCCTAAGTAACAAATTATGACTTAATTAATAATATACACCAATGTAATTAAATCAAACATCATATTTACACAAGTTTTCTTAAAAATAAATTATAGAAACACATCTACAAGTTATATAAAATATTTTACACTTAATAAAATGATAATTTATGTTATGTTAAAAACATTTTTTTATTATTAAAAACCCTTATTTTTACAAAATACACAATTTACACAAATGAATGTATAAATCCTTATTTTTAACTTTAAAAAAATTCTAAAAAATTATTTTCCTGCATAGAAAAATATAATCAACCATTTCAAACTAAATTTTATGACCAAAACTCATTTTTATACCAATTTTCACCTTTTTATTTGATTAAACGTTCCTTAAAAATCACATACTTCTTTTTTTAAATTATTAGAAGAAGTAATTGGTCATAATTAATTCAATTATTTCATTTACTCTAAATAAAAAATATTTTCCGTTTATTATTAACCCAAACAAATAAAATAAAGTTTCAAACTTTATTTTCTCATTTTATTTCCAAAGTTCATTGTTTATTCTAAATAAATAATTTAATTTCTCTAATTTTATTTTAATTCACAATATTAAATTATAACTACCGTTATAATTTAATATTTACAGGTAATCTTCAAAACTAGGGTTGTTACCGACTCCTCCCTTAACAAAATTGTGTCCATGCAATTTCTGTAATGGAAGTTATCTATAACATCTATTTCATCACGACAAGATTCAAATCAAAAGATAGGATTATAGATATTCACCCTCAACGGAGGATGAAAGGATCAGAACAGGTTTGCTCAGCAAATCCTATGGTTTCCCAAGTACAATACTTAGGGTTAGCGGGCCATATAATTTCATAAGCGGAACATTCTTATTTCGAAAGTGTTTAATCTTTGAAACAACTACACGAATAAAATTCGGCACAATACATAAGTCGGTGAGACTCGTGATCATGCAACACAAGAGAATTAACAATCGAGATTAAATCTCGAAGATACAATGAAATTGGGTTACCTGGAACATAACATGAATACCCAAAACTGAATAGAAAATGCCACATGAAAGCAATCAAACTAATACGTTCAGTAATAGTAGATGGTCCTATATAACCAGGAGCCAACTTTTTGAATATATTGAAACGCCTTTAACTCCTTTAAAGGAGCAACACAAATAAGCTGAATCATCAAAAGAGGATTCCGCAAAAGATAGGTGGTATTTCAAGCTACCACCATAATACATGACTGCATGAATGCAACTCATCACAAGAATCGCACTAAGGCAAGACACATAAGAATGGATTACAAGAAATTTTTTCAAAAATTTGTTATAAGAGTTTTCACTCAAATCCATTTTCTTTTATATACAAAACTCAAACTTTAATACTTGAAATTTTTTAAAGTCTCTTACTTAAATTTTCATTTCAATCATCTTTACTTTAAATTTAAAGTAAATTAAATTAGGGTTGTTCCATACTCTAATTCCAAAAATAAATATACTGCCATAAGCAATATATTTTTTCCACTGAATTTATCGAATTTTTGACCATTTTACTTTATGATTTAAAATGACACTTATTAGACCCTTCATCGATGGCTCTAAATATTCCCTAATTAAATTTTCTCAAAATTTTTCTAAGTGTTTAATTTTTCGAAAAATTCAAAACGTAGTCTCCTTTGCGTGGAGAGCCCTTTACAATTTCATAAATATGAATTATAGATACACATCGACCAAAAGGTCTGAACACAATATATATAGATATATATATATATATATATGTATGTATATGTATATATGTATATGTATAATTCTTAACACATAAACACTTAGAAATTCATACCTTTCATTTTTAGCATTTAAAATGCGAGCATGCTTACTTTTGTACTAACTATTTTGCTAATTAATCATTCAAATATCCTTTTGCTCATGTACTTAACTTATTAAAACATATTACCACTTATAAACATATAAAGCATTAAAATCATAATTTAAATAAGAAAACAACTCCAAACTTCAAAATTTTCAAATTCAGGTCTGCTACAAATATTTTGAAAATACTCATAAAATAAAAGTTATTCTACTCAGTCCAAACTTTAAGTGATATAAAGATCATCAAAATGAGATTTATGTTTTGAAAGTTATACCCAATATACTTTCAGCTTTAAACTCAGAAATTATAAAAGAGGACAAAGATGTCCATCAGTTTTCAAACTCAATTTTGAATAAAAAAACTACAAAACTTTCCAAAATGATACAAAGATGATTTCTAGCTTACTGAAAGCACTCTCTTTTGCAAAAGAATTGACTTATTTGGATTTGTAAATCACAAGTTACCGCTGTTTTAAAACAGCACTTTTCAATCAAAATTTTCCGACACAAGACTTTTACTGTCAAAATATTTAAACCTTTATTAAATCCAAACTACAAAATTTTAGATCAAAATCCTTTTCTCTAAAACATTTATTACATGAACCTTTTCTCCGGAAAGCCAAGACATCTAGAATTACACTATAATACATACAACAAACTTTCAAAATGTGTTTACAAAGAAAACTTTTTCCCAATTAATAAACAAGTGTTTTAAAAGAAGACTCATATTTTAATTAGAATAATTACTTTCTTATATCAGTAAGAAACAATTATCTATCCAAACTAGACTTTGGAGTTACAAGTAGATTTTTTTTTTAAATTGTTTTCACAATTAAAAATCTTATCTTGTTGCTCTATTTATTATTATTTCTAACTTTTCACAAAAATTTGCATTTTATAATAAATGGATCTTTTATATTCAATTTTCTCTCAATCCATAAGGCTAAATATTTATTTTATTATCACTTAGAACTAGCCAAGGTTGATACTTAATTCAAACTTGTTTTCAATTGAACTTCACAAATACATAATTAACAAGTTTTTAACACTAATTAAATTCATAACCAAACTTACTCTAATGGTTTTGCTCCTTATTAAATTTCATGCTAATTCAAAAGCACCAAATTAGCGTTTTCTTAAATTTTCCCAAAGGCATACTTCTATTTTTTTTCTTGTTATTAATCAAATGATTAAATGTTTAGACTAATCTTCATAACTATCCTTTTACTTTTTACGAAACCTCATTTCAATCAATACTTTAGTTTTCTGAACAATTCATTTTCTTAGTTTAAATACTTTGTTTTATTAATCATTATCACATGATAGTTTCATCCAATTAAGGTATTTCCTTAATTAAAATTATTTGCCATATAAAATTACTATAAGGTAATATTTTCCAAAAATACCTTACCCAAAAGCTTACTTAAGCATTTTAAATTTTCCATATATGTAAACTTTCACAAACATGTAATATAACCAATAATGAATACAATTTATTTAAATGAAACCAAATTCAAATTTTCCAATTATTAATTTATAAATGATAATATCTAACCAGTACATTTATAGTGAATGACATTATCAAGGACATCAAAGTTGACCAAGATCAACATTTCCTTTCCATTGCCCTCTAGGTCACACAATTTTCATAACTCCTTAAGTATATATAAAATACTTATCTCAAATGGAAAATTATAATTTTCAAAATCTTTGCAATATCTATATATTTTTGCATTCAACATCCATACTAGTAAATACTACTTATTACCATTTCAAAAGCATGTATCACACCACCCCGTAAGCATTTAGGAATCCCTATCGATAACACTGATCAGATGCGTCGACCAGAATTCTTAAAATACTTATTTGCCAATTGACACAAGAAATTATAAAACCTATTTTGATTTCTTAAGGAACCTTAAACTTGGTTGTAACAATGTTTATTTTCAAAACATAAAACATTTTCTAATTATACAACCATACAATCAATTCATAAAACAATCAAGTTATATACATAAGTATATCTGTAACGATCCTGAATTTTGAACAATTTAAAAATGAAAATATTTAATTAATTTTAAATATTCGAATGATGATTGACTTGAATTTCAAATTATCAGAATAAATTGGCGATTAAATTTAGAATTTAATCTATTTAAGTTGAATAAAATTTGAATTTGACTTTGGAGTTGAAATTGAATATTGAAATTGTAATTGAAATTCGAACTAATGACTTAGAAAAATAGTTTGGATTTACGAATTATTTTTATGTAAATTTATAAATTTGAGTTTGATATTTGAACCGCCAAACGTTTATATATTTATTAAAGAAAATTTATACAAAACAAATTGAATTTAAATTGAAAAGAAAAAAATAAATAAAAATAAAAATATAATAATATGTATAATATAAGTATACACTGCCTTACTTATCACCTAAAGTCACGCCGTTGTTTATGCCTTAACCTACGCCTAAAATCACGAAGAACATCGTGTAGGGCATATCTCATTCTATTTTAAGTACCCCGATACCCCTTCATCACTTCAAAATCTTAAACACACGAAAGAGAAAATAATGGCGGCCTAAAAAAAATCGTTCGTCCCCCTTTTCAACAATTAGGGCTTCGGTTTCGATTCCAATTCGTCGCCGCTTCGAAGCAAGGTGAGTTTTCTCACGATTAATCGTTACTCAAGTTTTTAGATTTGTTTGAATTGGTTGCTTGGTTGCATGCTATGATTTGGTGTTATTTGGCTTCCATTTGCTCGGTTAATTTTCTTCTAAAACTGATAAGAACATATAAGTCTCTGCATGTATGGTTGTTGGTGTTATTTGCTATCGTTTGCTCTGATAATTTGATTTAAACTGATAAGAACAGATGCTACTTGATAATTAGTTTTTTTTTTTAAAAAAAACTGATAAGAACATATAAGTCTCTGCATGTATGGTTGTTTGTGTTATTTGCTATCGTTTGCTCTGATAATTTGATTTAAACTGATAAGAAAAGATGCTACTTGATAATTAGTTTTTTTTTTTTTTAAAAAAACTGATAAGAACAGATGTTATTTGTAATTTGTTTTTAAATTGATAAGAACAGATGCTATTTGTAATTTGTTTTTAAATTGATAAGAACAGATGCTATTTGTAATTTGTTTTTAAATCGATAAGAACAGATGCTATATCAAAAAACTTTGCTTGTTTGTTTTACTACATGTGATGGATCTTTGAATCTTGATGAGGAAAATTTTGTTTGCATGTGTATGTTTTGGGTGATATAGGAAACTTAAACCTTGTTTGTACGCTAGAGATTTGGTTGCATGGTTGCATGGTTGGCTTGGCATATAGATCTTGCAAAAACATCAGTCACTGTTAGACAAAAAGAAAACCTGTCAAAAATCCTTTTCTTTTCCCTCTGTCTCTTTTTGTTTCAATGGATTTTGTTGCAGTAAACAAGATGGATTTTGTTTTAAACTTGTATCTTATCCCAGAAAAGAACTAAAGCAAAATTTTATAAAGATTTTCTTTCCTGGAAACTGTGAACTAAAATTTCATGTGGTTTTTGTTTACAAGATTAAAGCATATCACATCCATCCCAAATTTTGCTCTTCTTTATTCCTTCTGAGACAAATTGAAACAAGTTGAAATTTTGTTCCTTTGAACTTGCATTAGGTCTCTGCATCAATTTAAAACAAGTCTGAAATTTTACTGTGAGTATAAGAATGGATGTGATGGATGCATGCTCGTGTATATGTATATATATGCCACCTCTGTTATGAGTAAAGTCTAACTTGTTTTCACTAGAAAAATTATAATACTGTGAGTAAAGTATAACTTGTTTTCACTAGAATCTGGTTGCATGACTTGAAGCTCGATGATGAATATGTTTGCATGCTGTTGAACTAAGTATACTTGTTTAAAATCTGCTTGCATGTGAATGAAATATCAAAATGTTTCTCTGTTTTGAAAATGTGAAGAGTACAGGTAGAGAAGGAAAATTCATTTTCTTTTGGTTTGATCCTTGTTTGGCTATGATTCTTAAACAAAATATGTTTGTTAAGTTTAAACCAAAATTTGAAAATATTTCTAAGTTTAAAAGAAAAAAAAAATCAAAGCCTGTTTAATTAAAAAGCTCTGTCCATTGCAAATCACTGTGAGTAACACTACTTTAAAATAATTTGAAAAGTATAAAATCTGTTGTATACATGTCTATGAATAAGTATGTAAGCATCTCTGTTCATCAAGTTTTGCAAGTGAGCAAACCCACTTTCATGTGCCTACACTCTTTGATTTGATATATATGCTTAAAGGATGATCTGGAATGTTGTTAAATATGCCTGAATGTTGAATGTATCAGTGCATACATGTTTTTGAATGTTTGTATATCTGTGTATATGCCTCTGTTTAAACAGTATAGGCTAAACCTATTTTTCTTTGAAATTTAAATCCTCCTTATAAAATTGATGTTATGCTTTAATCTTTAAAGAAAATCTGTTCATATTAAATCTGATGCTACCTTTTAAAAAAAAAAAACTCAGTTCTGGTTCTTCATGCATGTTCTTTGTTCTTTGTATCTATAGCTTGCAGTTGCTCTGCACTTGGGTGGCTCAGGCTTGATTTTCTGGACTGTTTAGTTTGACATGAAGTTTCTTCTTGGCTTTGACATTGCTGAGTCTTTGCCTTTGATGCTATTTTATGGTTTGCAACTGTGTCACTTGAGACTGCTACCTATACTTGTGTTCTTTGTTCATTGCACTGGCTGTTGTTGCATACTGTACTTCTTTTGCCACTGTTTGGTTGATGACACTCGAACTTGATCTGATAGCTGTGTTTTTGGTTTTGGTGCACACGAGTTGGCGAGGCAGTGCACATGTGTATAAATATACATGTGTACTGCAGCCACACAGGATTGACAAATTTTAAAAATTGAAGTTGTTAATGTGAAAAATCCATAATAGATTTAAATTGATTCATGTGATTCGTCATCTCTATTACCATTTTATTCAGTTCATTACAAATTTAATTACTTGAATAAAGATTAATCCTGACTCGAGTGTTTTTGTGTTTTGCAATAAACGCTCGGGTCAGACCGAGTATTTTTACAGCTTGAAGATTTTCAGGCCGCGAAGTTAGAAAGAGTTGGGGAAATTGCTTCACTTTAGCCTTTCGAAGAATTTTTGTACTTAAAAGAAATATTCCGCTGTATAAATATAATGCATTGTACAAACTCTGATATATGTATAAAAATTCATTTATGTAAAATATTATGATTATTCTATGATTTTGTGGCTGTTTCTGTTTAAACTCTATAAAATGAATAACAATCCGTCATTTTGAACGTTTCAAGTTGGTTTAATTACCGACTGGGGGCGGTCAGAACGGCGGGTCGTTACAAAAGTGGTATCAGAGCTTTGGTTTACACAAAGCTCAGTTTATGATGTTTAATATGAATAGTTACTAGAACCACTTTAAAGAAAAAAAAATTCAAATCAAAAGAAGTATGAAATTATTTTCTTTGAAAAATAAAAGGTATTTTGAAAATTCAAATTTTTTCGAAAATTCCCCTCTCTAAATTTAGGATTGCGATAGTTTCTCGTTCGAAAACTCATTAATTGTTGAGACTTGTGAAAATAAAATTAAAGTGAAGTGAATTAATAAATTGGTTTGAATCAAATATTGTGAATATCTACAAAATAATAATTGTGAAATAAAATGATATTTCAATTTAATTATAGCCAAGAGGATAATTAAACTATAACATGGGAATTTGATTCTGAATTCTTTTGAAATTTGATTTCAAATGTTTTGAAGAATGATTTAGTGAATAAATGGATTATAAGTATTTAACTTATATATGAACTTTTGGTATATAATTGAGTTATATAAATTGAATTGAATTAATAAAGAAGATTTATAAATCGAAGTTTATAAATAGAAATGGAATTTGTAAAGATTGTTTATAAATTCGAAACCAATTGAATTTGATAAATGAAAAATAGAAGTTATTAAAGGAGATATATTCATGATTTTGGACAGCGAATTATCCTTTATATTAGATATTGTGATAGTAAATGTTGGTTGGGAATTTTATCCACGATTTTGGACAGTGGATAATCTTTTAAATAAATGTGTAGAAACACTGAATTGAATAGATAAGTATATTCACGATTTTGGACAGTGAATATATTATTAACTAAAACGGATATGTTTTAGAGAAGTGATATTATGAAATGAGGTTAATATGGAAATATAAATTTAATGGAACCAAGTTGATGAATGGCTTACTAAAGAACTAATTGATTATTTTTTGAAATAGAAGGCAAATGCAAAGTTCAAATGAGATTTAAATTTCAAATTTGAAGTTGTCAATATGATAATCCATAATAGGTTTAATAAATTCAGTGATGAATTTGAATTTAAACGTGCGGAAAATTAAATTAAGTGAAAAACTTAATATTGAAAAGTTTGAAATTGGTTTAAAACTAATATTATGAAAAGTATGAGGAATTCAAACTATGAATTAAGTTGAAATTGAAAAAGTTAATGGTTTTAAAGATGTTTTAAAATGCATTAAGTATCGAATACATAGATTTCAACATTCATTGTTGAAACAGGCGTTTTCGAAAAATAAGGAAATGGTGGACTATAACATTGTTGTTATAGTAAATGGTTTCCGGAAGGAAATATTGTTTATAGTATTGGGATTTATATATCTATCTTAAATTCGAATCCCTATACTAGTGATTTTTGAGTTGTTGTAACAATGTTTTATGTAACATTCGTTTTGACTCAAATAAATGTGTTTAAAAGAACGCTTTCCTTAAAGAATGGAATATATACTTAATTTTGATTCAAGTATATTGAATATTTTTCGTGTTGAAAATAAATGAACTTGTGAATTACTTATTATTAAATAAGTATGGAAATGTTTTCCAATATGAAATGAAAGGTTTGAAATTTTATCTTTTAAAGATAAATTGAAAAATGAATATTTGAAATTTATTTCAAATGGTTAAGTTGGAAAATTATATATCTTGTAAAGATATTTTTGAAAAATTTGAACGATCAGTTCAACTTGAATATTTTCCAAAAAAAGATTGAATCTTGAGTTAAATTGAGTTTAACTTTGACATCAAAAACAATATAAGTTGAACTTTGAATTTTGGATGGTCGATTGGGATTGTATGTCTAACATTGTGAATTGATGACATAGAAATTGATCTCTATTAAATATATATCTGTGGTGGCGGAGAATTTATTCTTTTAGCTTAACACCCTTCTCTGAGACGTACGAGCTTAGAGGTTATATATCGATAGACACCAATTATGTGTTGAGAATTGACGATGTAACGTGAAATCCAAATCGAATGTGAAGTCGATAATGAATTGGATTATGAATGTGAATTAGGTTTGAGATAACCTTAAATTTTCAAATCGATTTAGAGGAAAATTTTAAGTGAAATGGAAAATTTTGGAATCCTCTATTTGTTATGAATGTGAATTGAGTTTCCGTAACTTATATATGTGAATATAATAAATCGAAAACCATCAGTTTGGAAAGTCATTATTATGAAAATCCTATGCAAGTTTACATAGGTGTGATATGTACGAAATGTGAAATGAAGTACTATATGTATATGACATATGTTTTCTAAAAACTGAGGATATTACCTTCCATTTATTATTTGTGAAGGTGATTGGAACTCGGTGGAGTGTCCATTGGAAATCGTAGCTACGTAGAATTTCCATTAGTGGAATGTCCATTGGGACTGACTGGAATCCCCCACGATGGATCATCGTGTTTGGGATTATGTGAATTGATGCTGGCGTAATTCGTGGGGCGTGATGCCTATAGTTACAAGCGATTCCACTGGGATAGTGGCGCAACCGCCGTGTAAACTGCGATCTAGAGGCCGAAGCGTAATGTGAGGGGCGTGATGCCTACGGTCACGAGCGATTCTACTGGGATAGAAGCGTAACCGCCGTGTGAACCGCAATCTATGGCGACAAACATGGCGAAATTCAAGAGAGATGTGAAATCTACAGTTACAAGCGATTCTATTGGGATAGTAGCGTAACCGCCGGGTAAACTGTGATCCATGGGGGAACGTGCTTTCCATATCCATTTTTAAAAGAATTTTTAAAAAGTATTTTCACTGGGAGTTGAAGCAAGTATATTTAGTACTTGGAGATTTTTAGTCCTGCGCCTGGCCAGCGTATGCCTAATGTCTGTAAGAACGACGATGGACTTGTTAAACTTCGAGTTAGCAAGTATTTTCAAAACTTTGAATAGAAAATCAATAATCTAAAATTAGAATTACATAATTCTAACTTAATGAATTAAAGAAGAAGATTTTTAAAATATCTTGAAAGCACACAGCTTTGGAAAAGATATGATATGTAAATATCTAGCATGAAGAATTTCAAGTTTAAAAATCTGAGTTTAGTAAGTCGAAAATTTTGGTAAAAGACTTTTGTGTCTTGATTATAGAAATCGATGAATAAAGCTAGTGAAATAAAATAAAGGGAATGAATCCTATATTTATTTATGAGTTTGAAACTTAGTAAATTGAGTAGGGTATAAATATCGGTGATATTTTAGCAATCGTTTTTCCTAACTTATAATTTCGGGACGAAATTCTTTTAAGGAGGAGAGATTGTAACGATCCTGAATTTTGAATAATTTAAAAATGAAAATATTTAATTAATTTTAAATATTCGAATGATGATTGACTTGAATTTCAAATTATCAGAATAAATTGGCGATTAAATTTAGAATTTAATCTATTTAAGTTGAATAAAATTTGAATTTGACTTTGGAGTTGAAATTGAATATTGAAATTGTAATTGAAATTCGAACTAATGACTTAGAAAAATAGTTTGGATTTACGAATTATTTTTATGTAAATTTATAAATTTGAGTTTGATATTTGAACCGCAAAACGTTTATATATTTATTAAAGAAAATTTATACAAAACAAATTGAATTTAAATTGAAAAGAAAAAAATAAATAAAAATAAAAATATAATAATATATATAATATAAGTATACACTGCCTTACTTATCACCTAAAGTCACGCCGTTGTTTATGCCTTAACCTACGCCTAAAATCACGAAGAACATTGTGTAGGGCATATCTCATTCTATTTTAAGTACCCCGATACCCCTTCATCACTTCAAAATCTTAAACACACGAAAGAGAAAATAATGGCAGCCTAAAAAAAATCGTTCGTCCCCCTTTTCAACAATTAGGGCTTCGGTTTCGATTCTAATTCGTCGCCGCTTCGAAGCAAGGTGAGTTTTCTCACGATTAATCGTTACTCAAGTTTTTAGATTTGTTTGAATTGGTTGCTTGGTTGCATGCTATGATTTGGTGTTATTTGGCTTCCATTTGCTCGGTTAATTTGCTTTTAAAACTGATAAGAACATATAAGTCTCTGCATGTATGGTTGTTGGTGTTATTTGCTATTATTTGCTCTGATAATTTGATTTAAACTGATAAGAACAGATGCTACTTGATAATTAGTTTTTTTTTGGTTAAAAAAAACTGATAAGAACATATAAGTCTCTGCATGTATGGTTGTTGGTGTTATTTGCTATCGTTTGCTCTGATAATTTGATTTAAACTGGTAAGAACAGATGCTACTTGATAATTAGTTTTTTTTTTAAAAAAAAAACTGATAAGAACAGATGCTATTTGTAATTTGTTTTTAAATCGATAAGAACAGATGCTATATCAAAAAACTTTGCTTGTTTGTTTTACTACATGTGATGGATCTTTGAATCTAGATGAGGACAATTTTGTTTGCATGTGTATGTTTTGGGTGATATAGGAAACTTAAACCTTGTTTGTACACAAGAGATTTGGTTGCATGGTTGCATGGTTGGCTTGGCATATAGATCTTGCAAAAACATCAGTCACTGTTAGACAAAAAGAAAACCTGTCAAAAATCCTTTTCTTTTCCCTTGTCTCTTTCTGTTCCAATGGATTTTGTTGCAGTAAACAAGATGGATTTTGTTTTAAACTTGTATCTTATCCCAGAAAAGAACTAAAGCAAAATTTTATAAAGATTTTCTTTCCTGGAAACTGTGAACTAAAATTTCATGTAGTTTTTGTTTACAAGATTAAAGCATATCACATCCATCCCAAATCTTGCTCTTCTTTATTCCTTCTGAGAAAAATTGAAAACAAGTTGAAATTTTGTTCCTTTGAACTTGCATTAGGTCTCTGCATCAATTTAAAACAAGTCTGAAATTTTACTGTGAGTATAAGAATGGATGTGATGGATGCATGCTCGTGTATATGTATATATATGCCACCTTTGTTATGAGTAAAGTCTAACTTGTTTTCACTAGAAAAAATATAATACCGTGAGTAAAGTCTAACTTGTTTTCACTAGACTCTGGTTGCATGACTTGAAGCTCGATGATAAATATGTTTGCATGTTGTTGAACTAAGTATACTTGTTTAAAATCTGCTTGCATGTGAATGAAATATCAAAATGTTTCTCTGTTTTGAAAATGTGCAGAGTACAGGTAGAGAAGGAAAATTCATTTTCTTTTGGTTTGATCCTTGTTTGGCTATGATTCTTAAACAAAATATGTTTATTAAGTTTAAACCAAAATTTGAAAATATTTCTAAGTTTAAAAGAAAAAAAATCAAAGCCTGTTTAATTAAAAAGCTCTGTCCATTGCAAATCACGTGAGTAACACTACTTTAAAATAATTTGAAAAGTATAAAAATTGTTGTATACATGTCTATGAATAAGTATGTAAGCATCTCTGTTCATCAAGTTTTGCAAGTGAGCAAACCCACTTTCATGTGCTTACACTCTTTGATTTGACATATATGCTTAAAGGATGATCTGGAATGTTGTTAAATATGCCTGAATGTTGAATGTATCAGTGCATACATGTTTTTGAATGTTTGTATATCGGTGTATATGCCTCTGTTTAAACAGTATAGGCTAAACCTATTTTTCTTTGAAATTTAAATCCTCCTTATAAAATTGATGTTATGCTTTAATCTTTAAAGAAAATCTGTTCATATTAAATCTGATGCTACCTTTAAAAAAAAAAACTCAGTTCTGGTTCTTCATGCATGTTCTTTGTTCTTTGTATCTATAGCTTGCAGTTGCTCTGCACTTGGGTGGCTCAGGCTTGATTATCTGGACTATTTAGTTTGACATGTAGTTTCTTCTTGGCTTTGACATTGCTGAGTCTTTGCCTTTGATGCTATTTTATGGTTTGCAACTGTGTCACTTGAGACTGCTACCTGTACTTGTGTTCTTTGTTCATTGCACTGGCTGTTGTTGCATACTGTACTTCTTTTTTGCACTGTTTGGTTGATGACACTCGAACTTGATCTGATAGCTGTGTTTTTGGTTTTGGTGCACACGAGTTGGCGAGGCAGTGCACATGTGTATAAATATACATGTGTACTGCAGCCACACAGGAATGACAGATTTTAAAAATTGAAGTTGTTAATGTGAAAAATCCATAATAGATTTAAATTGATTCATGTGATTCGTCATCTCTGTTACCATTTTATTCAGTTCATTACAAATTTAATTACTTGAATAAAGATTAATCCTGACTCGAGTGTTTTTGTGTTTTGCAATAAACGCTCGGGTCAGACCGAGTATTTTTACAGCTTGAAGATTTTCAGGCCGCGAAGTTAGAGAGAGTTGGGGAAATTGCTTCAGTTTAGCTTTTCGAAGAATTTTTGTACTTAAAAGAAATATTCCACTGTATAAATATAATGCATTGTACAAACTCTGATATATGTATAAAAATTCATTTATGTAAAATATTATGATTATTCTGTGATTCTGTGGCTGTTTCTATTTAAACTCTATAAACTGAATAACAATCCGTCATTTTGAACGTTTCAAGTTGGTTTAATTACCGACTGGTGGCGGTCAGAACGGCGGGTCGTTACAAAAGTGGTATCAGAGCTTTGGTTTACACAAAACTCAGTTTATGATGTTTAATATGAATAGTTACTAGAACCACTTTAAAGAAAAATGTTTTCAAATCTAAAGAAGTATGAAATTATTTTCTTTGAAAAATAAAAGGTATTTTGAAAATTCAAATTTTTTCGAAAATTCCCCTCTCTAAATTTAGGATTGCGATAGTTTCTCATTCGAAAACTCATTATCAAATTGTTGAGACTTGTGAAAATAAAATTAAAGTGAAGTGAATTAATGAATTGGTTTGAATCAAATATTGTGAATATCTACAAAATAATAATTGTGAAATAAAATGATATTTCAATTTAATTATAGCCAAGAGGATAATTAAACTATAACTTGGGAATTTGATTCTGAATTCTTTTGAAATTTGATTTCAAATGTTTTGAAGAATGATTTAGTGAATAAATGGATTATAAGTATTTAACTTATATATGAACTTTTGGTATATAATTGAGTTATATAAATTGAATTGAATTAATAAAGAAGATTTATAAATCGAAGTTTATAAATAGAAATGGAATTTGTAAAGATTGTTTATAAATTCGAAACCAATTGAATTTGATAAATGAAAAATAGAAGTTATTAAAGGAGATATATTCGTGATTTTGGATAGCGAATTATCCTTTATATTAGATATTGTGATAGTAAATGTTGGTTGGGAATTTTATCCACGATTTTGGACAGTGGATAATCTTTTAAATAAATGTGTAGAAACACTGAATTGAATAGATAAGTATATTCACGATTTTGGACAGTGAATATATTATTAACTAAAACGGATATGTTTTAGAGAAGTGATATTATGAAATGAGGTTAATATGGAAATATAAATTTAATGGAACCAAGTTGATGAATGGCTTACTAAAGAACTAATTGATTATTTTTTGAAATAGAAGGCAAATGCAAAGTTCAAATGAGATTTAAATTTCAAATTTGAAGTTGTCAATATGATAATCCATAATAGGTTTAATAAATTCAGTGATGAATTTGAATTTAAACGTGCGGAAAATTAAATTAAGTGAAAAACTTAATATTGAAAAGTTTGAAATTGGTTTAAAACTAATATTATGAAAAGTATGAGGAATTCAAACTATGAATTAAGTTGAAATTGAAAAAGTTAATGGTTTTAAAGATGTTTTAAAATGCATTAAGTATCGAATACATAGATTTCAACATTCATTGTTGAAATAGGCGTTTTCGAAAAATAAGGAAATGGTGGACTATAACATTGTTGTTATAGTAAATGGTTTCCGGAAGGAAATATTGTTTATAGTATTGGGATTTATATATCTATCTTAAATTCGAATCCCTATACTAGTGATTTTTGAGTTGTTGTAACAATGTTTTATGTAACATTCGTTTTGACTCAAATAAATGTGTTTAAAAGAACGCTTTCCTTAAAGAATGGAATATATACTTAATTTTGATTCAAGTATATTGAATATTTTTCGTGTTGAAAATAAATGAACTTGTGAATTACTTATTATTAAATAAGTATGGAAATGTTTTCCAATATGAAATGAAAGGTTTGAAATTTTATCTTTTAAAGATAAATTGAAAAATGAATATTTGAAATTTATTTCAAATGGTTAAGTTGGAAAATTATATATCTTGTAAAGATATTTTTGAAAAATTTGAACGATCAGTTCAACTTGAATATTTTCCAAAAAAAGATTGAATCTTGAGTTAAATTGAGTTTAACTTTGACATCAAAAACAATATAAGTTGAACTTTGAATTTTGGATGGTCGATTGGGATTGTATGTCTAACATTGTGAATTGATGACATAGAAATTGATCTCTATTAAATATATATCTGTGGTGGCGGAGAATTTATTCTTTTAGCTTAACACCCTTCTCTGAGACGTACGAGCTTAGAGGTTATATATCGATAGACACCAATTATGTGTTGAGAATTGACGATGTAACGTGAAATCCAAATCGAATGTGAAGTCGATAATGAATTGGATTATGAATGTGAATTAGGTTTGAGATAACCTTAAATTTTCAAATCGATTTAGAGGAAAATTTTAAGTGAAATGGAAAATTTTGGAATCCTCTATTTGTTATGAATGTGAATTGAGTTTCCGTAACTTATATATGTGAATATAATAAATCGAAAACCATCAGTTTGGAAAGTCATTATTATGAAAATCCTATGCAAGTTTACATAGGTGTGATATGTACGAAATGTGAAATGAAGTACTATATGTATATGACATATGTTTTCTAAAAACTAAGGATATGGAAATGTACCTTCCATTTATTATTTGTGAAGGTGATTGGAACTCGGTGGAGTGTCCATTGGAAATCGTAGCTACGTAGAATTTCCATTAGTGGAATGTCCATTGGGACTGACTGGAATCCCCCACGATGGATCATCGTGTTTGGGATTATGTGAATTGATGCTGGCGTAATTCGTGGGGCGTGATGCCTATAGTTACAAGCGATTCCACTGGGATAGTGGCGCAACCGCCGTGTAAACTGCGATCTAGAGGCCAAAGCGTAATTTGAGGGGCATAATGCCTACGGTCACGAGCAATTCTACTGGAATAGTAGCGTAACCTCCGTGTGAACCGCAATCTATGGCGACAACCATGGCGAAATTCAAGAGAGATGTGAAATCTACAGTTACAAGCGATTCTACTGGGATAGTAGCGTAACCGCCGGGTAAACTGTGATCCATGGGGGAACGTGCTTTCCATATCCATTTTTAAAAGAATTTTTAAAAAGTATTTTCACTGGGAGTTGAAGCAAGTATATTTAGTACTTGGAGATTTTTAGTCCTGCGCCTGGCCAGCGTATGCCTAATGTCTGTAAGAACGACGATGGACTTGTTAAACTTCGAGTTAGCAAGTATTTTCAAAACTTTGAATAGAAAATCAATAATCTGAAATTAGAATTACATAATTCTAACTTAATGAATTAAGGAAGAAGATTTTTAAAATATCTTGAAAGCACACAGCTTTGGAAAAGATATGATATGTAAATATCTAGCATGAAGAATTTCAAGTTTAAAAATCTGAGTTTAGTAAGTCGAAAATTTTGGTAAAAGACTTTTGTGTCTTGATTATAGAAATCGATGAATAAAGCTAGTGAAATAAAATAAAGGGAATGAATCCTATATTTATTTATGAGTTTGAAACTTAGTAAAATTGAGTAGGGTATAAATATCGGTGAGATTTTAGCAATCGTTTTTCCTAACTTATAATTTCGGGACGAAATTCTTTTAAGGAGGGGAGATTGTAACGATCCTGAATTTTGAACAATTTAAAAATGAAAATATTTAATTAATTTTAAATATTCGAATGATGATTGACTTGAATTTCAAATTATCAGAATAAATTGGCGATTAAATTTAGAATTTAATCTATTTAAGTTGAATAAAATTTGAATTTGACTTTGGAGTTGAAATTGAATATTGAAATTGTAATTGAAATTCGAACTAATGACTTAGAAAAATAGTTTGGATTTACGAATTATTTTTATGTAAATTTATAAATTTGAGTTCGATATTTGAACCGCAAAAGGTTTATATATTTATTAAAGAAAATTTATACAAAACAAATTGAATTTAAATTGAAAAGAAAAAAATAAATAAAAATAAAAATATAATAATATATATAATATAAGTATACACTGCCTTACTTATCACCTAAAGTCACGCCGTTGTTTATGCCTTAACCTACGCCTAAAATCACGAAGAACATCGTGTAGGGCATATCTCATTCTATTTTAAGTACCCCGATACCCCTTCATCACTTCAAAATCTTAAACACACGAAAGAGAAAATAATGGCGGCCTAAAAAAAATCGTTCGTCCCCCTTTTCAACAATTAGGGCTTCGGTTTCGATTCCAATTCGTCGCCGCTTCGAAGCAAGGTGAGTTTTCTCACGATTAATCGTTACTCAAGTTTTTAGATTTGTTTGAATTGGTTGCTTGGTTGCATGCTATGATTTGGTGTTATTTGGCTTCCATTTGCTCGGTTAATTTGCTTTTAAAACTGATAAGAACATATAAGTCTCTGCATGTATGGTTGTTGGTGTTATTTGCTATCGTTTGCTCTGATAATTTGATTTAAACTGATAAGAACAGATGCTACTTGATAATTAGTTTTTTTTTTAAAAAAAAACTAATAAGAACATATAAGTCTCTGCATGTATGGTTGTTGGTGTTATTTGCTATCGTTTGCTCTGATAATTTGATTTAAACTGATAAGAACTGATGCTACTTGATAATTAGTTTTTTTTTTTTAAAAAAAAAAACTGATAAGAACAGATGCTATTTGTAATTTGTTTTTAAATTGATAAGAACAGATGCTATTTGTAATTTGTTTTTAAATTGATAAGAACAGATGCTATTTGTAATTTGTTTTTAAATTGATAAGAACATATGCTATTTGTAATTTGTTTTTAAATCGATAAGAACAAATGCTATATCAAAAAACTTTGCTTGTTTGTTTTACTACATGTGATGGATCTTTGAATCTAGATGAGGAAAATTTTGTTTGCATGTGTATGTTTTGGGTGATATAGGAAACTTAAACCTTGTTTGTACGCAAGAGATTTGGTTGCATGGTTGCATGGTTGGCTTGGCATATAGATCTTGCAAAAACATCAGTCACTGTTAGACAAAAAGAAAACCTGTCAAAAATCCTTTTCTTTTCCCTCTGTCTCTTTTTGTTTCAATGGATTTTGTTGCAGTAAACAAGATGGATTTTGTTTTAAACTTGTATCTTATCCCAGAAAAGAACTAAAGCAAAATTTTATAAAGATTTTCTTTCCTGGAAACTATGAACTAAAATTTCATGTAGTTTTTGTTTACAAGATTAAAGCATATCACATCCATCCCAAATCTTGCTCTTCTTTATTCCTTCTGAGACAAATTAAAAACAAGTTGAAATTTTGTTCCTTTGAACTTGCATTAGGTCTCTGCATCAATTTAAAACAAGTCTGAAATTGTACTGTGAGTATAAGAATGGATGTGATGGATGCATGCTCGTGTATATGTATATATATGCCACCTCTGTTATGAGTAAAGTCTAACTTGTTTTCACAAGAAAAATTATAATACTGTGAGTAAAGTCTAACTTGTTTTCACTAGAATCTGGTTGCATGACTTGAAGCTCGATGATAAATATGTTTGCATGCTGTTGAACTAAGTATACTTGTTTAAAATCTGCTTGCATGTGAATGAAATATCAAAATGTTTCTCTGTTTTGAAAATGTGAAGAGTACAGGTAGAGAAGGAAAATTCATTTTCTTTTGGTTTGATCCTTGTTTGGCTATGATTCTTAAACAAAATATGTTTGTTAAGTTTAAACCAAAATTTGAAAATATTTCTAAGTTTAAAAGAAAAAAAAATCAAAGCCTGTTTAATTAAAAAGCTCTGTCCATTGCAAATCACTGTGAGTAACACTACTTTAAAATAATTTGAAAAGTATAAAATCTGTTGTATACATGTCTATGAATAAGTATGTAAGCATCTCTGTTCATCAAGTTTTGTAAGTGAGCAAACCCACTTTCATGTGCCTACACTCTTTGATTTGATATATATGCTTAAAGGATGATCTGGAATGTTGTTAAATATGCCTGAATGTTGAATGTATCAGTGCATACATGTTTTTGAATGTTTGTATATCTGTGTATATGCCTCTGTTTAAACAGTATAGGCTAAACCTATTTTTCTTTGAAATTTAAATCCTCCTTATAAAATTGATGCTATGCTTTAATCTTTAAAGAAAATCTGTTCATATTAAATCTGATGCTACCTTTAAAAAAAAAAAAAAACTCAGTTCTGGTTCTTCATGCATGTTCTTTGTTCTTTGTATCTATAGCTTGCAGTTGCTCTGCACTTGGGTGGCTCAGGCTTGATTATCTGGACTGTTTAGTTTGACATGTAGTTTCTTCTTGGCTTTGGCATTGCTGAGTCTTTGCCTTTGATGCTATTTTATGGTTTGCAACTGTGTCACTTGAGACTACTACCTGTACTTTTGTTCTTTGTTCATTGCACTGGCTGTTGTTGCATACTGTACTTCTTTTGCCACTGTTTGGTTGATGACACTCGAACTTGATCTGATAGCTGTGTTTTTGGTTTTGGTGCACACGAGTTGGCGAGGCAGTGCACATGTGTATAAATATACATGTGTACTGCAGCCACACAGGATTAACAGATTTTAAAAATTGAAGTTGTTAATGTGAAAAATCCATAATAGATTTAAATTGATTCATGTGATTCGTCATCTCTGTTACCATTTTATTCAGTTCATTACAAATGTAATTACTTGAATAAAGATTAATCCTGACTCGAGTGTTTTTGTGTTTTGCAATAAACGCTCGGGTCAGACCGAGTATTTTTATAGCTTGAAGATTTTCAGGCCGCGAAGTTAGAGAGAGTTGGGGAAATTGCTTCACTTTAGCTTTTCAAAGAATTTTTGTACTTAAAAGAAATATTCTGCTGTATAAATATAATGCATTGTACAAACTCTGATATATGTATAAAAATTCATTTATGTAAAATATTATGATTATTCTGTGATTCTGTGGCTGTTTCTGTTTAAACTCTATAAACTGAATAACAATCCGTCATTTTGAACGTTTCAAGTTGGTTTAATTACCGACTGGGGGCGGTCAGAACGGCGGGTCGTTACAATATCTCTTGTTAGAAAGATTTTCCATTCACATGGATGCTTTCTTTCCCAAAAATTATTTTTAGTAATTTTACTTCTTTAAAATGCATCCACGAAATTCTTAAACATTAAATTTTTATTTCATTTTAACCTTTGGTTAAATACCACTTATGAATTAAATTTCATTTTCAAAATTTAATCATTCTAATAATTCTTACGGTAGCTACAACTTGAAGACACCGCAAGTTCTTATCATTTGCATTGAGTAGGTTTCTAACTCTTAATTATATCACCTACCCAAAATTATTTCAACAATTACTATGCTAACACACATTCATGCAATTATCAACCAAACAAGCATTTATTTAAAAAAAAGCATTAAATATGCCCAGCGAAAACGGTCACACCATTTCGAATGCGCAACTCTAATCACTAAGGATCAAAACACATAATTTAAATCTAAGGCATTTGAGGTCTAATTTTTACTATTTTAAAAATAGTGATATTTAAAACCCTTATAATGTTTTCAAACTTATTATCCATTCTATGAAAATGAAATGATTAAAGGCACGATTGAGGGATACGATAGTGGAAAACTATGTTGTCACTTGTATTATACTTGGATGTACTGTAATATGTGTTCCTGTTCTGTGTTTATCATATTTTGTTCTGTGCTCAGCTTTGATACCAAGATGTGGCGTCCCACCCCAAGACCCACATTAACAACGAGTATTACTGGGTAATACTGTCTGCTAATGCAGAGAATAGGGCTAGATAGGAGTGTCCATTTATAGCCTTGTCTTAAATATCTATTTAATACGTCAACAATGCCCTTTTTTGGATCGACATATCCAATAAATACTTAATACAAAGACATAGGTGGCTATACGATCTATCAGAACAAAATACAAAAACTCAAATGCGAAACACATCATAGAACAACAGATAATCCCATATATACACACATATACAGATACATCACAAAATATACAAAATGATGCATCACATATGTGGTATGACGACCACAATACAAACACGTGTCAAAAGAATATACATATCAGAGTAGCAAACCAAAAAGGACAACACAAAAAGTTAAAACAAAAAGAGCTAGTAGAATTGTCCATGTAGAAGTAGAATAGGCTAAGTCCAAATGTACCTAACCTGAAACACCTCGGTCTGACCTGAGTATAAAATACACAGGTTAGCCTAGCTAAACAAATCTGTAAAAAGTGATAGCAAAATAATGGAGCATAAAAGCATAGTGATATTCTTCTTAAACAAGAAGAAACAATAAAAATCAAACCATAGACATATGGAGGATACACATAATGTATGACATATATGGTAACACTAGGTGATTGAACACTATTGCTTCAATAAGCATAAAACACAAAGGAGATGAAAAATTCCATGAATCGCTAAATTGTAGCATGCCTCATATCATCGACGATCGTAAATCAAATAAGAATAGTTTAGAGAATAGTTTAATGTAAACTCCTAAAAGAGTAATTCTCAAACCCGCCATATCGGCAACCCTAAGGAAAACGTGAGCAAAAGCCATCTTGACATAAGCCATAAGGAAAATGTCAACAAAAGAACAAAAATCTCATACAACGCCAAAAGACAGATCCCATAAATAGCGTCAATAGGCAATCTCAATATATGTATATGCCAAAAGGCAAATCTCAACACGCCAGTGTATGCAATGAAAATCTCAAAAGAACTCTCAATAGTCCAAAAATCGCGAAGTAATCGTCACCGAATGGTTTAAAGGACCGATTCCAAAATGACTATACGTAAGGGTAAAAATCATCTCAAAAAGGATGTGCACGTGCTATTTTTGCCGAATACCGTTTCACATAATAGGTACCTCGGCCAAAGGCAAACGAAAAAACGCAAATATGCCGTAATGGCAAATACGCCGCAATGGCAAACGTCCGAAGAAAAATATGCCAAAATTGAAAACGTCTGAAGACAAATACGCCGCAATGGAAAATGATACGAATGCCCAGTACTGGCATGTCAACATGCAAATGTGTTACAAACTCTCGGAAAGGAACCCGAAAAGTGTTAACATGTGTCCCATACCACCCGTTCACGCTAAACAGTTTACTAACCGCTAGCAAATTTCACACACAAAGCAGTAAAAGGTTCACCTCATATCATCGGTAAACTAGACCCGTAGGCCAAAATGATCAAAAGAACAAGTTTGGAATTAACCGAAAGGATAAACGCGCGTATTCCATACTACGCATTTTACCCAATCGTTTAACTCTCCTTCTCAATCACTCGACAGTGAAAAAATGTGTAACTTTTATAGAAAATAATTTACCATGAAAATAAGCATTGAAAAACGATTTTGAAAGCCATTTGAATACCTTATTTGAAAATTTTCCCTTATTATAAAGAATAAATAGGTTTTATACTTGAAATACTTTAAAATATTATATAATAATTATTTTTAAATTCTATAAATTTTAAAAATAATTTCAAAAATATTTGGAGAAAACCATGCTCGAAAACGACTAAAAAAACAAGCAAAATTCTACTTAAACCGAAATTCAAATTTAAATTCAAATTAAATTCAAATAATTCAAATTTTGAATTTTCAATTAATCAAAACTGGGCTAACCTATTGATAGGCATCATAGCCCTCAAAATGCTTTAGAAATATCATAAAAACTGAAGTAAATGTCAAAAATCGGACAGAAAAAGAACATAGACACTTGGCAAATATTACCCCAATCTGAAATCTTCTCCGGGTTCAACTTCCAGACATAAAAAAAGTGGTCAAACGACTTTTTATTTAACTAAAAATTAGTATGCACAAATTATAAAACTTCATCTTTCAAATAAAAAAAGAATCAATGAATTCCGACAAAAACTGAAAAAGTTACATTTCTCAAACATGAACTCAGAACATGTTTGTAACAGTTCAACAAGACTATCCAGGCCTTAAAATCTACTCTGGGTTCAACTTCCAGGCATAAAACAGAGCATCAAACGGCATCGGATTGAGCTTAAAATTAGTTTGATTATATTAGAAGACTTTACCTTTTAAAAAAAGGAGAATCCTACAATATGGATAAAATATAAGGAAGTTATGATGTCTCATAGTTGAACCCATGCAGTGTCTTCACTATAAAAATCTGGGCAAAAACATGCTTCGAGTCAAAGTTCGGAAGCATATTTCTATAAGCTATATAGGTCCAAATTACTTCAAATTTGGTATGCTGATTGTATAATACTTTGTCTTTTAAAAAATAAAAGAATATTGCAATTTGGATAAAAATGAGGAAGTTATGATGTCTCAAACGTGGACTCGGGTCATGTTTGCAGCAACTCAGAAAACACAATTTCTACAGGCAGAAAAACTGTATTTTATAGATTTTGCAGCAAAATTTTGAACATTCAAATGACAATATTTCACAACTGAATTTTGCAAAAAAAAAAAATTCAACATATAAACTTACCTCAAAAAAAGATCCGGCAGCATTTCGTTGCCGGATATGAAAGTTATGGACAACCAAATTAGGCACTTGAGGCCAAAAATGAAAACAAGAACAACAATGAACAAAAACTTGTACAACCCACGAATTTAGCTACCGATTCAATTTTTTTGCCCCGTAGATGTGAGGTTTTAGTCTCACCTTGCTGATTTGTTGCAAAAGCTCGGATTTTGAGCTGAAAGGAGTGAGCTTGGTGCTAGATTTGACTTCAAATACTTGTCGAATATCAAAACAATGGCATGCAAATCCAAAAGAAGAGATTACATACAAACCGATCAAAAATTAGATTTTGATGAAATGATTCAATTTTGGAATAGATTACCTATAGAAATATGCTTTAATTTGAATGAAAGTAGCAAATTTTTGATTTAATTTGGAGACTTGGCTTAGATTTGAGAAGAAGCTAAAGTTTCCTCTCTTTTTTTCTTTCTATTTTTGGTTACTAGAGATGAAGAGGAGAACATACAAGAAGGAGAGAAACCTTTTTTCTCTTTTCAGGTTATGTGATAATAGGCTTTGACCCAAAAGAATAGATTTAATTTGCCTAAGTAACAAATTATGACTTAGTTCATATTATACACCTATGTAATTAAATCAAACATCATATTTACACAAGTTTTCTTAAAAATAAATTAAACAAACACATCTACAAGTTATATAAAATATTTTACGCTTGATAAAATGATAATTTATGTTATAAAAACATTTTTTATTGTTAAAAACCCTTATTTTTACAAAAATACACAATTCACACAAATGAATGTATAAATCCTTATTTTTTAACTTCAAAAAATTCTAAAAATTATTTACTTGCTTAAAAAAATATAATAAATCATTTCAAACTCAATTTTATAACCAAAACTCATTTTTAAACCAATTTTTACCTTTTTATTTGATTAAATAACCCTTAAAAATCACATACTTCTTTTAAAAAATTATTAGAAGAAGTAGTTGGCCATAATTAATTCAATTATTGCATTTAGTTTAAATAAAAACTATTTCCATTTATTATTAATCCAAACAAAAAAAATAAAGTTTCAAATTTTATTTTCTCATTTTATTTCCAAAATTCATTGTTTATTCCAAATAAATAATTTAATTTCTTCGATTTTATTTTAATTCACAATATTAAATTATAACAACCGTTATAATTTAATATTTACAGGTAATCTCCAAAACCAGGGTTGTTACAAGATTCATCTCCCGCCTCCTGCACTATGTCAATTGAAAGGTTTGGCTTACTTGGAATAGTGGTTGTTGCGGGTCAGCCATCCATTCTCTAAGTTTACTGTTCAGGAATTGCATGTCGGTCGTGATTGAACTTGTTTCCGTGATTTAAAAAAAACGAGTCAATTTCTGATATGTACTCAGGCTTGCAAGATATCATAAATGCACTCATGCAATTAAGAGAAAATATATATAAATTGATATTATGTCAAAAAAAATTAACTCTTTAACAAACGACTGAGAAAGAAAAGTGCTTGTCATCGAAAAAACAAATGATCATTCCAAACTCAAAATTGAAGAGTTAATTAGAAATCTTTTGTTCTACGAAGTCAACTTGAATGAAGAAAACAACAGGAAAAAGGAAAGAAATTGATTGATATTCAAGCCGAGGATGATTGGGATGTAAATTACAATGATGTAGCCTTCCTTACAGCTTTCAAAAAATACTTAAAATCAAAGAAGGTATCCAACAACTACAACTCATCAACAATATCATGCTTTGAATGTGACAAAATGGGTTACATGGGAAAGGATTGTCCAAAGAACTATGACAAAAACAAGTTTAAAAAACAACAAGAAGGAAAACGAAAGAGAAAGGCACTTCAAGCCACTAGGGATGATGTTGATTCTTCTTCTTCTAAGAAGAAAGTGACCTCGAGCAAGCAAATGTTTGTTTTATGGAATTTGATGATGAGGTACACCTAACTTACTCTTATTATGATTTACTTAAAATCAATATAGGCAATTTAGAAGAAAAGTAAAAATGAGAAAAATTTAAGAAAAGAAGCTGTTGGTAAATTTGATAGTGCAAATTTAGAAATAGATATGTTAAAAGATGAAAAAATTATCTCAAAGAAGAATTATGGAAATCATAAGAGTCTAAAGAAAATTTAAATTCTAACTTTGGAAAAAGAGCTAAAATTTATCGTAATGAGAATGTCAAACTTTCAAAAGACAACTGCGATTTACAATCATCTCTTCGTTTTTTCTAAAAATCAGGCTATTACTTTAGAAGCTAAACTAAATGATTTATCACAAAATATTTCAAAGTTTAATAAAGGCGAGGAAAATTTATCTAATTCAATAAATATTTCAAAACTTTCCTTTAATAAAAATGGTTTGGGTTTTTAAAAATTCTAAAGTTAGTAAATATATTTCTAGAATAAATATGCATCTTTATACACTAATTTTAGGAAACTTATTAACAAAAATAGTCACGAAAAATTAAACAATACTATGACTATTAAAATCTGGGTACCAAAGACAAATAATCATTTAATTAGAAGTAATTATATTAATGATTTTGTTTGTAACATTTATAACAATAATAATTATACTTTTAAAGAATCCAAACCCTTATGGGCATGGCTACCTTCGGATTAGCCATCGGCTAACGTTGGAAGTGGATACCAAAATACAAATTTTTTATTTGCAGGTTTCTAAAGAAAGACAAAAAGATAAAGAAGGATTTGAAAAGAAAATGTTCCATATATTTTGAAAGAAAAAGAGCGTTAATAGAAAATGGAACTATAGCTAAATCGATATATCTAACTTATTTTTTGCCTATTTAGTTCTGGGTTAGTGTCTTATTCTTTAGAATATGTCTAAGTAATACTTTTTACTAAGACATTTTAAAAATATATAATGTCATTTCTTTCAAAAATGAGCTTGAAATCATATAAAACTACGCTTAATTTACAATAAAAAGACTTGTCCATTAAAAATAAAATCTTTTTATCAAGATTTTACCTTTTGCAAATAGAAGAACATGATAATCTGAAGAGAAGATAAAAGTATTATTTTGCATCAACTAGGGATTGATTCCTTAAACTAATGAGTATGAAGCTAGTAACTTAACCATTACGCTATATTAGCAACCAATTTCATGTGCATCAAAGATTAATAAAAAAGAAAAAAAATTGAGTATAAGAAAATTGAATTGAGCCATCAAAGTGCTAAGCTATCAATCAGTTTGCCGCACCTGATTAATCAATGGCTGCCGAAAACGCATAGGTCTAACTATTTTTTGAATAATTTATTTATAAAATTTTGAATTTTTGTATGTTCCCAATGCATTGAATTCGGGGATAGACCACTTTGGACTACTTCATTCATCATTTCAACTTTATTTCTATAATATTACTTCATCTCTTAGTCTTAAAACGAACACTGAAATCAAAATTTACCTCCTTTTCAAAATCAAGAATCATGGTTCCTCCAAAACAACCATCTCAAGAAAACAAATGGCTTTTGCTAAAGAACCAAAGAGGTATTATCAAATTATCATGAACTACAAGATGCTTGAAGGAAGACTGATTGTGTTTGATGATGTAACAACCCTAAATTTGATTAACATTATTTAGGATATTTAATTAGATAAATTAAATAAAGTAATGTAAAATGGTAAGGAGATTGAGATTTGATAAGTAGTATGTGTTAACTCCTCTTTTTGAGCGACCTAGCGACCTAACTTCATAAGCGACCTAAAGATAAGGCGGTCCTAACGACCCAGTGATGCAGCAAGCATAGCGACCTAACGAGGAACATAACCTAAAGGATTAGATGGTCCAGCGACCTATGACTCAACGAGTTAACGGCTTAAGCGAAGGCACGACCTAACTACTTAAGGGAGTAAGCGACCTAACACATAAGGGGGCTCAGCAAGTTAAACGACCTATGGACTGAGGTGACCTAGCAACCTAAAGGTTTACGCGACCTAGCGAGTTAGTAAGGGGAGCGACCTAACAGAGATAAAGTTCTGCAGCGAGTTAAGGCATTATGACCTAATGACCTAGCGACCTAGCGAGCTATACAAAGCCGAGGCAACTTGTTTTACTTAAGTCATTCCTTCCCTAGGTCGCCCACGATCTATAACTTGTTCGTTTAATCAAAGGTGCTCATGGTAGCCCATAAACCATCTACTGAGTCGCCCACGACCTATGACTTATACCTAAGTCGCTCACGACCTAAACAAACAAAGAGAGCTTCTTATGTCGCTTCCTACCTAGGTCAGCCACGGCCTATGACTTGAAGTTTCTCCAGGGCGATCAGGTGTTCCTTGTGTAAACCGTAGACAACTCCCATTAGGTCGCGTACGACCTACGACCTACCCAAGGTCGCTCGCGACCTACGACCTAAAGCCGAGCTTCCCTGTAAATACGGCGCTAGCTTCAACATTCGGGGGATCTTTTGGCTCATTCCTGGAACACCGATACTCTGCTGAATTCTCGACTCACTCGACACTTCAAACACGAAATGCATCTCAACTAACTTCAAGAGGAAATCTAACACAATCAACATGGATTCAAAGAATTCTTTTACATCGAAGTTCTAGTTGTTTGTCTCATCAGTATTGTAATTGAGAATTGTTGTAAAGTTGTAATTGATTCAGTAATAAAGAGGATTAAAGTGGACGTAGGCTTAATCCAAAGCCAAACCACTATAAACTTGTTGTCTTTTACTGCTTTTTCTGGACTTTCTTACTAGTTTCCAATTCCCGTGTTCACGGGTGGTGCTTTCACTTAACCGCTACATCCACCGGGGTGTTAGCGTTCAATTTTAAGCGTTAACATTTTTGGGCTTTTACTGAGAACCCAACTCAGGATACCTTCATCATCGCTTCGAAAAAGTTTGTTGAAAAAGTCTCTCTCAAAACCAGAATTCTATCAGAAATAATGGCTCCTGGAAGAAAGCGTGGATATACAAGACCTAGTAATGTCCATGAAAATACTGCCACTTCCCCTTCATCAAGTCAAGCAGCACCAAGTGCCGGAATTACACGAGCAGAGTTAGATGCTGTAGTATCTGGATTATACCAACAGATGGAAACTCAGAATGCTTTAATGCTTGAGAGGATAAATGCATTGCTTGGAGCAAACCGTCAACCAGTGAATAACGAAGAAAACCTTGCAGATGATGTTCATGATCCTGAAGAGAGGAATATTCCTCAAAGAGTAGCCAGCCCTGTCAAAGAAACACCTCCTCAAGCTGGAGGATCGAGACCACAGCCAACTCTCCGCAAACGTTTGTCCTGACAAACTTCCGAGAAAATGGCCGAAGTTTGTCCTGCAGATCCTTTAAATTATGAGGAATATCTTTTAGACATGGTGCGACAAATCATGAAAGAAAGTATGCAGAGAGATGAAGATGAGAAGGAATGGGGATTTGCTCCGAGCAAAACTTCGTTCAATGAGAAGATTCTAAAGGCAGAATTCCCAAGGAAGTTTGTTCCTCCGACCATCCCGGCTTATAAGGGAACAAGTGACCCCAATCAATTCCTGTATAAGTATGATTGGCACATGACTGGTGCTAGAGCGTCTGATGAGATCAAATGCCGGTACTTTCCGGTATACTTGGAAGGAGTGGCTCTGCTCTGGTTCACAAAACTTCCGGTCTGATCCATAGATCAGTTCGCCGATTTGACTCGGAAGTTTAAAGAGCAATTCAGGTTGTATGCTTCAAAAGCAAAGGTATTATGTCGCTATCAAGCCTGGAACAGAACCCTGGGGAATCTATCAGGTCTTTCTTAAACCGCTTCAACATAGCTTTGGCTGAAGTGGACAATGCGGAGCCACGGATGGTCTTGACATACCTGATGAGGGCAATCGATAAATCAAGCGAATTTGGGAAGTGGCTGAAGATGAAAGAACCGAATTCACTTGATAAATTCTATAAGAAAGTCGATGAATTCATGCGCTTGGAAAGCCTTCGGGCACCAGTTAAAGTGGCATTGATAGAGGTTAAGGATAACACTACTGCTCCTACCAAAAGAGAATCCGGAAGTCAGAAAAGGGAGAACAATGGTGGGAAGAAACAGAAAGATATGAAGAAACCTCGCTTCTTAAAACCTTCAAATTTCACTCCTTTAACTGACGCACCGGAGAATATCTTCTTTGCTACCAAAGATGCGGTAGAATATCCTAAATCGCCCGAGATGAGAATTAGCAAAAAGGCTGCTCAAAGTGGGAGATTCTTTCGGTTTCATAATCAACCCGGTCATGATACCAACGAATGTCGCCATTTGAAAATTTTAATTGAAGAACTGTTGAGAGAGAACAAGTTGCAGCAATACGTTAAGAGAAGTAGAAATGACCCAACTTCGTCTACTAAGGGTCAGCAACTTCCTGCTCAACCATCTGGCTCGGGTGAGAGGAACACTGTTCATGAATCAGAAAGGCCTGTTATTAATGTGATTACAGGAGGGCCTCACCCAGAAGGCAGAAGCTGGGGCGAGATGGAAAGATATGCTCGTGCCTTGAAATATGCTCCAACAGAAGAAAGCGTTTTTGTGCTAGAAGATGCTGCACCTTTGAAGCAGCAGAAAACTTTTAATGATGATATTGTGTTCAGAGCCAGGGACTCTATGAGAATTGAAGCTCCAACCATGGATCATTTGGTCATCTTTGCAGGCATTGGGCCGGCTATTGTGAGAAGAGTGCTGGTAGATTGTGGCACTTCTTGCAACATTCTCTTCAAGAAGACGTTCAATCAAATGAAAATTCCAATGGATGATGTTCAAGCCTCATCACAGAAGATTGTTGGGTTCACTGGGGAACCGAAGCAGCCCATTGGAACTATCGACCTGTTTGTGGAGCTTGGAGAGGGGCAGAAAAAGGTAGTTCGGAAACAGACTTTTGTAATTATTGATGAATTTTCTGCCTACAACGCCTTCCTGGGCCGACCAACTCTTGCGGCTTTTAAAGCAATTCTCGCCCCGTGGTGCATCACTATGAAGTTTCCCACAGATAATGGCATTAGAGTTATTAGAGGGGATCAGAATGCTGGGAGAGAATGTTATCTAATAGAGTTGCGTGAAGCAAGGAAGAGAGAGATGTGAAAAGATGCGGCAGCCCCAGTCCGCATAAAAGAACCAACCTTGTAGCAATTACAGGGTGGACCCTACACTGGCGAGCATAGCGGGGCACGAAGAGAAATGGATCCCAGAAAAGCTAGTGCGGGGGAAAATAGAGTGGTGCCAGTTGAGGTAACGGTGCCGGTACCTGTTGACCCGAAAGATCCGAACAAAGTGGTGAATGTGGGTTCACAACTTAGTGTGACAGTTCAAAATTCCTTGGTAACATTCTTGAAAGCAAATCTGGATGTATTCGCTTGGACTCATGCTGATATGTGTGGAATATCCCCAGAAATTGCAGTACATACTTTGAATATTGATCCAAAGTTTACACCGGTAAAACAGAAAAGAAGAACCCAGGGTCCTGAAAGGTCATCAGCATTGAAAGAAGAGGTAGACCGGCTTATGGAGAATGGTTTCATAAAGGAGTCTGCTTATCCGAATTGGGTTTCGAATCCAGTACTGGTTAAGAAAGCTAATGGGAAATGGAGAGTTTGCATTGACTTCTCAGATTCAAACAAAGCCTGCCCCAAAGACTGCTTTCCATTACCTAGGATAGATCGGTTGGTGGATGGAACAGCGGGGCACGAATTGTTATCTTTCATGGATGCTTACTCCGGATACAACCAGATTATGATGCAAGAGCCAGATCAGGAGGATACAAGATTTATCACCGATGTTGGTCTCTACTGCTATAGAGTCATGCCTTTCGGACTTAAGAATGCAGGGGCAACTTACCAAAGACTCGTCAATGCTATGTTCAAACCGCAGATTGGCAAAACTATGGAAGTTTATGTTGACGATATGTTGGTGAAGTCAAAGAAAGCAGTAGACCATATGGACCACTTGGCGGAAATGTTTGCAATCCTCTGAAAGTATGGAATGAAACTTGATCCTCTGAAATGTTCGTTTGGGGTGGAGTCCGGAAAGTTTCTGGGTTTCATTGTGAGTGCTAGGGGCAATGAAGCTAATCCTACTCAGATTGCTGCCTTGAAAGAAGTAAAAGCTCCTAGAACGAAGAAGGAATTGCAAAGTCTTAATGGAAAAGTCGCTGCCTTGAGTCAATTCATTTCTAAAGCTACTGATAAATGCATTCCATTCTTTGATGCACTAAAGAAAGGAAGGAAATTTTTTTATTGGACTCCTGAATGCCAGAAAGCTTTCGATGAGTTGATTCGTCATATGGAAACGCCTCCAATACTTTCTAAGCCAGACAATGGTGAAAATCTTTTGGTATATTTGGCAATCTCATCTCATGCTCTCAGTGCAGCATTGGTACGGGAAGACGAAAGAATTCAGCGCCCGGTCTATTATATCACCAAGAGATTCACCGGGGAAGAGATGAATTATTCAAAATTGGAAAAGCTCTCCTATTGTCTACTCATTGCATCAAGGAAGTTGAGGCTGTATTTCCAAGCTCATCCTATCAAAGTCCTCACTGATCAACCTCTAAAGCAAGTCCTGTTTCGTCCGGAGACTTCGGGTCGTCTTCTGAAGTGGAATATTGAGCTCAGCCAATACGACATCACTTATCACCCCCGAAGAGAAATCAATAGACAAGCTTTAGTAGATTTTATCGCAGAATGTACAGATAAAGATGATAGTGAGGAAGAGGTGGCTGATAATCCCCCAATTCAATGGAAATTATATGTTGATGGTGCAAGAAACGATTACTGTTCCGGAGCTGGGGTTGTGCTTGAAACCCCCGAAGGGCGGTCGTTGTGCTATGCATTGAGGTTGGAATTCCCTTCGACAAACAATGAAGCAGAATATGAAGCTCTCATTGCCGGCTTGAGAATTGATAAAGAGTTGAATGTCAAAGTGTTGCAAATTTTCAGTGATTCACAGCTTATTGTATGTCAAGTCAAGAAAGAGTTTGAGACTAAAGGAGGAAATCTGCCTGCTTATTTGTCAAAAGCTTGGGAACTTCTCGGTGACCTTGACCACTATACGATAAGTCATATACCCCGGAAAGAGAACATGAAGGCAGATTCTCTCGCAAAGTACGCAAGCACTGGTGAAGCTCAATTATTGGGATTAGTTCCTGTGGAAGTCATGTCGTCCCCAAGCGTAGATGAAATGGATATTGACTGGATCATGACTATATCTCAAGAACAAGAATCATGGATGACTCCGATAATGGAATATCTGCTCAACGGTTCTCTACCAGAAAGTTCAAAAGAACGACAGAAGTTGCTAAGAAAAGCCCCCAGATACATAATTCAAGATGGCCGATTGTACAGGCGGGGATTCTTAATGTCATTACTCCGATGTGTGACCAAGGAAGAAGCTAAAATAATTCTAGCTAAAGTACACGGAGGAGAGTGTGGAGATCATTCCGGTGGTTAAACTCTAGCGAAGAAAATCCTCCGATATGGGTATTTTTGGCCTGATATTAATCATGATGCTGCAAGCTATGCCCGAAAATGTGACCGATGCCAGAGATTTGCAAAAATCCCAAGAGCACCTTCCACAGAGATAACACAGATGGTCAGTCCGTGGCCATTTGCTATTTGGGGAATAGATCTCATCGGGCCTTTGCCAACTGCCAAATCCGGAATCAGATATGCTATTGTCGCTGTTGATTATTTTACTAAATGGGTTGAATCTGAACCATTAGCTACTATTACCTCTAAGAAGATGATAAACTTTGTAACTAAGAATATCATTTGCAGGTATGGTGTGCCTCAAAAGATAATCACAGACAATGGAACCCAATTCGAAAGTGAAGAGTTCCAAGATTTTTGCAAGCGATTTAAGATCCAGAAAAGCTTTTCAGCAGTGGCTCATCCGCAGGCAAACGGGCAAGTGGAAGCAGTAAATAAAATTATCAAATCGACCATCAAAAAACAACTGGAAAAAGCGAAAGGTGGTTGGGTCGATAAGCTTCCACTAGCACTGTGGGCATATAGAACTACACATAAAACTGCGACGGGGCACACTCCATTTTCATTGGCATATGGATCAGAGGCAATGATTCCGGTAGAAATAGAAGTCCCTGCACATAGAAGAATTCATTTCAACCAGGATGAAAACGAAGAGTTGCAACTTGAAACACTTGACTTCCTTGATGAAAAAAGGGAAGAGGCTCAGCTCAGAATTGCAGACCATCAGCAAAGAATTGCCAGGCACTTCAATTCCAAAGTTCGCCAACGCAGCTTTGAGATTGGAGATTTAGTCTTAAAGAGGATCATGACAGCAACATAAGTGTTTGCGCCAAACTGGGAAGGGCCGTATGTCATAGGCAAAAAACTTTTTGATGGCACTTTCAAACTAACAACTGTCGAAGGAGATCCAATTCCAAGAGCTTGGAACAGCAATCATTTGCGCCCATATTTTACTTAAAGGCTTTAATGAAATATTGTAAAAGAATGATGAATGTATGATTCTTGTATTGAAAGCCATTGTAAAGCTAGTGCAAGTGAATAATAAGAACTATAAAGTGGATGTAGGCCCAGTTCTTGGTCGAACCACTATAAATCTTGTGTTCTTTACTATTATAAGCTGTTTGTTTTATTTCGATACATAAAGTACTTCAATTATATTGCTAAAATGTCGATTTAATATTGCAAGATATTAAAACAAAGCTTACCCATCATAAGACCAAGCGATCCCTGACATCACTCAACAAATGAATATCCAGCCACAAAAAATCCAGATTCAAATCCTATATAAGGAGTGCTTCAAGCAAACAATTAGTAGTTCCGCCAGAGGTAGACCCTTCCTAACTAATTGTAAACGTTTGTGCAAACAAACATGTGATTAATTAGCTCGTGTCTACCCCTGCGAACTCATTTAACAATGAATTACACTCCTTTAGATACGATAAGCTACTTGCAAAAGAAAGAAATGTGCGCTTGGAAATGGTAACAGGGAACCGCTGATATGAGCAAATGGCAAAAAGACATGGGCGAGCAGGCAGCAAACAGAAAAAGACCTCCCCGGAGGCACAAGCCCTCTTCGGAGGCATAAGCCCTCTTCGGAGGCATAACTCTTCGGAGGATAAAGACCTCTAATGGGCCTCGCCAGAAAAAGAGAGCTCTTTCTCGATAGAAAGTTGTGGACTGATCGGTGGCACATGACACTCATTAATTTGTGTTCGCCCCGTGAATCCATCCAACCGAGAGAAGGAAACTCCAAACTTCCAGGCAAAAGCCCTACTCAGAGGCAAGCATTCCACCGAGATCTGAAATAAAACTTCACAAGTGCTGGAATGTGAAAAGCCCTCTTCGGAGGCACAACTCTTCGGAGGATAAAGACCTCTAATGGGCCTCGCTAGAAAAAGAGGGCTCTTTCTCGATAGAAAGTTGTGGACTGATCGGTGGCACATGACACTCATTAATTTGTGTTCGCCTCGTGAATCCATCCAACCGAGAGAAGGAAAATCCAAACTTCCAGGCAAAAGCCCTACTCAGAGGCACACATTTCACCGTGATCTGAAATAAAACTTCACACGAGTCGAAATGTGAAAAGCCCTCTTCGGAGGCCCGCTTCCCAGCGGACAGGGAAAAGATAAAAGCCTCTCCCCGGAGGCAGAAACAAAAAAGCCCTCTCCCCGGAGGCATAAATAAAAAAGCCCTCTCCCCGGAGGCACAACCAAAAAGCCCTCTTCCCAGAGGCACAATCAAACAAAAGCCCTCTTCGGAGGCACAAGCAGGTTGAAGCGCTTTTTCGAAGGCCCACTTTACCACAAAGGAAAATTCACTTGCCAAAATAAAAGTGACTTTCTCCGAAAGTGAAGTGTAAAAACTTCGCAACAAAAAGAAAAGAGAGAAAGCTTCTCCAATATGAGGCGCATTCTACTAAATCAGAAAAATATTTCCTTAAAACGGAAATATTATCTTATAAAGTACAGATGCAAACCTCCTTCAAATGGAAAAGTTGTTCTCTAAAGAAAGAACAAAAGTCTTCATGAAACAAAAGAGTTGTTCTTCAAAATTCTGCCAATGTGAAAGAGATTGCAATAAACCATGGTATGGGGGCAATATAATATAGTCACAAATATAAAAAACAATGCTCAAGCAACATACCATAGTTTTACTGCAACATCACACAGAGAAAATAAAGAAACTTGTATATATAAAAAAAAGAATAAATGCATTCTCAAATACAGACAGGAGTTTGTACAGGTAAAAGAATCATTTTATTCCATACTATAAAAATTTTTATATACATGTGCAGGTTTCAAAACAAAAGAAGGCGGGGACCGGTACCCGCACAATCACCGGTCGACATAAATCTTTGTATATACAAGCTTAAAAGCAAAAAGCAAGGTGAAAAGCATAAGTCCTAAAACAATCACTTCTTCTTCCTACCACCTTTTGAGCCTTCGCCTGGCCGGATAATTAACTTTTTGGGCCGGCTTGTGGGGGTAGAGGAAGAAAGAGAAAGGGGCGCAATCGGACTTTCTTCTGTTTTTGCTTCGCCAGCAGAAGCTTCCCTCCTTCTCTTTGAAACTACACGCTTCCCTTTCTTCCTTGAGGAAGGATCGCTGCCCGGAGAGAAAAGTGTGGTTAACAGCATATCATCAGAACCAGTTGGTTCCGGAGTCTTTTCGCCCTCTTCAGGTTCTTCTCCCCTATGTTCTTGTGAAGCAATGGGATCGTCCAAGTCTCGAAGAGCTTCTATTTGCTCCTCTTGCGACCGTGGTTGAGAAATAGAAGGAGGAGTGACCTGAAGAGACAGAGGAGGAATAACTGGAGGGGGGAAGTCTGAACGATGCTTGGCACATTCTCTACAGGAGAAGAAAAATTAAAGTCAGTATTCCTCATAAAAAGAGAGGATAATGGCTCATCGACACTTAATAAATAAGTAAGAAGCTCATTGAACTCAATCGAAGCGAACAAGAAGTCCACTTGAGCGAGATCAACGTTGAGGTTACCTGGAGAAGTAGACTTCACTATATCAATTTCGAAGACCTGCGCTTAGGCGCTTCCTTGAGCCTCATCTCCAGTGTGGCGGTGGTGCTTTCAACAACGGCTTTAGCAGGAGGAGGAGAATGGGACTGGAGCCAACAATATCGATATCGGCTAAAACTGAAGGAAGAACTGGTTCGGTTGAAAGTGTCTTTCCTAAATGTTCTCCTTCTGTCATTTCAGCTCTCTCTTTGGTAAGTTGCTCCTTTCCCCTTGCAAGAGAGGCACATGCATCATCATCTAGATAATGCACCATTAAATCTAATTCGGCGTATCCGGCTCCTCCAAACATATCAACTATGGCCTCCCACAATTTGGCCAAAGTGATTTCATATGCCGGCCCCAAAAACTTAAGGCTACCACGGCCCAGAACGCTATGGATGTAAAACTCGAATAGAGTGGAGCTGACATCAGCTTTAGTTTCCATATGAGACTCGTCGGCTGTAGTTTTGCCGGCAATAGCTTCGTCGCGCTCCTTCTCAACTTTGGAAAGTCGAGCTTTCAGCAGTCCAATCTCCAATTTCTAGGCGTGGGCTTTCTCTCGAAGTTGAGTAACGTCAGCCCGATAGTCTTCTACAGTTTGCTGCTGCGCTTCAAATTTGGCTTCAGCATCTTTCTGCGCCGCATGAGCGTCTCTTACTTGTTTTTGAAGCATTTCCTCTCTCTGAGAGTAGGAAGTGGAAGAAGTGGCGAGCGCTTCCTTAAGTTTTTCCACCTCTGCTTCAAGCTTCTCATTATAGGTGGCTATGCTCCTCATTTCCGCGTCATGCTGTTCAAGAGTTTTTTGCCATTCAGATTGGTCGTTTTCCATTGTTAGCATGGCCTCAAGATTCACGCGATTTACTCTCTGAAGCTCGTCGACAAGCTTCTGCCAGCTAGACATTCTCTCGATATCAAGTTTCACAGCATCAAGATTACGCAGCATAGCCAGCTTGTCAATCGGGACCAAATCAAGGTCAAGGTCAAAGCGCACTCCCTTCAGGCACCAATGCGGAAACCGACTTTGAAGAGTAGCCGGGCCTTGTCCAACCTGATATGAGGGCCTGCCAATGATTGTTTGAATATCAGTGCGAGCAAGAGCAGGAGATTGAGAAGGTACAAGAGCAGCGGGCTTTTCAGGAAGTTCGGACGCTGGTTTTTGGCTATGTTTGGCCCTTTTACTAGCATCTTCAGGGAAGTGGCTTTTCCCTTTATCATCACGGGATTTCCGTTTATGAGAATCATCTTTCCTCTGGGAAGAGTCGTGTCACTCATCTCGTCTTTCATGGAATTCTTCATAGGCGCGCCTTTCATGAGCTTTCCTTGCAGCTCTTTCTTCGTCAGTTTCCCAAGAGGCAGGAAGATACCTCCTGGGGTCATAAGCATCGCGCTTCCCGTAATGCTGGAAATCGTCGTAGTAAGAGCCACTTCGTCCCATTGGAGAATCTGAAAATGAAGAAAAGATAAACTCAGAAATCTTGAAAGCAAGAGAATTGAATGCATATAAGTGATGAAAAGCCCTAAGTGTGTGTAACGTGTAAACTACGTGCGTCGAATCACGAACCACTCCTGGGTTGAGAGGTGACGACCTATTTAACAGCTAGTGTCAATTCTTGAGCTGATGGAGTCTGTTGTAGAACGGATGTCGCTTCGACTGCAGAAGAAGTAACCTTAGCAGTGATAGGATCATCTTTAAAAAGCTCCTGCGAAGTAATCATCAGGTCGCTCAACCCCTCAAAAGTATCATCACCGCTGTGCCTAGCTTGACTTGTTCTCTTAGCTGCTTCGTCACCAGATCTCCCGGATTGTTGAGGAGGCTCCTCTTCTTCGATGACCAGGGGAAGTGCATGTTTGACGGATGGCCCCGCAACATCAATCGAAATAGAACACTTTACCAGGGAAGCCTCAACAGCATGTTCTTTCGGTGCAAGTTCTCCAACGGGGACTGGGGCATCCGATGTTTTTACTGGAGAGTCGGGGACTTCACGAGGTTGGGTAGAACGAGAAGGGTGCAAAAGCCCGAACTGGTGCAGAAATTCATCTTTCAGCAAAAACTTAATACTTCTTTCTTCAACCGGCACGGCACTTAATCTATCAAAAGTCGTTTTATGACTGGGATTTCTAGAGGGAGGAGGAAGTGCTGTAAAAGAAAAGAATGAAGTTAGCACTTAACAATTCGGACCTTGAAAATTTGAAATGGAAAAAAGGGGGATGAGCAATCTTACTTCCTTTTCTCCAGATGGCATAAAACCTTAGAGGACAGCGGACGAAGAAGAATTGATTCAGAAAGCCGTGAGCACTTTCGGAAAGATTAGTAATAAGTTTACGATTTCTGCCACTTCTCACGAATATAAAGGAGGGGTGGTCTTTATTCTTTGCAAATGAGCATAAGTAGCAAATTTCTTTAAAGCTCGAAAGACGGTTAAGTGTCCTCCTGAATAAAACACACAACCCATCAGGATGGCATAGCAATTGGGATGTAGTTGAAAGGGAGAGATGGTTAGTCGGAAAAGGAGTTGATGAAGAAATTCATTGAAAGGAGGAATGGCACCACAAAGGCACATCTGACGGTTGATGGCGACAAAACCAAGAGGTGGCCTGTCGGCAGTATCATTTGGGCCAGGAAATCTAGCATCCGCTTCGGAAATCCCAAATTGAATACGTAGTTGATTGAATGTCCGCTGAATCAGGGTAGTTGGAGTTCTCTCCGGAGGATCGACCAATGGGTCAGCTATCGGGAAGACTCCTTCGGATTGCTCGATTATCTCTTCTTGAGAAGACATTCTACATAAGGAACTGGATATTCAAATATGAAGGTGCACGTTTCCTAAATGTGTAAAGTGTTGTGCAGAACTAATAAAATAACGAGAAAATATAACTGAAATTAAACTGATTAATAGTTGTCAGTTAAAAAGCTTCAGGACTTGTTGCTTTAAGTTCAAGTACAGTGTTGAAGCAAACAGATTAGCTTTGGTTGATTAATTCAGCATTGCTTTAATACTTCACTTGAGTTTGTTAATTCACAGCATTTCATATAATTTCTTTAAGTTGATTATTTTTTATCGACTAATCTGTCATTCTATGTGGGCTGTCAATGGCAGTATATTCGCCATAGTTTTCTGCAAATGTTGTGTTCAGCAGGTTGTTAGCTTACGAGTGAATATAATCTGTTAAGAAGTACAGCAAGGTCATACAAGTTATCTTGGCAGTTCAAATGAAGAATTCAAGTTAGAAGTACAGTCAAATTCTATCCAAATTCTGAAGCTTTCAAATTTTGTTCAAGTACTTAAGTCACAATCCAAGTATAATAAAAAAAAATTCTTAAGTTCTAGGTCGCTCACGACCTAACAGATTGGATTGAGATTGGTCTAGGTCGAGCAGCTCAGAATATTGTCCGTCCTAAGTCATCCATACGACCTAGGCATTAAGCCGCTCACACGACCTAAAACTAGGCCGCTCACGCGATCTAAAGTTAAAGCCATAGCTCGGTCGCGACCTACAACCTATGCCGCACAGAGTTAGGTCGTTGGTCTTATATGTCGTCCTGTTTGGAGTTCAAATGCTATTCTGGCAAGTTAAGACACAACAAGGTCGCGAGCTACATAAGTCGAACTCTTCCAAGTTATGTTGTCCAAGTCAAGACAGTGGGTATTTTGTTAGTGCTAAGTCGCCTACACGACCTAAAAGTTAAGTCGCGCCGATTCTTTGAGCCGTTTGCCGAGCCTAGTCTTGTGGTTCCTGTTCAAACTGCTAAGGCCCTAGGTCGCTCGTTCCTCCTCAATGTATCAATTCGCCTAATTCTTAGCACCTAACCCATTAACCCGTTAAACTTCTCCACCAACAAAAATCCACCGTATCTCCACGCCACCAAATCACCCCAAAACCAACGAAAATCGCCTCTGATCCATCACAAACCTAATGCGCTGTTATACCTTGTAAATCACAGCGACGATGTGTCCAAAAACGATCAGAAGTTAACCGTAACACGATCCACGACAAAATGCAGCATGCAAGGTCGGGATAGGGCCAAAAAACTGGGGGATTTACAATTCAATGGTGGTCGTGGTTGAATAATGGCCAAATTCACTTACGTAGTGAGATTGAGGAGATGATGATCAAATCAGCAAGTAGATTGGCTTCAAAAATTCTCGAACTCAAAGATGGTAATGGTGGCGCAAGTAAGCAACTGAGTGAGGGGGAAGAAACGAGTTAGCAATTTATATGGAACAGAGAGAAGGAGACGAAGGGGTTCGCGAGTTTGCAGAAGTCCTAGGTCGCTCACGACCTAACGGAATTAGATCGAAGCACACGACCGATGATATAGGCCTGTACTTCGAGGGGCAAGTGTTAACTCCTCTTTTTGAGCGACCTAGCGACCTAACTTCATAAGCGACCTAAAGATAAGGCGGTCCTAACGACCTAGTGATGCAGCAAGCATAGCGACCTAACGAGGAACAGAACCTAAAGGATTAGATGGTCCAGCGACCTATGACTCAACGAGTTAACGGCTTAAGCGAAGCCACGACCTAACTACTTAAGGGAGTAAGCGACCTAACACATAAGGGGGCTCAGCAAGTTAAACGACCTATGGACTGAGGTGACCTAGCGACCTAAAGGTTTACGCGACCTAGCGAGTTAGTAAGGGGAGCGACCTAACAGAGATAAAGTTCTGCAGCGAGTTAAGGCATTATGACCTAACGACCTAGAGACCTAGCGAGCTATACAAAGCCGAGGTAACTTGTTTTCCTTAAGTCGTTCCTTCCTTAGGTCGCCCACGATCTATAACTTGTTTGTTTAATCAAAGGTGCTCATGTTAGCCCATAAACCGTCTACTGAGTCGCCCACAACCTACGACTTATACCTAAGTCACTCATGACCTAAACAAACAAAGAGAGCTTCTTATGTCGCTTCCTACCTAGGTCGGCCACGGCCTATGACTTGAAGTTTCTCCAGGGCGATCAGGTGTTCCTTGTGTAAACCGTAGACAACTCCCATTAGGTTGCATATGACCTACGACCTACCCAAGGTCGCTCGCGACCTAAGACCTAAAGCCGAGCTCCCCTATAAATACGGCGCTAGCTTCAACATTCGGGGGATCTTTTGGCTCATTCCTGAACACCGATACTCTGCTGAATTCTCGACTCACTCGACACTTCAAACACGAAAGGCATCTCAACTAACTTCAAGAGGAAATCTAACACAATCAATATGGATTCAAAGAATTCTTTTACATCGAAGTTCTAGTTGTTTGTCTCATCAGTATTGTAATTGAGACCTGTTGTAAAGTTGTAATTGATTCAGTAATAAAGAGGATTAAAGTGGACGTAGGCTTAATCCAAAGTCGAACCACTATAAAATTGTTGTCTTTTACTGCTTTTTTTGGACTTTCTTACTAGTTTCCAATTCCCGTGTTCACGGGTGGTGCTTTCACTTAACCTCTACATCCACCGAGGTGTTAGCGTTCAATTTTAAGCGTTAACAGTATGGGTCAAGCCTTATTTAATGAACTAATGGAATTAATTAGAACATTAATTGTAACGACCCATTATTTTCCACTATTCAAATCGACAATAATCCACACATGCCGGACTTGGATAATACAAAATAACAGATTGTAATAAAAATTCAAAGCAAATGAAAATCAAATCACAGAATCACAGACACAGAACATCATAATATCTCGCAGCGGAAAAATAAATACTATAGTAGTTCACGAAGCTACTATCACAAAGTCTCAAAACCAAATACAAAATACATAATATATGTCTAAAAGTAAATACGACATTAAATCCCAAATACAAAGAAGTCCACTAATACAAAACTGACAACAGAACAACAAAACTGAAATATAGATAACTAGATAGGCTGATAAATCTCTAGTGGTTCCAGACCTCCAGAGAGTGGAAATCCAAATCTGTGAATAAACTCAAACTGACCCGAGTGTAAATAAAACACAAACACTCGAGTCAGGACATACATACTTTTCCAATGTAAACCAACTCAAGTGAACTGTAGTAAAGGTACAAATAACTTAGAAGATGCTTGGGACCGCCCATCCTCTAAGGATCCGTTAAACTATTTACTATCTAGTATATTGCGCTATTATAATAATGTCTAACAGTCAAATAAACATACTTTTAAATAGCGTTAAGGAGTGACCCAATATTCCCCTTAACACAAATAACGCCAATAGTCTATACAGTACCTGCATATTTCCTGATCGGGAGACTATGAGAAGATACTGCATAGGTACGACACAAATAGAAACTCATAGTAAAGGCTCGATATGGTAGGTGACACAGCACACAAGGCAATGCCAGTGTAGATATACCAATTACGCCTACGGGCTGGTGGTAATGCAGCAGCCACATACGCCCACCTCGGAACACATTCACAAAATTGGAGGGTGGCCACCAAACAACCACAAAGTAATAGAATGGTATCGAAGAAATGCGTCTGACCAGAGGAGCTACCCCTTTTGGCCTGAGATCGCTCCTGTTTTAGCCACCTTATGCCAACTCACGGGAGTTGGGTCCACGTAACATACCATAAGAATGTCGCCACCATCCTACTTCATTCTGGAATCTCCACCACGTACACAGTTGTCAAAGTGGTTTTTGGTATCTACAGAGTGTATGTCCATATCCGATTTCGGTCTCTTTGCCAACCAATCGTTATTATAACCCGTGGTTATAACTTTAAAAATAATACTTTATACTTCAAAATAAAATATCATTTCAAAACCCAATTCTTTATCAACATAAAGATTAAATCATTTCCAAATCATTTCGATATTTCAAATATCATATCCTTTCTAAACTTCCCTTTAAAAATCATTATTTGAATTCAAATTCAAATATCCAATTTAAATACCCTTTTATATTCACAAGATAACATTCATTTACTTCAATTCAAATCGCCTTTTAAAATGATTTAATTTCCAATTAAATTTATTCATTTAAATCATTTAAAAGTGAAGTTATTCTTCTTCCAAGCTAAGTATTCAAATTTCAAAATTTCAAGTCATTCTGAGCTCATTTACTAAGTCGAAACCCATAATTATTAAAATTTCAGCCTTCCGCAGCATTTAGAAAAAGCTGTTATAAGTTACACTCGAAAATATTTTAATTCAGCAAAGATAGCAATAAAAAACTACTGTTAAAACTCAGCTTTAGTTAAATTTTGATTCAAAACATCAAATACAGCATTTCCAGAAATGCTTTAATAGCTCAGGTTTCAAAACAAGGGTTTTTATTCATTTCTGCAAAGACAGCAGACCACTACAGCATTTACAGAAATGCTATAATAGATCTGAGTTCAATTTTAGCTTATAAGTTCAACTACAACAACTACAACATTTCAGAAATGCTGTAATAGCTCTTTTTACTCAATTTTAGTTCAATTCAGAAACTATAGCATTTTTGAATGCTCTTAAAAGTGAATTCCGGATTTTTAGTGTATTTTCAGCAAATAATAAACTTCATTTTAAACTCTTTAAACATTTTAAAAATCATAAATTAACATTAAAAATGTTCATTACATATCATTTAAACATATTGTTTTTATCATTATAAATTCCTTATTATTAAATCAAATTTCAACAAATTCCTCTAATAAATTCAAGTGTAAACTTTCCAATTCTTCACATTTTAAATAAACAACTTAACACTTAAATTTTCCTCCATTTTTTTCTCAAATAAATTTTCATTTCCAATTTTTATTTATATAACTAAATTTTATTTAACAAAATTCCAATTTCCACTTAAGTTATATTTCAAAATTCAATGCAACTATTCATTTTTCCAAACATTTTAACTTATAGAAAATTCCAAATTTCTATATTTAATAATTAAAAATTCAATTTAAATCAAATTTTCATATATATACACTTTTAAAATTACTTAAAAATCTCTAGAAAATTATAAAAATAACCACGGGCCTATATATAGTTTTCTAACCTAGGTTAAGTGATACGGATATATATCATTTCAATCCGCAGTTTACAAATAAAATCCGGGTTCCATCATTTCAAACCCGCAATCCCAAGTCAAAATAAATAATTTGAAAACCATTCAGGCTTAGCATTTCATCCCATAACGATTTTTCCTTATTAAAGTCCGTTCGGGTATGTGTCATTTCAACCCATAGTGAACCTAATCTACAGGGAACTTGCAGCGTGATAAACAGATATAAATGAACAGTTTAACAATATACAACAGTAATAGGTGATATGACATGTAACAAGTGAAATGATATGCAATTTAACAGGTTTAACATCATATATATAAAATCACATGGCAGTTATAACATTATAAATATTTTTCTACACATTCAGTTGTTGTTGTTTTACAACTGCATAAGTATAAATGTCATGTGAGTTTACTCACCTCTAATTGCTGAAGATTTCAAAACCAAAGACACAACAGAAAAAGAAAGCACGATGAGATTATTATAGACTTGAGTGGAGAGCGAATCCAAGCTACAACTCTTGTGTACAACCCAAAATAAACAATCAAAACAAACACAATTCAATACAACTTTAAAATGCAATAACTTTGAAATAAAAGAGAATATGAATTGCAAAACTTTTTGCCTTGCTTCCTCAAACTTTTGTCATGGCCTAGGGTATGGTTTGGTTTAGATTTGGTCAAGTTTTGGCTCAGGTTTGGGCTAGCATGGCTGGGGTTCAAGGCATGAACAAGGTGGAGTTTTATACATGAGAAGGTGAAGGGATTTTAGGCAAATGGTGGAGTTTTGGTTGGCTAAAGTGCTCGGCCATGGGAAGTGGGCACGATCTATGGGTGCACCATGACTGGACAGAGGTTGTAGTGGTGTGTGGTGGTCAGGTCAGAGGTGGTGGTGGCTGCTATGGTGGTGGTTGAAGGAGATGAAGCAAAGGTGGTCAACTAGCATTGTTTTTAGGCAATAGGTTGCATTCTAGAGGGTTTTGATCACCATAGGGGCTCGGCCTTGGTCAAGATCAGAGGAGTGGATGGTGGTGATGTCATGGAAGTGATGTAGGGTGATCGTGGCCGTGGAGCAAAGGGGAGGCCGATCCAAACAATGAAGAGAACAAGGCAAAATTTGCATAGAAATAGGAAGAAAAGTAGAAAAAGAGATGTAGGCCATTACCAAAATTTTGTTGAAGCCATGAGAAATGAGGAGCTGAGAATTTTTTCACGTGAAAGGTAAAGAAAATACACGGCTAAGAAATGTAATGTACGGCCAAAAATGTAAATAAATGAGGAGTTGTGAAAATGAAGAGTTTAGAAGGTGAAAAGACTTAAGTTTTGCAACTTTTTAAACCTTTGGCATTTCCTTTTCTTTTTAATTTTATATAAACAAAATAAACTCAGAAATATACTTTACAACTAAAATAAAGTAGTAGGAAATAAAAATAAATATTTAAATTTAAAAGAAATGGAAAAAGAATTACAGAAATTGCTCAAAAATTGGAAACAGTGTCCAGAAATTACAAAAGAAATCACCAATGGCTTTGGAAAATTATTTACTTCCTTTTAAAAATATTATAAGACAAAATTTGGAATAAAATGATTTTCAAAACATTTTCAAAGTGAAATAAATAATTAAATTCATAGGAAATATCAAAAGAATTGAAGAAATTGCTTAAAAGGAAACAGAACCTGAAAATTTCGAATAAATTACCATTAGTTCTAGAAAAATTTCTACTTCCTTATAAAAATAATTTAAAACAAAATTTTAAGTAAATAAGTTCTAAAAAATTTTCAAAATGAAATAAATTTAAATAAAATAATGTCAAAAATATTGGGTTATTACATTAATAGGAAGGAGGAATTCATGAGAAAGGTAAAGTAAAAAAGGTTACATTTCCTAATACAAACCCCACCTCCTTTCTAACTCATTCGTTTTACACTTATATAAACGAAATTAAAGCTTAGGTCGGCCATTGCTAGAAAATTCAAGAGAAAGAAAGGCCAGGAAAACAAGTAGAAATCTTAGAAGAATCAAATCAAATACAAATCTCAACCTTCTTTGACAATTCAAGGTGAATAATAGTTATGTGTCTCACGTTTTAAGAATTATTTTCGGTTTTAAGCACAAACCTTTTTCTTTGGCCTACATTATGTCATGCAACGGAGTCTGAATGAGTATATGTTTAGTTTATTGGTGAATTTGTGGAATTTATTTTTGAAAATAGGTGATATGTGTGAGAAATGCGGATTAAGGATCTTAAGGCTAAGGATAAACTTTAGAGGGGGTGAATAGTGTTTTAGAGAATTGTTAAATCTTTTTGAGTTTTTGTTAATTTAAACACAAATGTATGCAATATTCAGACACAGATATGATCACAGAATCAAACACACATGCAAATTTAAAGTAAAAGCAGTAAAGGAAAGAACACATCGGATTTTATACTGGTTCGGAGTTACCCTACATCCAGTCCCGCACACAAGTACAGATTTCCTTTCAAAAACAATCTTTACAATTACACCCTCGATTTCAAGGCTACGAGGTACACCCTCCAGAATTACAATCCTTTGGGTAGAGATACTTGATTTCCCGGGCAACAAGTTCACCCAATTGATTTTCAAGGCTACAATCACACCTTTTACACTTGATTGATTTCCAAGGCTACAATCACACCTTTTCTCGCTAAGTTGATTACAAAAAGCCAATAAATCTGAATAGCACTGAGGATCTTGTTGAGATAGTAATAGAGAACCAAACCAGAGATAATCTAGTTAGATTCAATGTTAATTTCGGCAGAGTAATGATAAGAATTTGTATATAGAAATGTGGAAGAAGAAGAGGAGTGAAAAACCAAAAAAACTGTCTTAAAATTCGTTGAAACTAACCCCTATTTATAGAGGAACAACAGTCATGTCCATTCGTGAAGAGTTATGACGAATAGACACTTCTTTTGAAATTTAAATTTTGAACTCAACTGACACCATGTCGACATGGGGTACATGAGTATGTCGACATCCCAAAGGGATTTTTGGTGTTTTGATTTTCTTTGAAAATAACCTTTATTTTATATTAAAATATTTTAAACTTTATAAATATAATTGATTATATTTAAAATACATAAGTAAGTATAAAGAATAATATGTGCAAAATTTTACTATAATTTTATATTTAAAATCTAAGTATAAATATTTAAAAGTTAAATATAATATATTTAAAAGATAGTTTAAAAACAAGGATAATTTGATTTTGAAATTAAAGATTATTTTGAGGCTAAAAGTATTCGAAATCAGGATAGATGTTTTTGATGCTTTTAAAAGGAAGGTTTTGAAATCATTTTGAAAACAAGATATAATTTAGAAAAATCATTTTGAATAAAAGGTTAGCTGATACAAAGCAATGTTCCACTAGATTTTTCGTAGGTTCCATCCTACTTAGGGTTCCATCCCTTTAACAGGCTCGAAGTGGATTCCATTCCGCGAATAAATTGGCCAATTTTAAAATGCCAATGCTTTTCTTGGAGTTTTAACAAAATTTCTAATTAAAAGATAAATTACTTGAACTCTTGATAATCTTGATACTCGTGAGTCTTCAATCTTGATAACTTGAATCTCTATACTGTATAGTCTTCATTTTTGGTACCTGCATGGTTAAATTCTACATATACATATATATCTAAACTTATACTGTTAGTATTTATATTTTATAATCTATTCTAAGGTTGTTGTCATCAAAACCATCACCTCACGGACTAACAGTATGTTTGAGTTCGAAAACCTACCATATGATACACAAATGACTTGAAATCTTAATATGATCTTAGAAACATTATTTTGAAAGTGGGTTTTTAATTTCATAATTTTCCAATCTAATGAGAAGATTTATGAATTTTCCAAGGTTGGAAAATGAGATATTTTGGGTTTTAATTATTTAAAATAATTAAATTATGTTTTTGGTTTCAAAATTTTTATACATTAAAGAATATAATAAATTTTATTTATTTTGATTTTTGCGGATTTTTCCAAGTGGTTGGGATTTATTATGAATTATTTGAGCTATAAAAGCTTATTACTATAATTAAATATTAATATAAGATTATAATTTGCAAATTGTTTTGGGAATGATAAATCTGCCTTATGGCAGTTTTCTGGAGAAGGATTTTATAAAGTAATTATTAACCAACAAGATTTCGACAAATAATAGGGGTTGGTAAAAAGAAATTACTTTTAATGGTATAAAAACAGTTTTCCTGTAAATTACGATTGTGCCATGCCAATAGCAACGATGTTGCACTTCATCTCCCTACCTCTATGAACTTTGTCGTAAGTCCAGTGCTATACATATGACAACAATTGTAGTTGTATGGAATGGATCGGTCTGGGTCGAAGTGCAAAGTCAAGCATCATAGTCGACATTGTGCTCTTCAGACATGGCATTGCCGCATAGTACAAGCATTGCATTTTATATAAGTAGGCAACCTGTCGCCTATGTATAACGTTGTCGAACCCAATTTATTTGAAGAGACTTATAGCGGCGATACTGGTGCCGTACATTTTGAAATGACTTTGAAAGGCAAGGAAGCCACGTTTTTAAACTCAGGCAATGATGCAGCATTTTATCACTTTGGCTTGATCTCTTACCACCTTCAATCCTTGTTGCCTATTTTCGAAGAGGGCTATGATGCCGCTCATATTGTCTTCGGCTCTAATGAAGCTGCTTATTTTCTTTAAGGCAGTAATGTCGAGATTTATCTCTGTCGACTCTATTCTTTTAAGGTTTTATAGTATGCTATACAAAGTGGTTGACTTCGACTATATGCCCTTATATTTATAAATCAAAGACTTTAACATATTTTTTTACCGAAGAAGGGCAATGACTCCAATGGCGATAATGATGTTGAACTTTATCGATATATAAAGTTTTGTTGTTTTTGCCTATGTTTTGTGTGGCGAAGACCTTAGTCGACCATGTCGTTTCCGCCTTTATCGATATAAAGGCTTTATATTATTTGGCTTTATAACCTATGGTTTCGAAGTGAGATAACTTCTAAGTGATTCAAGATTCATTAATATAATTTATAAAAGCATATATCTTGGAATGAATATTTTGGAATAAAGTAAAAGGCTATAATTTCCTTGTTTTAGAAAGTTTGATTTCATTGGTTGAATCATTTGCAAAGGTTTTGTTTTCAAGGAAATAAAAAAGGGTATTTATCCTAGGAATTTTTTACTAAAGAGACAATTGTTATTATAACTTTTAGATAGATTGTGAATGGATAAATTTGACTCAGAGAATAGAAAACCAGATAGGACTGGCATAGGGTAGCACTCTTGTAACAACCCAAATTCCAATGGTCCGGATTTTTCGAAAAAATGCAAAAAACCAAGCCCGCTGAATCCCGAGTTGGGTATCTGGTATACTGCAAATAGGCAATGATAAATATATTACAGCTCAATTAATTATCTCACAACGGAATTGAATAAAATATAATAGTAAGTAAATACTCACCCAAATAATAGCACTTTCTAAGCAAGTGCCATAAAGCTGAGAATTCTCTGCCAACTGCTTAAGCTGTAGGATGTTATGAGGAGGGGATTAGTACAAAAGTTCTGGTGAATGAATAAATTATATACTTCTAGGCTTAATTCTACATATATCGTTTTATTTCCGTTTACTCTTATATTAGATTCATTAGGTTACAAAACTCCCGCCTCTGTTCGTGAACCGTGTCCATCTCCTATATAGTAGATTAAAACATAATAACTAATATATATAGCTATATCCCCAATGACCGTATTGGTCCTTGGTATCACCCACGACAACTTTCGTATTCTCCTCGAAAAGAGCTCCATCGTCTAGCTTCGAGAGCGTTCCGTAACTACATCTGTAAAGGACGACTTCGTAAGGCCTACAATACAGATGCTCCATTACTTACTATGACAATGTAAATCAAGTTCGTACTAATCTATCCCAGTGCTCGGACGTTCACAATGTACCACCCAGTGTATACATTGAGGACAACCTAATCGTTCTGTCTACTATCTAGATCCCACCAACAAGGCCTGCCTTGTACGAAACTCAGTCGAGGATTTTCTATATCTAGAATGGACCGCTTCGTTAGGCCTACAATATTAATTAATTCTTATATGTTATAATTTCTTACCTATTTGAACATGTCAATTAATACCTCTATTAATTGATTGTATATAAAAGTTATACTTTTTAATTTATTCTTATTAACTTACCTTCATCATAAACTTAATTACTCTGTTTCATTTTTGTATGTTCCAATTCTTTTTTTTTCTTTTTAACTTGGAAACAAATAATCCTATAACTGGCATTTTCTTCTAGCTAATTAATTTACATTATTAGCTATGGTAACAAGGGCATATTCTTTGATTAATTGGCACTCTTTTTAAAATGCTCAACTGATTTCCAATTAATTAATTGACACGTTTACCCATTTTAATCGAGGTCCAAATTAATTCCTATGCATTACTCAACCACACATTTGTTAGTTGTATATATATTTAAACCGCTAATTCACTACCCAATTAATTGACATACAAGTTTCCCTCTTTTATTAATTGATTCTTATTTGATGTCTTTAATTAATTTCTTAATTAATTGATTGCGTCAATTATAAATTAATATATGTATGTTATCATTTAATTTATTCTCCACATACATTTCCTTTTATTAGAAGATACCTTAATTCATTAATGTTATAAAAATGACATATTCTTTGATAATTGACGCCTCTATGTCTCTTAATTAATTCTATTTTTAATTGATTGATGCGTTACTTAATCACACACTCATCGCTCGCATAAATCTATGTAACCACTTAATTCTTAAATGCATATATTTGACATTATTTTTTTGCAATTATGTTAATTCAATTGATTTACTTAATTATATAAAAATGCGCGGTCTTATGTTCTCCCACCCTTTAGGAAATTTCGTCCCCGAGATTCGACAAGGGTAAAATTATGTAATTCCTTACATCAATCACATCAATTTTTTGTACATCCAATTTATCGATCACCCGTGCTCTTGTGCAAAAGTGTTATTCAATACAAAATATATGCATGTATATGAATTTCTATGCGGCACCTCCTATATGAATGCTTTGCTTCTTTACAAATTTATTTTTAAGACATGATGCGCACATGCTAAATATACTTGCAATTTCTATATGAATGCAATCTTTTGAAAATTTAAAACATTTTTCGTCCAATTTTTCCTATACTCCTATGGAATAGGGGTGTAGTTCAACGAATTTTGCATCCAAACCCTACCATACAACTTTAAACATTCGAATTTCTAAAAAATCTAATTTTCTGAATTCGATCTCTTATGTTAGAAAGAAGGTAGAAAGCGAAGAAACTTCATATTTCTTCAATTTTCTTTTACGTACGTCTTCCCCATACCTGGGATTTAGGCTACTATTCTAAAAAAATTATTTACTACCCTAAGCACAGTTTACATAAGAAACTATCTCTTTTTAAAAAAAATTGTTGACATTTCTGTCGCTTTCTTTAAATTTTTTATTTTCCTTTTTGTTATCTTATTCTACATTTACTCTTTTTTTATACAACAACGAAACACAGCTATCATCGAGGGAAAGGTGGTCTAGGACCATGTCCATTTTGACACAGAAAGGTCCTACTCTAGGAATCCATGTAATTCACATGCTCCTCCTTCCACTTATTACTTATTACCAACATACGCTATATTACTCATGACGAATAAGATCTATTCATCTCTTCTATTCCATGCTCAAAAAGGAATAACTAAGTCTCGTTTACAGCAATGGATAAAGGTTTCAATCTATGCAGTCTCTGTCTAAAAAGGCAACTAAGCTTGGGGAAATTTTCTCTTTGCTCTTTATTTTTTTCCCAACTAAGGTCTATTTTTCCCACCACGCATGTCTTATTATCTTACTAATATCACTTCACTATTCTTCTATAGTTTACACATGTGAAGCAACATTTCTAGGTTTTCACTAGTGTCCTATACACCTTACGAGACTTTTTATTGTTACTACTAGGAGTAATTACTGCTATAGGCTTGTACTTTTCCCATTACACCAAGAAAATGATTCCTACATGCTCCATATTTAAAATTCTGGTTTGGTTTGGTATTTATCATTTTACTTCAAAAGCTAAAGCTTCTAAATTGTCAAATCCTAAAATTCTTGCCTTTGAATGTGTTATTTTGAAGTTTTATGTTAAATTCAAAGGTATTGGGTTACTTAAAATTTTATCTTTCAAAAACCTATTTACTTTTACACCAAACCATCTTTTTTTTCTTGACTTAAAAAAAGTCCTCACATGTTTTTAAAATATCATATTTTTTCAATAGATTTTCAAATTTACTAAAACTGGAGTAGATAAGAACAATTATTTTATCAAAAATCTCTTAACTTTCCTAATCTTCCCATTACTTAACCTTGAAGGAGTTTCTAACTTACTACACTAAATAGTTTTATACCTTAATTTATTGGAATTACTTTCCCGTATGAGAAACCCTTAATGCTAAAACCTTCTATGAATCCTATAGAGGAGGATTTCATGTTTATGTGAAATTATAAGGAATTTATTTTATATTTTATCGAAAAAGGATATACAAAATATGGTGCTTTCCATACCTTGTACATCTCTTTCACTATTCCTTATAACTTGCACAAAACATCTTTATTTATGATTCATATAAAATTATATCATTATTCATGTCATTCCAACAGATTAAAGTATGTTTACTCTACATTCACTTAGATAAGATATTTCCTACTAAATTCATTAATTTATCGTACATTTTTTTGAAAAGAAATCATTTTCAAAGCTATGTTATAACTAGAAAATACTTTCATATACTTATTTAAATGATAAGTGTACATATGAACCACTTTAGAAATTATCTCCAAAACTCATTTGGGTCAAAAAAGATGTTGCATAAAACACCGTTACTACAGCCCAAAAATACTAATATATGGATTCAAATAAGTATTTCTAAATCCCATATGATATATAAAAACATTTACTTTGGGAGTCACCTACTATAACAATAGTGTCATAGTCTATGCTTCCTTTATTTTTACTGAAAACATCTATTACAACAATAAATGTAGTAATCTACGGTTTCGATATTTAACATACTCTAAGTTTTATATTTAAAATCTTTGTTTACCTATAAAGAAACTAGCAAGTTACACATGCTCTATAATTCTTCAAAAAGAATTTCACTTTTTACAAAATTTACATCATATAAAAATCAATTTAAATTTCATACCACTTATTTTTTTCATAAACCCAATATCTACTTCCTTAAATATAATATTAATATATTTTTCAACTTTTTTTAATCAAAAGTTTCATTTTTATTGGGTTAGACATAAAGTGGATTTTCTACATACTAAAACCTCTTATTCTTCCCGAAATAAAAAAAACTCTCCCTACTATCCCTAAGGAACTTCCTTACTTCCTTAAACTAATGGATACAAATTTTCTCTCAAAACATGGGTTATTTGTATGCTACAAATTGGTAATAACATAAGGCTCTACATACTTGGGTCATCCCAACCTAACTAGCAAACTATGCACAAATATACTTCTAAAAACTTTCCATATGTTAAAATCTATGGTTGGGGACTATTTGGATTTTAGTACATAATATATTTATATTTTACTCAAAAATACAAATCATTTCACTCACTATCTACCTAGGAATCATAAACCTAGGCTCTGATACCAGATGTAACAATCCGAATTCCAGTGTTCCGGATTTTTCGCAAAAAATACTAAAACACAAAACCATTGAAGCCCGAGTAGGGTATCTGCTATCTTGCAAATAGGCAAAGATAAATATATCAGAGCTTAATTAATTATCTCATAGTGGAATTGACAAAAATATAATAATAATTAAATACTCACTCAAATGATAACACTTTCTAAGCAAGTGTCGTAAAGCTGAGAAGTCTTTGCCTTCTACCTAACCTGTAGGATGTTACGAGGAGGGGGTCAGAACAAAAGTTCTAGTGAATGAATAAATTATGTACTTCTAGGCTTAATTCTACATATATCGTTTTATTTCTATTTACTCTTATACTAGGTTCATTAGGTTACAATACTCTCTCCTTTGTTCGTGAATCATGCCCATCTACTCCATAGTAGATTAAAACCTAATAACTAATATATACAAATATGTAGCTATATGCCCAATGACCGTATTGGTCCTAGATACCACCCATGGTATCTTCCATATCCTCCTCGAAAAGAGCTCCATCATCTAGCTTCGAGCTCCGAGAGCGTTCCGTGACTACATCTGTAAAGGACCGTTTCATAAGGCTACAATATAGATGCTCCACTACTTTTACGAAAACGTAAATCATGTCCGCACTAGTCTATACCAATGCTCGGACATCCACAATGTACCACCCGGTGCATACGTTGAGGACTACGTAATCGTCCTGTAAATTCTGCCTTATACAGAACTCAATCCCACCAATAGATTCTGCCTTGTACGAAACTCAATCGGGGATTTTCTATATCTATAAAGAACCGCTTTGTTAGGCCTACAATATAGATATTCTAGTTGGTCTGTCCCATTCTCATCGTGGTTATGGCCCCATGTAGCCACCCGTCAACTAATTGAAAGACTTCTAATGAGTTAAGTGGCCGTGCACTACTACAAACAATCTAACATCCAACTGGCGGTGCCCCTCCATCCAATACTCGATAGTGAGAAACATTGGCTCGTTCGTTTAATTCTAGTCTTTCCTGAAATCGCTTTTGGTCTTGATGCTGCCGATATCCGCATACGACTATCCTTGACCTAACTTGCAAGTACTAGATATACGAATAACCTATTTCGAACATACAAGCCCGTCTGATTGCCCACAAAGGTCCAGTTTGTTAGGCCTACAATGCAAATGCAGTCAAGACATACTCTCTTGATGGAACACCTACAGACCTGCCTCCGGGGATGCAACTTCGTTAGGCCTACCCAAAGGTCCATCCTAGAGTATCTTCATGTCCCGTTGAAGCTCGTACTTCTTTAAAGCCCAAAAATACTAAGTTAGACATGCTTCTCCATTGTTGAAATCCGTGATGAACTACTTCGTTAAGCGCTTCATCCTTTGGGCAGCTCCAAACATATTTCGGTTCTTTTATTAGACCCTAAGTCTAATCTTTAAATTTGCGTTTACTTTGCTTTCTTATTCTGATGGCTACTTATTTTAATTTAATTAGCATATTCTTCCCCTCGCATCACTTCTAACTATTGTGAGATAACCATAGGTCTAATAGAGAATGCTGTTAGTATGAGCCACATTCGTTATCTTGCTTATTTGACTTAATATATAAATCCCTAAGTTCGATAAAATAAGACTCTTTTATTATTTCTGTGTTATTTGCTTATCAACTTAATATATGTTGTTTAAATAAGCTTCTGTCATTATTCCCTACTATCATTGCTTACCAATTTGTTATAAGTCTTGCGATAAGCTTTTTCGTTCTTATTTCATAATTGTAACTCATGTTATAATTCTACCCGTGATTATTAATTTCTCTTCTTTTATAGTCCGTTATGTAATTACAAGTGTTTCTTGTCTGCTCTAGTCTGCCTTCTTTTATTATGATATAGAATTTTCTTTAATTCTTTAATATTACATAATTCACTTAACATAATAGTTGCCTAGTTAAATAGTCTGCATAGTAAATGCGGACTTAGGCTCCTTAATTTTTTTATAGCCGTAAATTCTTAAATTAATAATTTTCTTGTTTCAAATCATACTTTACTTTATTGTCCGCTACTTTAGGAAGTAACTTTATTTTATTTGGTTGGTTATGAAAACTATATAATCCATTTCCATATCTTAATAATGAATAATACTATAAACAACAATCTGTAACTGCAAGGTATCTCTTTTACTATTTTGGAGTAGTGTAAAATACTATGGTTTCTCTATTTTACATTAATTCCCTCTTTTTATTTGTTTCATTCTGGCAGTTATGTTTATCGTTATCTTTTAGATATTAAGTTATGGAATTGTATACAATTTTCTAAACCAACCAATTAATCCAATAATTACTTCCAAATTTACTTCCCCCTTTTAATGTAATTTATTATAGTAATTCTATTCCTCAACCTTTATTATTCTACATCTAGTTTCCATCATTTCAGTTTTCTTAATTATATAATCCATATTCACGTTTAATCTATTCTAATCCATATGCAAAGAAAAAAAAGGATAGAAGAAAACCAATGCTTGCATAAAAATCCAAAACATAGAAAAAGATGTAAATAAGGCATAGAAAATAGTGTATAAATACTAATACTGTAAATAAACTGCAAGTTTTTTTATAGTTCATGTAACGACCCAGAATCAGTCATTTGAAATTCGTATATTTAATTGATTTTAAATATTTACAAGTAAATTTTATAAGCTGAATAAATAATATTTCGAATATCTGGATTTAATTGGACAATTAAATTGATAATTTAATATTTGAAATTGTAGAAATAATTGAAATTTGGATTTAAAATAAACAAAAATGTTTTATAAAGTTGTATTAAATCATATTTGAATTAGAATGATGTTAGAGAACTTTTAAAATTGAATTAAAAGTTAAACTGTAGAAATTGAATATTTTAATATTTAATTGACGAATAAAAATAACCATTTTTCAAACAGTCTCGGATTTACGGTTTGTCTCAGTCAAGCTAAAACACATAGGAAATCGGTTTAAGTGAATTTTAAATTTAAATAGTCGATTCAAAAAACTATCTTTCAAATACGATCGAATTGGCTCACGATATATATTCCATTGCATTCGAAATGGGGGTAAAACATTATAAACGACAGGCGGCACGCTTTGTTTGGAGTTCGAGAAAATTTCAGATGAATAGTGTTTTGGATATTTTTTATAAAAGGACTTGATTATCTTCATTTTACACTAAACCCTAGTCTTCTAGGTTACAGCCGCAACTTGATTTTCAATGGCCGAAATCTTGTCTTTAGTTATCTTCCAATCCACAAATCGGTTCAAGAAACTTTCAACTACGAAGTTGTAGAGTACGATGAGAGCTATCAATCCAATGGTTATGATTGGATTTCACGTAACGTATCTATGTGAATCTCGATGCAAAGTTCATACGTTTCGGCATGAATTTCGAGACAATGGCGAGGCCGAGCATCATGATGTTTGGAGCGGTGATGGAGTAGGCCATGGGCTTCAATTTGGTGGTCGTTGATCGTCGTATATGTCGACGTAGTGGGCGCGGCTAACAAATCATGAACGACGTCCATGGGTTTCGTATGCGTGCATATTCACCTAGAAGAAGATGGAAGGAAGCATCATGCGGCCACGATCTATTTTGATGAAATCAACGGCTGGATGTAAAAGGTTATAAAAAAATAGAAATAAAATGTTAATTAATTTATATTATAATTCGTACAAACTTTAAACTGCTATAACTTTTATACGAGGTCTGTTTCGCAATTGCGACGGGTTCATATTCGCGAACACTACGTGATGGGGCTATTTGGAGTTGATAGGAGCTGGTGTGGATTTTGGGTAAAATTAAACGCTTGTTTAATTTTATTCGGAATAAAACACTACAACTGCTATTGAATGCAATGTGAGTACAACTCACTCTTTTGCCTCACTGTTATTTTTATATAAGTGAGAAATAATATTATTTATGATGATTGATGACTGTTTGAATGATATATGATACATTATCTATATATTGATTGGTATTTGGATATATACCTGCCTAGTGGAGCAGATGACCCTATACGTTCCCGTGTATGAGCGGATGACCCTTTGTATACGCGTTTGCCTTGAAGCGGACATTGTACACATACTCTAATATGTATATTTGTTGCAGGTGATAGGTTGGAGGGTTCCAACTGGATTACTCACCCGTATTTATTTATTTACAGATATTGTGATATATGCTGTTATCATAGGATATATAATGTTTTGGATGCCATGATTGATGTATTTAATGCTGTTGCAGCATTAGGCCTATATTTTGGAATTTAAAAATGTTAAGGTAATTAGAATTTTAAAGTGATTTTGAAAGTAAATGTTTTATTGAATTTTTGAATCGCTAAGAATTGATTTATTTTGAATAAATGGATGTGATAATTTTTATGTTATAAAAATTATGATCTTTTGGGAAATAAAATTGAAATGTGATTTTTGGAATATGAAATGAACTATTTTGTAAATATAGTTTAATTTGATATTTTTGACCAATATAAATGGTTTATAAAGAAGATTTATAAAAATTAAATTTTTATAAATCAGAATGAAGGAATTATAAAAGAGTTTTGTAAGTGGTGAATTAGAGTTATAAATGGATTTTATAAGTAAATAAGATTTATAGATTTATGATTTGTGAAGTTATAAAATAAATGAATTTTGTAAATAAACGAATTATAAGCTATTAACTTATAATTTGGATTTGGCAAATAAATGAGATGTAAATGGAATTGGTTAATAAAGGAATTTTGTGTATTGAAGTTTTTATAAAATATGAAATGGAATTTATAAACATTGTTTTATAAATCCAAAATCAATTGAATTTGATTAGTAAATAGGGAAGCTTATTAAAGGAGATATATCCACGATTTTGGACAGTGGATAACCCTTTAATGAATATATAGAAGCAATGAATTTGGTAAACGATTTATATTCATGATTTTGGATAGTGAATAATATATTAAATAAAATGGATATTTTTGAAAAGTGAATATTATTAAATGGAATAAAATGATTAAAATATGTTTTAAAATATGTTAAGGATCGAAAACATATATTTCAACATTCATTGTTGAAATATACATTTCAAGAAATAAATAAATCATGGACTATAGTAAATGATTTTCGAAAGGAAATGTTTTTGTATAGTATTGGGGTTTATATATCTATCTTATTTTCGAATCCCTATACTATTGATTTTAGGTTGTCGTAATGATGTTTTACGCAACATTCGTTTTGACCCAAATAAATGTGTTAAGAGAATGTTTTCCTTAAAGAATAAAATATATACTTAATCGTGATTTAAGTATGTGGAATATTTTCTAAATGTTGAAAATAAGTAGAATTGTGAATTACTTATTATTAAATAAGTACATGGAAATGTTTTCCAATATAGAAAGTTGAAATGGTTATAAGAATATATCTTTTAAAGATAATTTGAAGTAAATATTTGGCAAGTAATTTAATTAACAAAAGATTAATTAAAAGGGCCCAGTGATTGTTATGGTGCTGAATATTTGTTCGTTTGTTTTGATAGTTAAATAACCGACTATTTAAATTGGCCAAATTTTAGTTCCTCGACTTGATGTCGGAACTATTTATTGGTACACTTAGTACGTAGCCTTCTATGTAGGCTTGATTATCCTTTGTGTTGAGGATGTTGATTCGTATAGTGAGGACTATTACTCCAATCTATCGAGCTTCCTTCTTGGCCCGAAGGATAGCAAGTTGAAAGTTGGAAACATGATAAGTCTATGAGACTTAGTTGCTGTGTGAGGTTGAGAAATGCTTTTGCGTTGTTGGTGCGAAGAGACCGGGATCAGATTTATCTGAAAACCACTTCGAACCAACGTATATTCGACGATTGTGCAGGTTGCTTTGTGATGATATTGTTATTCTGGAGTTTCATAGTGGGGGACTGCTTGTTGATCGTTTAGGGTTAAAATACCAATATACATCCAGTAGTAGTGGTCTCTTCATTATGAAATATCCAATGCGAGGAATGTTCGCTACTAATCCTAGGGATTTCCCGACAGGATGTGGTAGGAAAGTAAATTCGGTTTATCCTGTTCCTGGACAACTTGTATGGATATTTGTCTAACATTGCATTTCTATAGATTACATATATTAGTTTTTACAAACGTACATCAGCGGTGGCGGAGAAGGCAACTTCTCTTAGCTTAACACCCTCCTTGAAACGTATGAGCTTAAGGGTTGTACTTTTGTGGAAGTCAATTAGTAGTCAACGGAAATGCCCGTGTGGCATTCTAAGTGATGTGATTGTGCTTTGTGAAAGGTAATCGTTACCTCTAGCCTCATCAACCAGGAATGACCAAAACAGGGTTAGATGCGGCAAGGCTAAGTGGGTCATTCCCATTAGGATATGATCATCCTCTTCTAGATATATCTTTACATGCTATAACGTCGTGTATCTGATTATTGTGGTTTGTATGTTACGAGGGCCCTCGGTAAAGGTCGGTAACGACCGGAGGATGACATATTCGGTACCATCAAGTTATGGAGGTGGGCCGGTCTTGTGTTGGTAGAGGATTGATGTTTTGTGCCTCGGGACATCCATCTACAGGTGTACCCCTTCGGAAGGTAGTCCCTTCACCTGGTCATTTGTATGGAAATCCAAACTCCACTACGTGCTTGCTATTTTGATTGTATTACCCAATTGGGCTATATGCTGGAATTTAATCAATGTAACAATTTCGGCTATGATTAATATTATCTGTATATAGTAGACACTGCTATAATATCACATGAGTTTGATATGAGATGTTTTAGTTATCGTAAGGGAAAAACATGTCTGTCTTTATGTATGGACTTGTCTTACGAGATACGTTTGTTTTGAAAACTAAGGAAAAGTGTTGGTAATTTATTAATAGGGCATTTCACTAGAAGGACAAACATTGCAGTCCAATTAGTTTCTAGGACATACATCCACAGAAATTAATTTCAAGGCGAAAGTCAGCAGAATAATTACTTTTAAGGACAAAGTCGGCAGTCCAATTAATTTTAAGGACATAATTTCATAGGTTTTTAAGCCATAGAAACTAATTATTTTTAATTTTGTCCTTAAAAGTAATTATTTCAGTTGTGTCCTAGAAACTAATTGCACTTGCTAAAGAGACCCTTGTGGCTAATTTCCACTTTAATAAATTCAGTTGAGTGTGTTTCTCACGCTAGTTTACCAGACTAATCCGGGCGTTCTTCTCTTTCAATGCTCGGGTCAGACCGAGTACAGGTCCAGATTTGATGCTTTTGGAGCTTCAGCAGGAGAGCTGGAGATCTTCATTTTCATATACACGTACTTGTTTTGATTATCCGCTGTGCTTGGTTAGTTGTTGTATATTATTAGCATTTGTGAGGACAGGTTGTTATAACTGTTTAGGTTGATAACTATTGTTGATTTTTGAACTCTGATGGATGTATGTATATACAGTTTCTGTTTTGTAAAGATCATTGATATGATATTATATATTATCCGCTGCGATGTGAGATTCTGCATTGTTCTATTTGGTTCTATCTTCTCTCTTTCTTCTCTTCTCTTCTTTTCTTTCTCTTGACATTTCGTTAGTTTGTGCTTTTTGGGTCAGACATGTGTGGATTATTGTCGATTCAAAGGGTATGGATTTACGGGTCGTCACGTCTGGTATCAGAGCTTAGATTTTGTATATTCCTAAGCTTTGATGTGTACTCAGTATAGATAGGGACAACAACATCCTAGATTGAGTCTGAGTGTATTATATATATGAGCGCGTATTTGTCAGTGAATATAAAATGTTTTATATTGTGTTTGCTTATCCATTGAGCTATTTGTGAATTCTGGTCGTGATGTGGGACGCCACGTTATCGACAGGGATTTCCAAACGCTTAAACGATGCAAGGTCGACATAGTATCATTTTAAATTGGGTAAATGAAATAATTTACATAGACTATATTTTATATTGAATAATTTTTCAACAATTATTAAAGTGTAAATAAATTGATTGTTTGGTTGTTTGAAAATGTAAATTATATATAAGTTAATGAAAGATGTTTGAATAATCTAAATAAAAACAATAATTGTAAAAGTGAATTAGTAAATAAAATATGGATTAAATGTTAATCGATCGAATATAAGTAAATTAATATGGAATAGTGGATGCAAGTATTAATTCATTGAAAACTAATGAAATGTGAATTTGAAATTAAAAGTGTCAAACCAAGTTGAATGTAAACGAAGTAAATTAAATTAATTTGGTAATGATTGGATATGCATTGGTTATTAGATGGTTGTTAGTTGACGATATGGAAATTCATATGGAATTGAATTAATCAAACTGAAAGTGAAGTAAGAATAAATAGAAATAAACTTGATTTGATTTGGAAGTGAACAAATTGGAATATGAATTAGTGAATGTAAAATAATTGAATTCGAATAAACGAATGTTAGTAAATCCAATGTTAATGAATCAAATGTGATTTAAATTGAAAACCAATTCGATGAATGTTAATGAGAAAATGTGTTTATATTGATTTGATTATTGATTGATTTGGTTATGGATGTTAGTTGGATGATAGTTGGTTGATGGTTGGATTTGTTGTGGTGATTGCATTTGCTATATTGACACATATAGTTATTGATATAAGTTGTATATTGATATTATTTTCATATAGACATGCTTCTCATTTGTTTGGTGAGTGTTAAGTAGGTGCGGATGACGTTCGCTTCGCATTTGGAGCTCGTTTCCACGCTATATTAGCCGTATATGCTCACTAATAACATATAAGGTACATATCTCGGATTACATATCGTACTTTTACATTTTTTCCCTTCGGGATGCCTCATCCTTGATGATGAGATGTATATTTGTGATATATATATATATACATATATATTGTTATTTTTTTTTGGATCGAACCGCGCAAAGGAGACGCTGGCGAATTTTTTTGAAAATTTAAGGTGTTAGAATTTTTTTTGGGAAAATTGAAAAAATTTGTGAAAACTAAAGTTTTGATTTTGAGTTGAAAATTGAAACGATATTAGTTGGTTTTGGAAAGATAACTATAAATGGATTTGAAAACTTAGAAATTTTTATAAGAAGTTTAACTAATGGATTTTGGGAAAGTTAAACACTTAGAGATTTGGTAAATCTAGTTTTAACGAATTGTTTTGAAAAGTTAATGGACTATATGACTTTTTCTTACTTAGTAATTTCGAGGACAAAATTCTTTTAAGTAAGGGAGAATGTAACGACCTAGAATTTCAGTCATTTGAAATTCATATATTTAGTTGATTTTAAATATTCACAAGTAAATTTTATAAGATGAATAAATAATATTTTGAATATCTGGATTTAATTGGACAATTAAATTGATAATTTAATATTTGAAATTGTAGAAATAATTGAAATTTGGATTTAAAATGAATAAAAATGTTTTATAATGTTGTATTAAATCATATTTGAATTAGAATGATGTTAGAGAACTTTTAAAATTGAATTAAAAGTTAAACTGTAGAAATTGAATATTTTAATATTTAATTGACGAGTGAAAATAACCATTTTTCAAACAGTCTCGGAATTTGACGAAACAAGTTTCATTGGATCCGTAATATTACATTGTTATAAGATTTCAAATTTCGTGTCAATCGGATTTACGGTTTGTCCGAGGCAAGCTAAAACGCGTAGGAAATCGGTTCAAGTGAATTTTAAATTTAAATAGTCGATTCGAAAACCTATCATTCAAATACGATGGAATTGGCTCCCGATATATATTCCATTGTGTTTGGAGTGGGGTAAAACATTATAAACGCCAGGCGGCACGCTTCGTTTGGAGTTCGAGAAAATTTCAGATGAAGAGTGTTTTGGAAATTTTCTATAAAAGGACTTGTTTGTCTTCATTTTATACTAAACCCTAGTCTTCTAGGTTACAGCCGCCACTTGATTTTCAATGGCCGAAATCTTGTCTTTAATCTTCTTCAATTATCTTCCAATCCACAATCGATTCAAGAAACATTCAACTACGAAGTTGTAGAGTACGATGAGGCTATCAATCCAACAGTTATGATTGGATTTCACGTAACATATCGACGTGAATCTCGATGCAAAGTTCATACGTTTCGGCACGAATTTCAAGACAATGGCGAGGCCGAGCATCATGACGTTTGGAGCGGTGATGGAGTAGGCCATGGGCTACAATTTGGTGGTCGTTGATCGTTGTATATGTCGACGTAGTGGGCGCGGCTAGTAAATCATGGACGACGTCCATGGGTTTCGTATGCATGCGTATTCACCTGGAAGAAGATGGAAGGGAGAATCATGCGGCCACGATCTATTTTGATGAAATCAACGGCCTGGATGTAAAAGGTTATAAAAAAATAGAAATAAAATGTTAATTAATTTATATTATAATTCGTACAAACTTTAAAATGCTATAACTTTTTCATACGAGGTCTGTTTCGCACGAAACGAATTGCGTTAGGTTCATATTCGCGAACACTATGCGATGAGCTAGGTTGGAGTTGATTGGAGTTGGTGTGGATTTTGGGTAAAATTAAACGCTTGTTTAATTTTATTCGGAATAAAACACTGCAACTGCTATTGAATGCAATGTGAGTACAACTCACTCTTTCTGCCTCACTGTTATTTTTATATAAGTGAGAAATAATATTATTTATGATGATTTAGAACTGTTTGGATGATATATGATATAATATCTATATATTAATTGGTATTTGGATATATACCTGCCTAGTGGAGAAGATGACCCTATACGTTTCCGTGTATGAGCGGATGACCCTTTGTACACGAGTCTGCCTTGAAGCGGACATTGTACACATATTCTAATATGTATATTTGTTGTAGGTGACAGGTTGGAGGGATCCAACTGGATTCCTCACCCATATTTATTTATTTACAGATATTGTGATATATGTTGTTATCATATGATATATGATGTTTTGAATGCCATGATTGATGTATTAAATGCTGTTACAGCATTAGGCCTATATTTTAAAATTTAAAAATGTTAAAGTAATGATTTCGAATTTAAAAGAATTTTAAAGTGATTTTGATAATAAATGTTTTATTGAATTTTTGAAACGTTAAGAATTGATTTATTTTGAATAAATAAATGTGATAATTTTTATGTTATAAAAATTATGATGTTTTGGGCAATAAAATTGAAATGTGATTTTCGGAATATGAAATGAACTATTTTGTAAATATAGTTTAAATTGAGATTTTTGACCAATATAAATGGTTTATAAAGAAGATTTATAAAAATTGAATTTTCATAAATCGGAATGAAGGAATTATAAAAGAGTTTTATAAGTGTTGAATTGGAGTTATAAATGATTTTATAAGTAAATAAGATTTATAGATTTATGATTTGTGAAGTTATAAAATAAATGAATTTTGTAAATAAATGAATTATAAGCTCTTAACTTATAATTTGGATTTGGCAAATAAATGAGATGTAAATGGAATTGGTTAATAAATGAGTTTTGTGTATTGATGTTTTTATAAAATATAAAATGGAATTTATAAATATTGTTTTATAAATCCAAAATCAATTGAATTTGCTAAGTAAATAGGGAAGCTTATTAAAGGAGATATATCCATGATTTTGGACAGTGGATAATCCTTTAATGAATATATAGAAGCAATGAATTTGGTAAACGATTTATATTCACGATTTTGGACAGTGAATAATATATTAAATAAAATGGATATTTTTGAAAAGTGAATATTATTAAATGGAATAAAATGATTAAAAGATGTTTTCAAATATGTTAAGGATCGAAACCATAGATTTCAATATTCATTGTTGAAATAGATGTTTTCGAGAAATAAGTAAATGATGGACTATAACACTGTTGTTATGGTAAATGATTTTCGAAAGGAAATGTTTTTGTATAGTATTGGGGTTTATATATCTATCTTATTTTCGAATCCCTATACTATTGATTTTTGGTTGTCGTAACGATGTTTTACGCAACATTCGTTTTGACCCAAATAAATGTGTTAACAGAATGTTTTCCTTAAAGAATAAAATATATACTTAATTGTGATTTAAGTATATGGAATATTTTCTAAATGTTGAAAATAAATAGAATTGTGAATTACTTATTATTAAATAAGTATATGGAAATGTTTTCAAATATAGAAAGTTGAAATGGTTATGAGAGTATATCTTTTTAAAGATAATTTGAAATGAATATTTGGCAAGTAATTTAATTAATAAAAGATTAATTAAAAGGGCCCAGTGATTGTTATGGTGCTGAATATTTGTTTGTTTGTTTTGATAGTTAAACAACCGACTATCGAAATTGGCCAAATTTTATTTCCTCGACTTGATGTGGGAACTATTTAGTCGTACACTTAGTACGTAGCCTTCTATATAGGCTTGATTATCCTTTGTGTTGAGGATGTTAATTCGTATAGTGTGGAGTATTACTCCAATCTATCGAGCTTCCTTCTTGGCCCAAAGGATAGCAAGTTGAAAGTTGGAAACGTGATAAATCTATGAAACTTAGTTGTTGTGTGTTGTTGGTGCGAAGAGACCGGGACTAGATTTATCTGACAACCACTTCGGACCAACGTATATGCGACAATTGTGCAGGTTGCTTTGTGATGATTTTGTTATTCTGGAGTTTCATAGTGGGGGACTGCTTGTTGATCGTTTGGGGTTAAAATCCCAATATACATCCAGTAGCAGTGGTCTCTACATTATGAAATATTTAATGCGAGGACTATTCGCTACTAATCCTAGGGATTTCCCGACAGGATGTGGTAGAAAAATACCTTCGGTTTGTCAGGTTTCTGGACAACTTGTATGGATGTTTGTCTGACATTGCATATCTATAGATTGCGTACATTGGTTTTTACAAACGTACATTTGTGGTGGCGGAGAAGACAACTTCTCTTAGCTTAACACCCTTCTTGAGACGTATGAGCTTAAGGGTTGTATTTTTGTGGAAGGCAATTAGTAGTCAACGGAAATGGCCGTGTGGCATTTTAAGTGATGTGATTGTGCTTTGTGAAAGGTAATCGTTACCTCTAGTCTCATCAACCGGAAATGACCAAAACAGGGTTAAATGCAGCAAGGCTAAGTGGATCATTCCCGTTAGGATATGATCATCCTCTTCTAAGTATATCTTTACACGCTATGACGTCGTGTATCTGCTTATTGTGGTTTGTATGCTATGAGGGCCCTCGGTAAAGGTCGGTAACGACCAGAGGATGACATATTCGATACCATCTAGTTATAGAGGTGGGCCGGTCTTGTGTTGGTAGAGGGAAGATGTTCTGTGCCTCAGGACATCCATCCAGAGGTGTACCCCTTCGGAAGGTAGTCCCTTCACCTGGTCATTTGTATGGAAATCCAAACTCCACTACGTGCTTGCCGTTTTGATTGTATTACCCAATTTGGCTATATGCTGGAATTTAATCAATGTAACAATTTTAGCTATGATTAATATTATTTATATATATTAGACACTACTATAATATCACATGAGTTTGATTTGAGATGTTTTAGTTATCGTAAGGGAAAAACATGTCCGTGTTTATGTGCGGACTTGTCTTACGAGATACTTTTGTTTTGAAAACTAAAGAAAAGTTTTGGTAATTTAATAAATTTAGTTGAGTGTGTTTCTCACGCTAGTTTACCAGACCGATCCGGGTGTTCTTCCCTTTTAATGCTCGGGTCAGACCGAGTATATTTACAGGTCCAGATTTGATGCTTTTGGAGCTTCAGCAGGAGAGCTGGAGATCTTCATTTTCATATACACGTACTTGTTTTGATTATCCGATGTGCTTGGTTAGTTATTGTATATTATCAGCATTTGTGAGGACAGGTTATTATAACTGTTCAGGTTGATAACTATTATTGATTTTTGAACTCTGATGGATGTATGTATATGCAGTTTCTATTTTGTAAAGATCATTGATATGATATTATATATTATCCGCTGCGATGTGAGATTCTGTATTGTTCTATTTGGTTCTATCTTCTCTCTTTCTTCTCTTCTCTTCTCTTCTTATTTCTTCTTTCTTTCTCTTGACTTTCTGTTAGTTTGTGCTTTTTGGGTCAGACATGTGTGGATTATTTTCGATTCAAAGGATACGGATTTGCGAGTCGTCACAGTTTAGCCTAATTTAATTAATATGATTAATTACTGAATAAAATTTTCTAAACGAGAATCTAATAATGATATATCCAAACTTAAAGATATATAAATAAATTCACTCACATGTCGTCCTTTGCTTCAATCTCTATCCCTTTTAATTTGCTATGCTGTGATGGACCCTGACTCGACCTTCGAAAATCGGCACCGAATACGACACTCGTATTCAAATGCCGCAGATCCAAACGTCGAATCTGGTTCGCTGGAGCTTATAACACATTAAGTATTACAACACAGCGGAAGAAAAAGAAATGAATATCATATACAACCAATGATACAATATCCATAATGATACAACAATGATATATATATGATACAAGAATATCAGAGAAAAATAAACAGCAGCGAAAAAATGAAAAGCCAAAGAGATAACTCCAATGCTCAAACTGAAACACCAATCCAGTGCTCAAAGCCAAACTCCTATCCACAAGCTCGAACCACCATCATATTGCACAAAGCTGAGCAAGTCCAGTCCATGAATCCGAAGACTCCGAAGAATTCCAAAGAGAAAACTGCATGCTACCAAATCGATATCTATATATACTATCTGAAAAACCCAATTCCAGACTGCCCGTGTGGAAAATTATGGGCACCCAGAGTTTAGGAAAGGAACAATAAACTCCGGGTCAGCCATTGGACTGGTATGAGCAAACAAAACAGTTTATCTTTTAAAACAAACAAAAAAATTTAAATTTGAAATCCGCAATGCTTTTTGGAAAATGAAACTACCATAAGGCCTCCAGCCACACACACCATGCAAACACAGAATTGGAGGAGATTTCTCCTTATGATAGTCAAACATGATTGATATGCGAAAACCATTTTGATATTATTATTAGTGCATAGTGGAAAACATTTCGACAGTATAATATTAATGTTAGCCAGCATACAATATTTCGTCGTATGCCTACTATAGCTACCATGTTCAATAGTAGGTTACCACCACATTCAATGGTAGGTTATACAACTAAAATCGTACAAGGCGCGTACTCTTTCTTTAGGTTTTCCAACAAATGGTCAGGCTAAGGAACTTCCCATTGCCACATGGGTACGCCTCTGGAGGGATGCCCCGAGAACCATCCCTCAGTTTTCTGCCAACACAAGGCCGGTGTACCCCCCGCCCGGGAGTATCACCTCAGATATTCCATTCCCGGTCATAACCAACCTTTATCCGAGCGATCGATACCAACAACCACAAAGCAATGTATTTGCAGTAACCATGTAGGTTAAATATCTGGGCTCCATACCATAATATCACCTCTATCCAGAAGAAATGGACATACTCTAGGGGCGCGACCCCTGAAACCTTGCTGCATCTTTCCTGTTTCGACCATTTTCGGGGTGTGAGGCTCGACGAAGTCTCGTCCACAAAGCTACGCTTTTCACAAAAGCCATGCTTTGATCAACAAATGATCAGCAGCACTTCGTATGACACATTACCAAATTAAGAATGTATCACTAGTAATCATCAACTACATAACCTCTGAGCTCGTACGTCTCAGAGAAGGGTGTTAAGCTAAGAGAATAAAACTCCGCCACCAAACAGAAATGTATTTGATAGAAACTAGCTTTACATCTCAAAGTGTAATGTCAGACACACATCCATACAAGTCTGTTTCGGGTTCGAATAGAACCGAAGGCTCTTCATAAAGAAGCCCTTGCACATCCGGATAATTCCTAATCACGTCCGGACTTCCCATCACAATGGGTGCTCAAATCTCTATACCGGGGATCAGCCGATGCGGATACATTCGACAAGAAATCCTTTCATTTTCGAAAATATCCGGTCTTCACCACCGGTCTTCAATTGCTATCCATAACATCGTATCATTATTTGGAATGGGTAATATGACACAAAGGTCCTCTCCTGGCTAAACCGAATAACGAGCGCAATATTTAAAATCATATGGATGCTGGGTCTCCGTTAAATCACAGCTTAAAGCTCAAAACCTTTCATTCAAATGGTTAAACAAATTACCATTTCCAATCTTTTGAACAAAAAGAATTATTTCAACAACCTTCAATGGTTTAAACAATTTCCACACTTTTAATCTTTTAAACGAAATATTTATCTTTTAAGACCCTTTTTCAATTTAAAACAAGGATTACCAATCTTTAACAAAGATTCATTTCTAGCCTTTCAAAACAATTCCATTTCAAATTGAATTAACTCATCCGATCTTTAAATCGAAGACTCATTTCATAGCTTTCAAAACAATTTTCAAAGATTCATTCATAACTTTCAAAGCCATCTATTTCAAACTTGAAATTCTTTCATCATAATTTGGACAATCTGTCCTTATATAAAAGCTATTATTATTTTAAACCACTTGTTTCCGTTTTTGGAAACCTGATTTTATTTGCACGAGTTAAGGCCTTTCAAAAATAAACTTGGGTTAAATTCAAATTCTCAAAGCCATATTTTTAAAATGGTTTAAAAACCCATATAAACCCATTTATAAGTTGAATAACCCTTTTAAACCATAGTTTTCAAATCATAGAATTCAATCTCAAATTTTTGAATTCAGATTTAAATCAAATTATTCAAATTTAAAATCTTCATTAAGTTGTTCAAAATAACTTTAAAACACCTTTTCAAAAGTTTTTGCTTTAAACCCAATCCATTTCCAAAACCATTTGGATTTAACATTTAAATTCAAAACTATTTTAAAAATCTGTGACGTAACCGATTTCCTCATGCAATCCATATTTATGTGTGTATAGTGTGGTCCAGGGGTTTTACACAATAGTGCAACAACATCAATTACACCACGGATTCAATCATAACAATGTCGATAAGCGGTATATCCTATAACGCTTATCTAGCACTCAGAATCACAGATAGAAAATATGAATGCATTATAAATAAATAAATTACATTCATCACAAAGCATCACACAACAGAGATGACAAAGCAATTCACAGCATTCAATAGAATACAACCATCCATAAATAAGATTAATTGATCATTTGATTAATTTAAAACCAGATTAACCACTAATTCTTGTTGATTAACATTAATTAATTATAGTTTATGTTGATTAATTACCCTTTAATTATTTGTTAATTAACTCAATTTATAAATTAATTAATCAACCTTAATAAATGAATTAATTAACCTTTACTAATTAATTTGATTAACAAATTAATCTGTCTTTAATCATTAGATAATTAACTCTTTATTTTAAATAATTAACCTTTAATTATTCAATTTTTATTTTATATAATTAACCTTTAATTATTCAATTATCCTTTAATTGATTATCTTTAATTAATTAATTAACCCCTCAATTAATCATCGTTAAATCATTAAATGATTATTCTTTTATTAATTGTGCTTAATTAATTATATTGATTAACTACTCCACAATTTATCATCATTTTCTTAATCCTCTTCATAAATTAATCATTAACGATAAATTAATTAATAACTAATTATTTGATTAATTATCCTTAATTAATTACAAAAAATTAATTAACTTAATGGATTACCATTAGATTAATTATCCTTAATTTATTCATCAACTAACCTTAATTACGTTCATTAATTAATTAATCTTTAAATTAATTTATTATCCTTAAATTGATTTACCTTAATTAATTAGCCAAATAAATTTATTTTCATTATTAACACATCCATATAATACTTTAGTTAAGTCCTTGATTTATCAAGATAAATTCTTGTCTTAACTATCATTCTATTTCAACATTTAAATCTCATAAATTAAAATAAATTTCATTAACAAATAATTCAATTTTAAACCTTTAAGTTCACCCACAATCAAAGCATCATTTTAAAATAAACCATTTATCCCTTTAAAGTTTTATTTAAATAATCCTTGAAAATTAAATTATCATATGAACTAACTTAAAATCTTTTAAGTTGATTTAAAACCATCATCTTTAAATTAAATAAACTTATGAATTTATTTTAAACAATCAGGCATTAAACATTATAACTTAATTTATAGAAGACCTTAACTTATTTTATATTTAGTATAAAACTTTTTATTATCATTGACTAAGAAAGGATTTAAAATTCGTTTTACTACAGTTCCAAAACCTGGAAAAAACATGTTTCTCTTGTAATTGAAAACCTGGAAACCTTATCATAAGAAACCCAATATAAAAACCCGAGCCACGATTGACTCCTTCGAGTACGACTTCGAGCCATGCGCGACCCAGTATGTTTCGAGCAAATCCATGAATTCCCCGAGTCGCCCCTCCGAGTTCCACTTCGTCTTCCCCAACGTCGCGGCCTCCTCCAGATACAACCATACACGTGCACCTGCACCGCCGACCTAAGCTGTTTCGACCATCGCCACGATCACCCACACTTCCCGATGACCTCCCCTGATCACCATAACCACCCAGATCCCTGAATTTGTGATGAACTCGAGATTGAGCAAAACGAAACCCACTGAGGCAAAACTTATCACCCAAAATCTCATCGTGTCGACGACTCAGATCACCGATCAACCTTCCTCTGCAATCAAAGCTTCGCCACCAAACAACCATCACATTCCCCTAGGTCCGATCAATTATAAAGCGTTGACGACGACGATAATGCCTCATGAATAAAACTGACAAAATACTCGGTTAAAACCCTAAATTGCCATCGATCAGACACCACAACCAACTAAAATTCTATATTCCATTTTTCCCATGATGCCTGATATCTCATCCCCCTTCAGCCTTGATCGCGATGAACAAAACCACATTGATCAACAGAAATTGCCTATTTTTCTCTTCTCGTTCAACTCGAAAATTTGCATGATTCTTGAACTTAAAAACCTTATTTCTAACATCAAAAATCACCATATTCAAACTCAAATCGATTTATGTAATCAAAACTCAAAATCTTAAATGTTGAATTCCTGACTTGAATTCTTTTCTACTGAAATTTCCTGTTTTTAGAAAAAAAATTACATAATAACTTTTTTTAAACCATTTTAAAAATAATGAAATCTGGTTTACTCTTTCATATTTCTTTTTTTATAAAAATCGAATCCCTAAAATGATTGAAAAGAAGGAAATTTGATTTTTTTTTTCTAAATTTATTTAACCTATGGGAATTTAAACCAGAGGCCTGTATCAATTCAGGCATGCACACAGTCCCTGCATATGTATTTATATGCATACATACATCACATTCCATTTATACAAACATACTTCCAAGTCATCATCATCACAGGTATTAGAAATCAAGAGGAGAAATGAATTTCTACTCACAGTCAACAAGTTGATTAAAATTTGAAACTTTGCTCACTGTCTTCCTAACTTTTACAGATAATTTACAAACCTATTGTACTCAAATAAGTTTCTAAATCTTAATCTTGAGTTTAAACAACATGTTTTTGTTTGAAATTCACAACCTATAAGAGAATGTATATAGAAAACTTGATTTTTTTTATCAAGAACAAAGCTATGCCTCTGTAAACAGACATGAATGCTTATCATCCCCAAATTTATCAACATGCAAAACATAAATCATTATATCAATTTAAAGATCAAGTCAAAGAAGTTTGCTCACCTGTCATTGGTTGCACAGAGAACAGAGATCAGGTCAAGAAATCCTGGAAAATGCAGAGCTTTTGAAAACTGGTTTTAAAACTTGCATTTGATTTTGTTTTTCTGATCTTGAAGCTTAAAAGTTGCAGCTGATTTCTGATTAAACTTTTGGTGAGAGGATCTTGCATTTGTATATTTCACTGATCTCAGGATAAAATTATTTCCAGTTTTTTTATTTTTAATTCATTTCCAAGTTGCAGCTTGTTGAACTGATTGAAGTATTGTTTTTTTTTTCAAATTGAGTGCTGCTTGAATTTGCAATTGCATCTGATCAAGTTGAAGTTGTTTCGGTTTGCACTCTTCTTGATTACAGGTTGAAATCTGAAACCTTTAATTGTCTTTTAAATTTAAACTTCTTAGATTTATTTTATTTATTTTAATTTTTTAGATTTGGTTTTCTTTTCTTTGAATTTGTAAATTTTAGATAAAAAGAAAATCCTTTGCTTTGACACTTGTATCATTATGTTTATTTACATTAACACTTGTCAACATATAGTTATTTTATGTTTTTAACCTTGTTTAAAAATTAATTTACAACTTTGTTTTGGCCCTTTCGTTCATACATTTACAACTTAGTCCATAGAAATTTTTAAAAGGAAGAACCTTAAAACTTTTTGTTAAACTTAGATATTATGTATATATATATATATATATATATATATACACAAGTTATACTTACATAATCTTTCAAAAGAAATTTTATTTAAAGTAAATTATACATTGATAAATAAACCTCTAATTAATCACTCTAATAAATTTACCTTTAATAAATTTCATAAAGTGATTATACTTCCAGTAATCATCCTTTAATAAATTTCATAAATTAATCCTTCTTGATTTTCAAGAGATATGTATATTAAATAATATGAAATTTAGTTTTAAACAACTCTTACTATATTTATTTAAAAATATAACTCTCCAATATATCATAATTTAAAATTAGAAAACAATTTTATTCATCTCAAAACTTAGAGTATCAAATCAAACTCAAATAAGTAAATACTTATTTTTGAACTCCAATCCAAAATTCAATTTAAAGTACATATTTTTATTTATTCTGGAAATTCTTAATTTAATTCACAATTAGATTTATAATTAATATATTATTCAAATTATTTATTTTCTAAAATTTCAATTTCATAATTCAATTTAAAATAAAATTTATATACAAATATTTGATTAAATTTGGAAAAAAATTCACATTTATTCTCAATTTTGTTTCAAAAATTAATTTAATTGTCAAATTAAACTTATTTGAAATTCGGGAATGCTACAGATTTTCCCCCTTAAGAAAATTTCGACCTCGAAATTTGTAAGGGAGACAACCAAGAACAGATGAAAGACAGAGAAATATTTTTTTTCGATAAAATTGGATATTTATTATGCATTTGGCTTCCCAAATCAGATTATCAATAATGGATACAAGAACAAATCAAGATACTTGGGTCACCATATCTACGAATATACAGAGGTATTGGTTAGTTCGAATGATAACTAACCACTCGTAGAATATATCTGGACCCAACAGAATAAACAGATATATGGATGCAATCCAAATCTTTTAGTTTGAACAACCAAAATATATCTATCAACCAAAGCAAACAATTCATCCAAACAAATAATTCTCACCCGTTTGGAGTTTATGTCCCATGCAAATATATCAAAGCTTCTTCCTGGAGCTGCCAGGAATCATCAAAAAATTGAAAAGACGAATCAAAGGAGATTGATAGAGAAAGATTGTTTCCGCTATTGTAGGGTATTGACCATTTGTAGTGGTACTCCCCTGCCCCTTATCTCGTCCTCTTCTCGCACTCATACTCACTATCAATGGATAGTAAGAGAATTTACTGACGCATTCGAACGGATATCTTAGGGATATACTCATTCTAGGGTATACTTCACCCTATCTCTAATGAGCTACTTAATGTGTTATACTCCTGAGCTAAATTCTCAACCTTCAGCTCTGATACCAAATGTGACGGACCCTGACCCGACCTTTGAAAATCGGCACCGAATACGACACTCGTATTCAAATGTCGCAGATCCAAACATCGAATATGCTTCGCCGGAGCTTATAACAAATTAACTATAACAACATAGCGGAAGAAAAAGAAATGAATATCATATACAACCAATGATACAATATCCAGAATGATACAACAATGATATATATATGATACGAGAATATCAGAGACAAATAAACAGCAGCGGAAAAATGAAAAGCCAAAGAGATAACACAATGATCAAACTGCAACACCAATCCAATGCTCAAAGCCAAACTCCTACCCACAAGCTCGAACCACCATCATATTGCACCAAGTTGAGCAAGTATAGTCCATGAATCCGAAGACTCCAAAGAATTCCAAAGAGAAGGCTGCATGCTACCGAATCGATATCTATATCTACTATCTGAAAAACCCAACTCCAGACTGCCCGTGTGGAAAATTGTGGGCACCTAGAGTTTAGGAAAGGAACAATAAACTCCGGGTCAGACATGAGACTGGTATGAGCAAACAAAAACAGTTTATCTTTTAAAATAGACAAAAGAATTTAAATTTCAAATCCGCAATGCATTTTGGAAAATGAAACTACCAAAAGGCCTCCCGCCACACACACCACGCAAACGCAGAATTGGAGGAGATTTCTCCTTATGATAGTCAAACATGCTTGATACGCAAAAACAATTTTGATATTATTATTGGTGCATAGTCGAAAATATTTCGAAAGTATAATATTAATCTTAGCCAGCATACAACATTTCGTCGTATGCCTACTATAGCTACCATGTTCAACTGTAGGTTACCAACACATTCCATGGCAGGTCATACAACTAAAACCGTACAAGGCGCGTATTGTTTCTTTGAGTTTTCTAACAAATGGTCAGGCCAAGGAACTTCCCATTGCCACATGGGTACGCCTCTAGAGGGACGCCCTGAGAACCATCCCTTAGTTCTCTGCCAACACAAGGCCGGTGTACCCCCGCCCGGGAGTATCACCTCAGATATTCCATTCTCGATCGTAACCAACCTTTATCCGAGCGCTCGATACCAACAAGCACAAAGCAATGTATTTGTAGTAACCACATAGGTTAAATATCTGAGCTCCATACCATGATATCACCTCTATCCAGAAGAAATGGACATACCCTAGGGGCGCGACCTCTGAAACCTTGCTGCATCTTTCCTGTTTCGACCATTTTCGGGGTGTGAGGCTCGACGAAGTCTCGTCCACAAAGCTACGCTTTTCACAAAAGCCATGCTTTGATCAACAAATGATTAGCAGCACTTTGTATGCCACATTACCAAATTGGGAATGTATCACTAGTAATCATCAACTACATAACCTCTGAGCTCGTACGTCTCAGAGAAGGGTGTTAAGCTAAGAGAATAAATCTCCGCCACCAAATAGAAATGTATTTGATAAAAAATAGCTTTACATCTCAAAGTGTAACGTCAGACACACATCCATACAAGTCTATTCCGGGTTCGAACAGAACCGAAGGCACTTCATAAAGAAGCCCTAGCACATCCAGATAATTCCTAATCAAGTCCAGACTTCCCATCACAATGGGTGCTCAAATCTCTATACCGGGGATCAGCCGATGTAGAGACATTCGAAAAGAAATCCTTTCGTTTTCGAAAATATCTGGTCTTCACCACCGGTCTTCAATTGTTATTCATAACATCGTGTCATTATTCGGAATGGGTTATATGACACAAAGGTCCTCTCCCGGCTAAACCGAATAACGAGCGTAATATTTAAAATCATATGGATACTGGGGTCTCAGTTAAATCACAGCTTAAAGCTCAAAACCTTTCATTCAAATGGTTAAAACAAATTACCATTTGCAATCTTTTGAACAAAAAGATTTATTTCAACAACCTTTAACGGTTTAAACAATTTCCACACTTTTAATCTTTTAAACGAAAGATTTATCTTTTAAGAACCTTTTTCAATTCAAAACAAGGATTACCAATCTTTACAAAGATTCATTTCTCGCCTTTCAAAACAATTCCATTTCAAATTGAATTAACTCATCCGGTATTTAAATCAAAGATTCATTTCATAGCTTTCAAAACAATTTTCAAAGATTCATTCATAACTTTCAAAGCCATCTATTTCAAACTTGAAATTCTTCCATCATAATTTGGACAATCTTTCCTTATATAAAAGTTATTATTATTTAAAACCACTTGTTTCCGTTTCGGGAAACCTGATTTTATTTGCATGAGTTAAGGCCTTTCAAAAATAAACTTGGGTTAAATTCAAATTCTCAAAGTCATATTTTTAAAATGGTTTAAAAACCCATATAAACCCATTTATAAGTTGAATAACCCTTTTAAACCATAGTTTTCAAATCATAGAATTCAATCTCAAATTTTTGAATTCAGATTTAAATCAAATTATTCAAATTTAAAATCTTCATTAAGTTGTTCAAAATAACTTTAAAACACCTTTTCAAAAGTTTTTGCTTTAAACCCAATCCATTTCCAAAACCATTTGGATTTAAAATTTAAATTCAAAACTATTTTAGAAATCTATGACGTAACCGATTTCCTCATGCAATCCATATTTATGTGTGTATAGTGTGGTCCAGGGGTTTTACACAATAGTGCAACAACATCAATTACACCACGGATTCAATCATAACAATGTCGATAAGCGGTATATCCTATAACGCTTATCTAGTACTCAGAATCACAGATAGAAAATATGAATGCATTATAAATAAATAAATTACATTCATCACAAAGCATCACACAACAGAGATGACAAAGCAATTCATAGCATTCAATAGAATACAACGATCCATAAATAAGATTAATTGATCATTTGATTAATTTAAAACCAGATTAACCACTAATTCTGGTTGATTAACATTAATTATTTACAGTTTATGTTGATTAATTACCCTTTAGTTATTTGTTTATTAACCTCAATTTACAAATTAATTAATCCTTTAATTAATCAACCTTAATAAATGAATTAATTAACCTTTACTAATTAATTTGATTAACAAATTAATCAATCTTAGATCATTTGATAATTAAGTCTTCATTTTAAATAATTAACCTTTATTTATTCAGTTATCCTTTAATTAATTATCTTTAATTAATTAATTAACCCCTCAATTAATCATCGTTAAATCATTAAATGATTATCCTTTTATTAATTGTGCTTAATTAATTATATTGATTAACTACTCCATAATTTACCATCATTTTCTTAATCCTCTTCATAAATTAATCATTAACAATAAATTAATTAACTATTAATTAATAACTAATTCTTTGATTAATTATCCTTAATTAATTGCAAAAATTAATTAACTTAATGAATTACCATTAGATTAATTATCCTTAATTTATTCATCAACTAAACTTAATTACTTTCATTAATTAATTAATATTTAAATTAATTTATTATCCTTAAATTGATTTACCTTAATTAATTAGTCAAATAAATTTATTTTTATTATTAACACATCAATAATAATCCTTTAGTTAAGTCCTTGATGTATCAAGATAAATTCTTGTCTTAACTATCATTCTATTTCAACATTTAAATCTCATAAATTAAAAATAAATTTCATTAACAAATAATTCAATTTTAAACCTTTATTTCACCTACAATCAAAACGTCGTTTTAAAATAAACCATTTATCCCTTTAAAGTTTTATTTAAATAATACTTGAAAATTAAATTATCATATGAACTAACTTAAAATCTTTTAAGTTGATCTAAGACCATCATCTTTAAATTAAATAAACTTATGAATTTATTTTAAACAATCAGGCATTAAACATTTTAACTTAATTTATAAAAGACCTTAACCTATTTTATATTTAGTATAAAACATTTTATTATCATTGACTAAGAAAGGATTTAAAATTCGTTTTACTATAGTTCTAAAACCTGGAAAAAACATGTTTCTCTTGTAATTGAATACCTGGAAACATTATCATAAGAAACCCAATATAAAAACTCAAGCCACGATTGACATTCCTTCGAGTACGACTTCGAGCCATGCGTGACCCAGTATGCTTCAAGCAAATCCATGAATTCCCCGTGTCGCCCCCCCTCGAGTTCCACTTCGTCTTCCCCAACGTCGCCACCTCCTCCAAATACAACCATACACGTGCACCTGCACCGCCGACCCAAGCTGTTTCGACCATCGCCACGATCACCCACACATCCCGATGACCTCCCCCGATCACCATAACCACCCAGATCCCTGAATTTGTGATGAAATCGAGATGGAGAAAAACAAAACCCACTGAGGCAAAACTGATCACCCAAAATCTCATTGTGTCGACAACTCAGGCCACCGATCAACCTTCCTCTGCAATAAAAGCTTCTCCACCAAATAACGATCACATTCCCCTAGGTCTGATCAATTATAAAGCGTTGACGATGATGATAATGCCTCATGAATACAACTGACAAAATACTCGGTTAAAACCTTAAATTGCCACCGATCAGACACCACAACCAACTAAAATTCTATATTCCATTTTTCAGATGATGCCTGATATCTCACCCCCCTTCAGCCTTGATCGCGATGAACAATACCTCATTGATTAGCAGAAATTGCCTATTTTTCTCTTCTCGTTAAACTCGAAAATTTGCATGATTCTTGAACTTAAAAATCTTATTTCTAACATCAAAAATCACCATATTCAAACTCAAATCGATTTATGTGATCAAAACTCAAAATCTTAAATGTTGAATTCCTGACTTGAATTCTTTTCTACTGAAATTTCCTGTTTTAAAAAAAAATTACATAATAACTTTTTTTTAACCATTTTAAAAATAATCAAATCTGGTTTACTCTTTCATATTTCTTTTTTTATAAAAGTCGAATCCCTGAAATGATTGAAAAGAAGGAAATTTGATTTTTTTTTTTCTAAATTTATTTAACCTATGGGAATTTAAACCAGAGGCCTGTGTCAATTCAGGCATGCACACAGTCCATGCATATGTATTTATATGCATACATACATCACATTCCATTTATACAAACATACTTCCAAGTCATCATCATCACAAGTATTAGAAATCAAGAGGAGAAATGAATTTCTACTCACAGTCAACAAGTAGATTAAAGTTTGAAAGTTTGCTCACTGTCTTCCTAAATTTTACAGATAATTTGCAAACCTATTGTACTCAGATATATTTCTAAATCTTAATCTTAATCATGAGTTTAAACAACATGTTTTTGTTTGAAATTCACAACCTATAAGAGAATGTATATAGAAAACTTGATTTTTTTTATCAAGAACAGAGCTATGCCTCTATAAACAGACATGCATGCTTCTCATCCCCAAATTTATCAACATGCAAAACATAAATCGTTATATCAATTTAAAGATCAAGTCAAAGAAGTTTGCTCACCTGTCATTGGTTACATAGAGAACAGAGATCAGGTCTAGAAAACCTGGAAAATGCAGAGGTTTTGGAAACTAGTTTTAAAACTTGCATTTGATTTCTGATTAAACTTTTGGTGAGAGGATCTTGCATTTGTATATTTCACTGATCTCAGGATAAAATTGTTTCTAGTTTTTCTTTTTGAATTCATTTCTAGGTTGCAGCTTGTTGAACTGATTGAAGTTTTTTTTTTCAAATTGAGTGGTGCTTGAATTTGCAGTTGCATCTGATCTTGTTGAAGTTGTTTCGGTTTGCACTCTTCTTGATTACAGGTTGAAATCTGAAACCTTTAATTGTCTTTTAAATTTAAACTTCTCAGATTTTTTATTTATTTATTTTGATTTTTTAGATTTGGTTTTCTTTTCTTTGAATTTGTAAATTTAGATAAAAAGAAAAATCCTTTGCTTTGACACTTGTATCATTATGTTTACGTTTGTATATTTACATTAACACTTATCAACATATAGTTATTTTATGTTTTTAACCTTGTTTAAAAATTAATTTACAACTTTGTTTTGTCCTTTTAGTTCATACATTTACAACTTAGTCCATAGAAATTTTTAAATGAAAGAACCTTAAAACTTTTTGTTAAACTTAGATATTGTGTGTATATATATACAAATTATACTTCCATAATGTTTCAAAAGAAATTTTATTTAAAATAAATTATACAATGATAAATAAACCTCTAATTAATCACTCTAATAAATTTACCTTTACTAAATTTCATTAAGTGATTATACTTCCAGTAATCATCCTTTAATAAATTTCATAAATTAATCCTTCTTGATTTTCAAGAGATATGTTGATTAAATAATATGAAATTTAGTTTTAAACAACTTTTACTATATTTATTTAAAAATATAACTCTCCAATATATCATATTTTAAAATTAGAAAACAATTTTATTCATCTCAAAACTTAGAGTATTCAAATCAAACTCAAATAAATAAATACTTATTTTTGAACTCCAAGCCAAAATTCTATTTAACGTACATATTTTTATTTGTTCTGGAAATTCTTAATTTAATTCACAATTAGATTTATAATTAACATATTATTCAAATTATTTATTTTCTGAAATTTCAATCTCACAATTCAATTTAAAATAAAATTTATATACAAATATCTGATTAAATTTGGAGAAAAATTCACATTTATTCTCAATTTTATTTCAAAAATAAATTTAATTGTCAAATTAAATTTATTCAAAATTCAGGAATGTTACATATGCGTTTCTCCACTTTTCCCCTTTTTAATTCGTTGTAAATTCCCTGATTTATTTACGCAATTCTCTGATTTGCTTGTATGTATATCCTTGCTTAATTTTATTTTTTGTTTAGGAAAAGATTTGATTGATGGAGGGGAAAAGAAGAGGGAGAAAAGAAGAGAAGTTTGCTATAAATGGCAGCAGCTGATTCAGAGAAAATTGTGTGGGCTAGGGTTAAGTTATGTTCAATTTATAGGTATAGTAAACAACTATGAACCATCCGATTAACCATAAAAACAATCCTTACCATCATTTATTGATCCGTTTACATTAGTTTATAACGTATAATTCTCCAATATTATTCATTTATTCCTTTGTTATATGATCCTATTAATTCACATTTCCTTCTAAATAAGATTCTCTCATTAATTATCCAATTAATTAGATCATATGTATGTATGCATGTATGTATGTATATCCAATATTAATTGATTCTTATACGTTGTAATTTCGTACCTATTTAAACACGTCAATTAATATATCTATTAATTGATTGTACATGAAGTTATACGTTTTAATTTATTCTTACTAACTTACCTTCATCATAACTTTAATTACTACGTTTGATTTTTCTATGCATTCCAATTCTTTTTTTTCTTTTGAACTTGGAAACAAATAATCCTACAATCGGTGTTTTCTTCTAGCTAATTAATTTAAATTATTAGCTATTGTAACAAGGGCATATTCTTTGATTAATTGACACCCCTTTTAAAATTCTCAATTGATTTCCAATTAATTAATTAACATTTGCTATTTTAGTCGATATCCAAATTAATTCATATGCGTCACTCAATCACATAATTATTAGTTTTATATATTTAAACCACCAATTCATTACCCAATTAATTGACATATAAGTTTTCCTCTTTTATTAATTGACGCTTACTTAATGTCTTTAATTGATTTCTTAATTAATTGTTTGTGTCAAATATAAATTTATATATATATATATATATATATATATGTTGTCATTTAATTTATTCTCCACATACATTTCGCTCTATTAGAAGATCTCTTAATTAACTAATGTTTTAAAGTGACATATTTTCTGACTAATTGATGCCTTTATGTCTCTTAATTAATTCCACTTTTAATTGATTGATGCGTCAATTAATCACACACATTGCTGGGATAAATCTATGTAACCACTTAATTCTTAAATGCATATATTTGATATTTATATTTTGTTTTGAAATTATGTTAATTCAATTGATTTTACTTAAATACATAAAATTGCGGGGTGTTACAACTCTATACTTCAGTTGTTAGCCCCTAACTGATATAAGTCCAAAATTCCGATGCATAAGACTTTGTTAAAGGTAAGACTAAAAGTAGGTGCACGCATAGAAAGGGATACATAAAGATACATAGGTTATAGCTTGGTCTACAAAATCTTTAGGTTCATAGTAACTCTAGCAAAACTATAAGATTGATAGATAGTTTGGTAAACACTTGGATAAGTGTATTTGGATACACCGTCCAGTTTTCTTTTAAGAAGAAAATTTGGTATATCTGTTAGGCTTGAGTCAACCATGTAGTTTGGTAGTTACCATGTGAAAACTAATCATTGGAATGGATAGACCAATGATTTGAAGGATAATCATGACTACCCATGCAGCGTGCATGCATATTATTGTTTATATTGTCTACTTTAACCTGTTTGGTTGCAGGAATTTGATTTGCAAAAGATATTTTAAAATGGATATTAGTGAAGGGAAAGCTTGTTCTGCTCAGTGGCGTAATCTCACCGAATATCCATAAAATTGAGATGGCATATTATTATTCACAGCAAACTTTTTGTCTAAGTCAAAGTTTATTTTTTTCCTTTAAAATCTCGGGTGCTTAAATTTTTGATTTGTGTAAGTAGAGAGTAAGGGCTTTTCAAGTTAAATAGGTTCTGACGAATAAAGCTTCTGGAGATGTGTAGGAGGCAAAGCTAGCTATGTTGGAGTCTATCTATTACAATTATCCGTTATGTTATGTAAGTTATTGTGTGAATGTATTGATAGTAGATGTACCTGTCTATTTAGTAACCCTAATCATTTAACGGGGCTTCTTCATATATTGCTCTTGGAGTATTTTGTAATAATTATATTTTTTTTCAAAACCTGGTTAATGTTTGGGATTATGTACTGAATATGAAATTATGACTATCAAAATAAAGTGTGAAAGTTTTCTTTTATTTCTTATTCTTGTGCTTTTGATATTATAGATACCATTAACATGACCACATTATGTCACCAGAAATTAGTAATATAGATGACTAAAGCATTTGTAGTCCTTAGTTTCAGACCTCAAAATAGGGGATGCTACAACTTGGTATCAGAGTATAGGTTAATGTAAAAATAAAAGGAAAATTGAATTTTAAAATGAGCTCGAAAACTTAATCCAAATGAATCGGAGGATAAGATTGGGATATGGTATAACGCTATAGTAACGTACTTGTATTTGCGATACATAAGTATATGCTTTATCTCTATTCTCCCTCTCTCTTGGACCATTCTTTCGTATCTTACTAACGTTTGAGTGTAGATTTATGGAAGTAAAATATAGAGGCAATAAATAGAAGAGTGAATCTCGATGGAGGAAAAACCTCTACTAATGCAAATGTCAGACCTAATTCTAAAAGGGCCCTAGGTCGATAACATCTGCTAAAGTGGGTGCAGGAACACCACTGGCTGGTATGAGAGCAATATATCAATTCTTTGTCAACATGATGAAAGCAGGAGATACTGCTGGATTAGTTGGAGGAAATGTTGAAGTAGCTAATCAAGAAGTTCTGATTGTCAACAACTATGTTCTTATAAGTTGAGACTATGCAAGGCTTAGAGGGAAGCAATTTATTGGAACAGATGATGCAATTGAAGTGGAGAATTGGTTGCTTCATTATGGGAAGACTTTTGTTGATCTTGGTTTGAATGATGAAGAGCAGAGGAGATTGGCATCCAGACAATTGCAAGGTACTACATTGTACTGGTGGAACAATGTTACTGTCGGATTAACAGAGGAGACTTTGACCTGGGCTGATTTCAGAAGGAGGTTTGAAGAACGATTTATGTTTGAGATCGCTTAGACAACTCTGTTGAGGAAGTTTGCAGAGATGGTGCAAGGTGATATGATGGTGCTTGAGTACGCTACTAGATTTGAGGAACTATCTCGATATAGGTACACATGGTTATCAAAAGCAATGGGAAGTTCATCTATGGACTGAGACTTGAGCTTGCTAAGGAACTTTACCATATCTCAGGGATCCATTTGATGTATTCGTGGGGATGGCTTTGAGAAATGAAAGAATGCTTGCTTTGTTCAGTAATAACAAGCCAGCAAAATATCAAAGAGGATAGAATCAGATGAGAAAGTTTTCCTAAAAGCAGGGGCTCAAAAGGTGGAGCTGCTAAGAAAAGGAAGTCAGAGGTTTTGTGTTACAAGTATGACAAGAAATGGCATTTTGCAAATGAATGTCGTCCAAGTGATAGAAAGAAGGTGACTGGGAAGAAGAATATTAAATGCTTTAATTGTGACCAAGTGGGACATTACAAAAATAAATGTCCGAAAGTGGCCAGAGCAGAAAAAGGAAAAGTATTTTCTCTGGAGTGATCAGTAGCTAAGGAGAAAGGAAAAGCTGTGATGGGAGGCACACTTTTGATTCATAGCTTTCCTATTAGAGAACTGTTTGTTATTGGTGCATCACATTCTTTTATATCTCATTGTTTGGTAGATAAGCTTAACCTAGAACCCTCATACATAGTTGCTTCCTTAAGGGTTGCGAATCCGATTGGAGGATATGCAATTCTAGGGATGAGATGTGACTGATTAGAGTTTGCATTATTTGGTTATATATTTGCATGTAGTTTGCATATGTTTGATTTCATAGGCTTCAAAATTATTTTGGGTATGAAGTGGTTAAATAAGTATGACTCTAGAATATTTTTCCATGATAGGAAAATATCACTAAGACATCCTAATAGTAGCGACTGAATTGTATACTTAGTAGAGAATCCCAGTTTGGATGTTTTACTTTGTTGGGTGCGATAAAGGAGGAAGATGAGTTGAATTGGGTTTCCATGGTTAGAGAATTTGTAGTTTTTTTTAGCCTGTTATGGGACTAACGTCGGAACAAGCTATTGAATTTCGAATAGATCTTGTACCTAGAGCTGAACGCATAAGTAGAGCACCTAACAAAATGATGCCTGCCGAGATGAAGGAGATAAAGGTGCAGCTAATGGACTTAGAAGGGAAAAGTTTTATTAGACCAAGCAGTTTCCCTTTAGTAGCAACCGTGGTGTTTGTAAGAAACCAGATGGGTCGTTAAGAATGTGTATCAATTATCGTAAGTTGAATAAAAAGACGATAAAGAACCGATATCCTTTGTCGAGAATCGGGGACTAATTTGATCAGTTGAGTGGAGCCAAAGTACTTTACCAATAGGGTTTGATGGTAGGGTTCCATCAATTAAGAGTGGCAGAGGACAAAATTCCTTTAACGACATTTTGAACATGACATGGTTAACAAATGGTAAGTAATTCCATTCGGACTGACTAATGCACCTGCTTTCTTTATGTATTTGATGAAATGAATCATCTTAGAGCATTTAGGTAGATTTGTGTTGGTATTCATAGAGACATTTTGATATATTCCAAGGATGAAAGAGATCGTGAAGTTCATCTTAGGATAGTGCCTGAGACACTGAGGTAGCATCTGTTAAAAGCGAAGTTTTCAAAGCGTCATTTTTGGAAGAAGGAAGTGAAGTTTATTGGTCATGCAGTCTCAGTAAAAGGGTTGTCTATGGATCCAGCTAAGATAAAAGCTGTAAACAATTGGAAGAGACCTGAGACAGTGATAAAGAGTTTTCTTGAACTGGTCGGGTATTATCGGAGATTCAGTAATGATTTCTCTGGTATAGCAGCACCGATGACCAAAGTAACATGCAAGGACGTGAAGTATGTTTGGATCGATAAATTTGAGGAGGCATTCCAAAAGCAGAAACATTTACTAACCAATGAGCCCATGTTAGTAGTTCCAGATAGAAATCAAGATTTGGTGGTGTATACTGATGCGTGTGGAACAGGATTAGAAGCTATATTAATGCAGAGGGGTGAAGTAATTTCCTATGCTTTCTAACAGCTCAGACTGCATTAAGTTAGATATCCGACTCATAACTTAGAATTGGCTGTTGTAATATTTGCATTGAAGGTGTGGAGACATTACCTTTTAGAAGAACGATTCGAGTTGTATACGGTTCACAAGTCTTTAAAATACTTATTCTCTTAGAAGGCGTTTATAACAACCCGCATATTTATCGAGTTTGTATTTAAATATTTTATTTAAATATTAACTCGTTAATCGGATTTTGGTCCGAAAAGCTACTTTTTGCAAATGGTCAAATTAGGACTCGAGACCACTTCCATTGACTTCGAAATGTCGTTTACAACTTTTTAAGTATAAACATCGATAGGTTTGGAGTTAGTGAAATTTCACTAACTTTTCCCGCTTTGGACTTTGGGTTAGTTTAGCCTATTAAGCCCAAGTTCCAACCCTCTTCTCCTCACTCTTCATAAATTTCCTAACTAATCAAGCTTTGGCACTAATGGTGGAGGGAATGGGAAATTAAAACTCCAAGCACAAATTCAATTACAAATCCAACATTCAACTCCAAATTCAAGTAGAAGATATTGGATTCAAGCTTTGGATTGCTTCTCCTTGCTTTCAAGCTTCATCTTCATAAACTTTAGTGCAAAGGTGAGATTTTTATCTCGCAATTCTAGTCTATAACTATCTTGGGTTGTTGGGAATGATTCCCTATCACTTTAGCATGCGTATTTGCTTTTGGTTTGGATTGGATTGGCGAAAAACTCCGATTTTTGGCGTTTTGGCGAAATTTCTGCATTTAGGTCGTTCTGGCCATTTTAGGTCGTTCGGAGTTAGGTCGTGTGGATCTTAGGTCGTAGGTCGCGTACGAGATAGCTCCTAGATCGTTCTGGCCACTTTTCGTGTGTTCGGAGTTAGGTCGTTCACGACCTAGTACTTAGGTCGCTCGTGAGTTGGTGGCGTAAGTCGTAGGTCGTTTAACTCTTAGGTCGTTAGGCCTTGTGTGTGGAGTTAGATCGCCTGCTTTCCTTAGGTCGTAAGTCGCGTGTGCTTTAGGTCGCGCACTTTCTTAGGTCGCGAACCCTTTTAGGTCGTTGACCACGCTAGGTCGCTTGGCCCCTTCACTGCTTAGGTCGTTAAACCCTTCCTCTTTTGGGTCGCTCCCCTTTGTTTCTTAGGTCGTTATGGCCTTAGCTCGTGACAATTATAGGTCGCGGCAAAGTTAGGTCGCTCGACCCATGTTGCCGTTAGGTCGCTCGATCCTTGTTGCCGATAGGTCGCGTGCTTTCTTAGGTCGCGTACCTTTAGGTCGCGTGTCCCCTCTACCCCAGTTAGGTCGTATGACTCAGCATCGTTAGGTCGTTCGACCTATCTTGCACTCTTAAGTCGTTGCCTCCTTTCTCCTTAGGTCGCTCGACCTCCTTATCCACTAGGTCGCGCACTTAGTTAGGTCGCTCAGCTATTGTGTTAGGTCGCGTGAACCCTTAGGTCGTTAGACCTCATTTTGCTTTAGGTCGTAGGCCTCTTGCCTTCACTTAGGTCGTACCGTTTTGTCGGGGCGTTGCCCCGCACCCCGCCGGGGGCGCTGCCCCCTGGACCCCCGCGACCTGACCGGGCAGGTCGAACCCCGTAAGCGGTGGCGTTTCCCCCGCACCCCCACCTTGGGGGGTTGCCACCCCCCCTGGACCCCCCCTCCGTAGGGGATCTTATCTGAAAAACATTGAGCTGATTTCCTTGGATTTTATTCGCATCTCCGTATGCGATCTTTATGACTGATTGTTTCTACACTTGCTTATGTGTTTTGTCACTTTATAATATAAAGGTTTCAATACTAGTAGTAAATATCAAAACTCTTTTAACAAACAATTTCAACCCTATTTTTAATAACAAAGCTCTTTTCTTAAACCGTTTTCCAATCTATTAGTATATACAAGCCTTTACCTCACTCGGATGAGAAATCTAATTAAACGACTTAGTAAAACAAGTGGTATGAAACGCTTGCGTTTACTTCGTCGGTTAATTCTTGGACTTGTTCGATTGAACCTCTTGTGACAATTTTATTAGTGAAGATTTATAGTTTGTTCGTAAATATTTAAGTTAAGCAAGTGGTTATGGGACATGAAGCTAAACTTCTATATTTACTAGCTTAGTGTAATTGACACTTCTCGTTGATCTTGATGATCGCTTTATGAATTAGACTAGCAATTGCGCGATGTCTCTTTCATTGCAAGGTTAGACTAGACACCACTTGTGTGATTCCATTCACACATACCTTTCTGCTTTTTGGTTAGTCTTGACCTCAATCTGTGTGATTCCATTCACACATGCGGGGTAGCTCCCCTTGGTCTTCGGACCGTCATGTGATAGGCCTCTTTCCCTTTTTATGATTTCTGGATTTCTCGTGTTGATTTCTGGAATTTATGACATTGACTTGTTATGAGTACAAGTTTAGGGTATGATGCCCTCTTCGAATCTTTGAGAAGATTCTTGTGATGTTGATTATCTCTTATTGATTGATCTTCTGTTGATCATTATTTACATACTTATAGTGGTATGTCGTTATGGATGTTTATGTTTATGACATATCTTTTATGTTATATCATGTCATCTGATATTTATAGCTAGACTGATCCGTTTATTATTTTCTTAAATAATACTCGGGTCAGACCGAGATGTTACAGGTGCTTCTGCTTGACTTCTTCCCAGGGATTCATCACTCTGACTTTTGGCTAACTGTTTAGATTAGCAGTTTTTGTTGTATACACTTGAGATATAGACTCATAGTTGTATTCTTTTGTATAGCACGTGTTGCTATTCTTTTGTATTATCGTGGATCTTATTGACCACTACTCTGATGTACACTTTCATGTGTTAGTTATATATTCATATCTTCTTCCGCCTTTGTGATATGGATATCTGTGACTGATTTGTGATATGATTATTTCTATGTTTGTTTCCGAAGATTATTTATAGCCACCGTGTAATAAGCAATTACATGGATGGTCGCTCCTCAACAGCCTTATTCTCCGTGCTAGTTGACAGCACTACTCCGGAGTGTTCTTGGCTAGCGTCGGTATAGAGGTGGGGCGTCACAGCGTTGAATATGAGACAACAAAGATAGTTGGAGTTTTAGCTGCTTATGATTTTGGAATTGAGTACACCAAGGAAAAGAACCAAAGTTGCAGATGTACTTAGTAAAAAACATCAGAATATGTGGTTAGCTATGTTGGCTGAATGGAAAGACTTAGAAGCATTGACTTCTTGTAATGTGCGATTAAGATCGACTTCCCGTTCTAATCAGAGTACCACAATGTTGTCTTGTTTGGAAACTTGACTATTATTGATCAAAAGAATTGCTTCTAAGCAAAGAGGTGATCAACTGCTAGCTGAAAGAAATAGAAGACTGAAAGGTGGAACTAAGATTGATGATTTGAAGGAACTTTACCTGACCAAAATGGAAGGTTGAGAAAGAAAGGACAATTTTTTGTTCCAAATATGGGCGACCTAAGGAAAGAAAAACTTAGGGAATATCGTCAATCAAAGTTTATTATTCATCTTAGAGGGACTAAGATGTATCAATATATGAAGAGAAGTTTCTTCTGGGAAGGTATGAAAATGGATAGGCCTATGGGTAAAGCGGTGTTTCAATTGTCAGCAAGTAAAAGTCGAGAACCAAAAGCCAAGTGGATTTCTTCAGCCTTTGAATGTACCAGTACGGAGGGGTTCTATATCAATGGATTTCGTAGACCGGTTACCAAGGTCGAGTAGGGGAAGTGAAAGTATATGGGTTATAGTGGATAGACTGAATAAGACACCTATTTTAGCTAAATTATTCATGATGAATATAGTTAAACTGCATGAGATTCCTAGTAGTATAGTCAGTGATAGAGATTCTTTATTTACTAGCAAATTATGAAAGAGTCCACAATGGGTTTTAGGTACCAAGATCAAGATGAGTACTTCTTACAATCCATAGACCGATGGGCAAACAGAAAGAATTAAACAAGTCTTAGAAGATTTGTTAAGAGCATGTGTGCTAGATTTTAGAGGATCATGGGAAGTCCATCTACACCTAGTCAAATTCTCGTATAATAATAGTTGTTAGACTAGTATAGGGATGACACCTTTTAAAGAATTATACGGAAAACCATCAAATCACCAGTTTGTTGGTTAGAGACCGAAGGTAGACTAGTTCTTGGTCCCGATATGGTAAGAGAAGCTACAGAAAAGACTAAGTCGATTCAATCTAGAATTAAGGAAGCTCAATCTAGGCAGAAAAGTTATGCAGATAAGAGATGAAAGGACTTAGAATTCTCAGTTGGAGATCATGTGTTTGTCAAAGTATCACCAATGTAGGGTGTAGTGAGATTTGTAAGTTAGGGAAATAGGCACGTAGGCTTGTTGGACCATTTCTTGTAATAGAAAGGATCAGGAAACTTACTTATAGGATATAGTTATCGAATAATTTCCAGGAGTTCATAATGTTTTCCATATTTCTCATCTACGAAAGTGTGTTCGAGATCCAAAGGCTACTCTAACTCCGACTGCATTAGAAGATTTAGTAGTGGAGCCAGATATGTCTTTTGTTTGGCAACCAGTTCGAGTTGTAGCAAGGAATGAGAAGAAGCTAAGGAACAAGATAGTTAGATTAGTGAAAGTCCAATTGGGTGACGATGACAGAGACTGCATTTGGGAATAGAGAGCGGGATTATGGACACTTACGATGATATGTTTGATGGTATGTCTTAACTCTATATTTAAATATTTGGCGAACGTACCTTAGTGAACTTTCGAGGAGGAAATTTCTTAAGGAGGGAAGTTTGTAACAATCCTAAATTTGATTAACATTATTTAAGATATTTAATTAGATAAATTAAATAAAATAATGTAAGAGGACAAGAAGATTGAGATTTGATCATTAGTATGGGTCGAGCTTTAATTAATGAACTAATGGAATTAATTAGACATTAATAGGAATGTGGAATTCATGAGAAGGGTAAAATAGGAAAAGGGCTACATTTCCTAATACAAACCCCCACCTCCTTTCTACCTCATTCATTTTACACTTACACGTACGAAAGCAAAGCTTAGGCTGACCATTGTTAGAGGATTCAAGAGGAAGAAAAGCTAGAAAAACAAGTAGGAAGCTTAGGAGAATCAAATCTAAATTTCAACCTTTTTTAACCATTCAAGGTGAATAATAGTTATGCATATCATGTTTTAAGAATTATTTCGATTTTAAGCATAAATCTGTCTCTTTTGCTTATATTATGTCGCGCTACGATAGTTTTAATGAGTATAAACTTATTGGTAAATTTATGGAATTTATTTATGAAATTAAGTGATATATTTGAGTTAGAAACCTATCGTATAATACCAACTTGAAATTTTAATATGATGTTAGAAACATTATTTTGGAAGTGGGGTTTTCAATTCACATTTTTCTGATTTAATGAGAATATTTGGTGAATTTTCTAAGGTTGGAAAATGAGATATTTGGGTTTTAATTATTTGATAATTAAATTATGCTTTTGGTCTCGAAATTTTTATATGTTAAAGGATATAAATAAATTGGTTTTATTATGGTTTTTAGGAATTTTTCCCAAGTGGTTGTGATTTATTATGAATTATTTGAGCTAGAAAAGCTTAATTATTATAGTTGAATATTAATATAAAAGGTGTGATGTGCAAACTGCTTTAGGAATGATAAATGTACCCTATAGCAATTTTCTGGAAATTTTTTTTGATAAAGTAATTATTAACCAATCGGATTTTGACCAACAATAGGGGTTGGTGAAAAGAAATTACTTTTAATGGTATAAAAATAGTTTTTCTATAAATTATGGCTGTGTCATGCTGATAGACACGTTGTTGCACTTCATCTCTCCACCTCTATGAACTTCAACATCAATCTAGTGTGACATATATGACACCAATTGTAGTTGGTGCGGAAGGGATCGTTCTGGGTCAAAGTGCGGAGTCAAGCATCATAGTCGACGTCGTGCTCTTCGGAGATGGCATTACCGCATAGCTTAAGTACTGCATTTTATATGTGTATGAAAGCTGCTACCTACATATGACATCGTCGACCCCAATTTCTTCAAAGAGACTTATAACGGCGATACCAACGCCGCACATTTTGAGATGACTCTGAAAATCAAGGAAGTTGCATTTTTAAACTCAAGTAACGATGCAACATTTTATTACTTCAACTTGATCCCCTGCTGCCTTCATTCCTTGTTACCTATTTTCGAAGAGGGCTATGATTCTGCCCATATTGACTTCAGCTCTAATGAAGCCGCTTATTTTCTTTAAGGCAGCGATGCGGAGATTTATCTTTGTCGCCCCTATTTTTTAAATTTTTATAATATGTTGTACGAAGTGGTTGACTTTGAAAATATTCCCTTATATTTATAAATCAAAGACTTTAACATATTTTATATTGAAGAAGGGCGATGAACCTAATGGCGATAATGACACTGAGCTTTATCCATATATAAAGTTATATTATTTTGGCATATGTTTTCAAGGGCGAAGATCCTAGTTAACTATGTCGTTGCAGCGTTTATCAATATAAAGGTTTTATGTTGTTTTGGCTTTACAGTCTATAGTTTCGAAGTGAGATAACTTCCAAGTGGTTTCAAGATTCATCAGTAAAATTTATAAAAGCATATATCATGGCATAAATATTTTGGGATAAAGTAAAGGCTATAATTTCCTGGTTTTAGACAATATGATTTTAAGGGTTAAATAATTTACAAAGTTTTTGTTTTCAAGGAAATAGAAAAGAGTATTCAACCCAATATTTTTTTACTAAAGAGATTATGGTTCTTATCACTTTTGGATAGCCTATGATAGGATAAATTTGACTAGCCGATTAGAAAACCAGATGGGATTGATGTAGGGTAGCGCCCTCTACTTCAGCTGCTAGGCCCTAGCTGATATAAGTCCATAATTCTAGTGTGTGGGGCTTTGTCAAGGGTAAGCTAAAAGTAGACGTACGCAAAGAAAGGAACATATAAGTATAGATAGGTTATAGGTTGGCCAGCAAAACCTTTAGGTTCATGTAAGCCAAGAAAACTATGAGATCGACAAATAGTCAGGTAAACACTAAGATAAGTGTATTTGCATAGACTGTCCAGTTTTCTTTTAAAAGTCAGTTATAAAATTTGGTATATCTGGTAGGCCGAGTCAACCTTGTAGATTAGTAGTTACCCTGTGAAGGCTAAACATTGGACGGATGGTCCACTGATTTGATGGATGATCATGATTACTCATGCAACATGTATGCCATTATTGTTTATATTGTCTACTTCAACCAGCAGGAATTTGATTTGCAAAAATATTTTAAAAGGGATATTAGTGAGGAAAACACTCATTCCGCTCAATGGCGTGGTTTCATTAAATATATGTAAAACTGAGATGGCATATTATTATTCACACCAAACTTTTTGTCTAACTCAAAGTTCAAGTTTTCCCCTTAAACTCTTGGGTGCTCAAATTTTGATTGAGTGGGTCAGGAGTAAGGGATTTTCAAATTAAGTAGGTTTTGGAAAATAAAGCTTTCAAAGACATGCAAGAGGCAAAGATAGCAATGTAGGAGTCTATCTATTACTATTATCCGCTGTGTCATATCAGTTGTTGAATGAATGCATTAACAGTTGACGTATCTTTCTATTTAGTAACTCTAATCAACCAAGGGTGATCTTCATATGTCGCTATTGGATTATTTTGTAATAATCATAATTTATCTAAACCTGAGCAACGTTTGAGATTATATACTGAATACGAAATTATGACTATGAAATGAAATGTGAAAGTTTGCTTTTATTTCATATTCTCGTGCTTCTGATATTATTGATACCATTAACATGACCATATTTTGTCACCAAAAATTAGTACTATATATGACTACAACATCTGTAGCTCTTAGTTTGGGGCCTTAAAAATGAGGATGTTACATATGAAATGGGAAACTATGGTTTGGGAACTCTCTTTGCTAGATTAGGTCTTATTAAAGCTATATGCATTATCGATTTTTAAACGGTAATTTACCTTTGTTGCATTGGTTTATTTTATGCAAATTTGAATACGGATTTTGGGAATGAACACATCATTATTACTAATGTGAAAGAAATAGATACCATGTTAAATTATCAAATCCTTGAAACTGTTTTGGGGATTAAAGGTAATGGTTTAAGTTTGGATGATTTTGAGATGCATAATAAAGAAAACTTTTAATATATTTTCAAAAATAATGAAGGAAATTGTTAGTAATCTACTTGATAGATCTAGACTTGTTACATGAATTATTCATCAAAACTTTATACCAAAAACTCATAGTTTTGATCAAATTTATCCAATTGTTCAAAAGTGTGTTTATGCGATAATGAGAAGCCTTAATGTGACATAGTTACAAGTCATTCTTAAAAAAAATTTGACAAGGATTTAGGCCCGAGAAGAAACTATAATCCTTATGGAAATCTTCTTACATCTATTTTTAAACGTTTTGGTGTTCCTTTAGAAAATGAACCATATGAAATAATGGAATCAAAATATTTTTATGAAAAAGTATTTTCTGCTATGAAATTCCAAAGAATTTAAGGAGATATCCTACATATGTTGAAAGAGTCACAATTAATGTAAATAAGAGAGATATTGATGAAAATGAAAATGTCCATGAAGAATTTCAACAGTCATCATCTCTCATCTACCACAAACACATGGGAAAAACAAGTTGATTGCTAAAATCTTTGAAAACCAAGAACAAATTATGTAAGTACAAGGAGATCTAGTAAAGTAGTTGGAATTAAAAGGAACCTAAGGAAAAGTCATGAAAGAAGTGGAACGCATGAAAGGAACGCCATTCTTACCTTTTTAAAAATAAAGACAAGCATGCAAAAAGATTTGAAGAAGATGAAGTATTGAGCAGATCATGTCTTGGAAACCCACTAACTTAAACATAAATAAAGAAAGTGAAACTAATAAATAAAATATTTATATCCACATGCTTATGCCGTAGACCTATATGATAACAATTGTAATCCATGGAGAGCGTGAATGGAAAATTAAACTTTAGCATATGGATCTAAGTATCTTATATCTTATGTTTGAGCTAGAAAACTGTATGCTAGTCTTGTACTTTATGCCTTTTTTATGTCCTCGTGCTATGTTGTATGAATTATGCAAGCATGTCAAAAACTATGTTGTATGCGCTAAATGTATCGATTTCTTTTAAAAATTTGTGTTTTATTCATACTTATAACTTTAAGCTAGGGAAAAATAAAAATTATGTTAAAATATTCACATTCTTTATCTTTTACGGTATTTTTTCACTCTTTTAGTTGATGAAAATGGGAGGGAGAATTGAGCTCATTAGCGGGGGAGTATATATGTAAGAAGGAAAATATATGCAAGAGGGAGTACACATAAAATAGGGAAAAATTAGTAAGGGGAGCAATATGATATATTATAAATTATTTATAAAATTTTGTAGTTATCATCTTCAAAAAGAGGGAGATTGTTTGGAATACATATCTTGTATTTTAATGATAACAATCGTATGACAACACTATTAATGATTTTATCAAACTGTTTTTAGGTTCTTCAAAATTGTTGTTGAAGTTTCAAAATAACAAAGAAGCTAACAAAAGAAATCATCTACTTCATGATACAAGCTATTAGGATCATGGAGATATCTATTAGAAGATCAATTTTGTGTTAACGAATTTCAGCAAATTGCTGCAACTCTAGAAGACATGCTTCAAAGACAAAATAAAGTGTATCTGTTGTGTATGTCTATTTATAGAGTCTTATAGTAGAAATTCATTAAAACCACTCAAACAATTTCTAAACTTCTTGAATCTTGGCTATAACCTCCATCACGTATTCTAGTATTTTTGTGATTTTTTTAATAATTTTCATAGACTAGAAAAACTAGGAATTCAAGGCTTTTAGCCCGGTTTTACAGTTGCTGTAACTGGCCCACCGGTCGACCAGTGGACATGTTATAGGCCTAGTAAACCCTAGTCCTGAAAAAGTTATTTTACCCTATTTCGAATTTTGGTCGCGCCCCTTCGTCCTTCTGTAATTGTTTCTCTTCCTCAATGGCCTCAAACTCAAGAGAAGCTATCTTTGATTATGCCTTTTCATTCCCTATAAATCCTAGCAGTTCCACTCAAACAAATCACCATTTGCACTCTCTAAATCTCTTATTCGTATTCTATGATTTCCACTTTCAAATTCAAAACCCAAGAAATATTTCTAAAGCTTTCAATTACATATCTTTGCTGAAATTACAATCCTAAACCATGCTCTTCCATTCCTTGATCGTTAGTTGTTATAGGATTTCGTACTTGAGTCGAAAGCAAAATTTCTATCAATGACACATAGTTGGAAAGGAATCTTTTACCTCAAAAAGTTGTGAAGTCGAGTTGGTGATCTTCAGGCGGTCGGTCGAAGTCTAATTCGGTTATTCTAGCAGTTGTAAACAGTTCCTCCGGGTTAAATGAGGGATTTTGTGTTAGTGAAAATCCAAAAGGGTTTGATCTAAAGCTGGAGTAGGACGGGGTATGAACTAGGATAAGATATCGGTTGCATTTACTTTACAACAATTATTTATATTATTAGCTTAGTTATAGTTAAATATAATTCCCATATTCTGTGTCATTTCCATATTATAAGTCATTACTTAGAGACTTTGAGGCAATACATTTCAAAACATAATATATTTCAAAAGGATTTGAAACATTATCACTTTGTTGACATGAGTAAATTTCTTGAAAGTGAAGAAATAATGAAAGTAAGAAGAGATATATTTATTTTGAAATAGAAACTGCATATTTCGAGAATACTTATTTGACTTACCAATATATGTTGGTGGATATGATGTTTATAAACATGCTGAAAATATTTTATTCCACATGTATGAAACTGAAATTTAATTATAAGTACTGAGAAATAAAAATATTTGTATTAAATATATGTATAAGAAGGAAGTTTTATGTGTTCTAGATTGATATGATTTTCCGCTCAAGATGAACATTACAATAATGCCCAATAGCCATATAAGAGCATACTTTATAAGTTTATGTATGCATGATAGAAGAATGACATTAGTTGAATTGAGCGTTGCATTAATAGAGTTTGGTATTATTTGATCATTTATTTTACAGGTATTGTGTTGATATTTGTTTGTATGTATGAAAATACAAATCATTTTAAAATTATAATGAATGTAACCGATAATATAAAACTGAAAATAACAATATTAATAAGTTAGATGGTATGTGGGGGAAACTACTTTGTTATATTGTTTCATACTCAACACAGTTCCGTATAAACCAGAAATAACAATGGCTGGATTATGAAAAGGTGTTCCTCCAAAACTATAATTTTTTGAAGTGTGAGAGTATCTGGCTATAATAGGTCTATTGTAGTTTGGTAAAATCAACAATGGACATTAAGCGACTGATTGTGAGTTCCTTCTTATCCTTTATTATGAGTCAACAATTTTACAAGAGGCTAATACGAGAAAATTGAATTTTTTTTAAGTTGATCTAACAACAGTAAGAAAACCTTAGAAGATTTGATTGCTTAGGTGTAGCATCTATGTTACACTCCATTGTTCTTGCGTATGTAAGCATAAATAACATTATTAACTAAATGATTTATGTGGTAAAATTGGAGAAAACGTCATGTTTCTCTTGAATTACTAAATGTACTATTACTTATGATATAAGAAGTTACATCTATATCCATTTTGATGAATATTGGAATTTCTGTAAGAACATATAACAGAAAGAGAAGACATGTCTGTTTTGAACTTAAAGAAATTGAGAAATTGGTTGATGAAGTCATCTCATAAAAATGTATAAGATCAAATAGAAATTCATGGATTCACTTCTAAATTATTCAAAGGAAATTAGTCATCGAATCTTCAAGAGGAATGGGGCTAGAGCCTAGAGTAGAGAAAAATGCAACTAATAACTATTAGTGGTCAAAAAATGCAACATGATTACTTTTTACCTTCCTATTTTTGTGTTTGTGAGTTTGGTTGTTATTGTATAATCCATTATTTATTTTTTGATGGTGCTTTTTAAATGCACTTGATAGATTTTTATATTTGATATGATTTTAAGAATCTTTGATTTGATATAATCAATAATCTACTTTGATGGTGCTTTTGAGATGCACTTGATGGATTCTTGAATTTGATATGAGTTTGAGTTTCTTTACTTTTATATATTTCAAAACCTGTTTGAAAGTGCTTTTTAGACGCACTTTATAGATTTTGCTATCTGATATGATTTCAAGTTTCTTTGGTTTTATAAAATTCATAACCAATTTTAGTGGTACTTTTGATACATACTTGATGGATTTTACTATTTGATATGACTTTGAGTTTCTTTATTTTATGTAATTCATAATCAGTTTTTGATGGTGCTTTTGAGACCCGCTAGATGAATTTTGCTATTTGATACAATTTTAAGTTTTTTGCTTTTATGTAACGCATAACTAATTGTTAGTGGTGCTTATATGACATGTTTGATGGATTCATTATTTGTTATGAATTTGAGCTTCTTTGCTTTGTGTATCCCATAGCCAGTTTTTGCTAGTTTTTTGAGATGCACTTGATGGATATACCGATTTATTTGAGTTTGAGCCCATTTTCTCTTTTCATATCCATAACCCGCATTGGTGTTGCTTTTGAGATGCACATGATGGTTTCATTAATTTATTTGAGGCAATTCCTTATTACTAATATAAAATTCAAAACCAGTATTGGTGAGTCTTTTGAGATGCACTTGACGAATTATGTTGATTTATTTTGCGAGACTCGGTTTTTTCTCTTAATTAGTCAATAGCCATAAGTGGCGTTGTTAGAGTGAAGCACTTAATGAACTCGCCTACTTAGGTGTGAAGGTGTCCACCTTCTATGAGAGACTGTGCTCTCTAGAGCACCATGAGTTTCCAAGATTGGCGCATGACCATTAAAAGCGCATATTTATCACGGTGTTTGTAGAAATGAAATTGTCATACGTATTGTAAGATCTTAACCCAAATCTATGTAGTTCAAGAAGAAATTCACAACTTAGATTATGTTTTGAACTCACTTCTTTATGTATCAATTCAATCGAAAGACATTGGTACTTACATATGAAACTTTCTTCTTGCCGAAGTTATTTTCTTTCATCTTCTTTGATTTTTATTTTAATTAGTAGGGGATTATTCTCACAATATTCATTTTATTTGGATGCTACATTTATCCTCCTCCCATAGATTTTTAGCACTTTCCCTCACATATATTATACTGAACAACAAAAAAGATGAGAAAGGTTATACAGCTAAAAGACTACTAGACGGTATTCTACTGATATCTTTAAGAAAACATGATGTATTGACCTTTTCTTCCTTTAATATCTTTGCTCCTTGATTTGATAGAGCTAACTGAAGTGATCTTATATTTATGTCACAAAACATACTATGGCATACCAACAAAAGGAATGAAATAATAAGTTCGCAGTGAAAGTTGTCTGTTAGCATTAAACTTTCCTACCCAACTATATCGATTTGCCAGTTTCTTACGGACTTCTTCTTATCAGATCTTAAATATTTTTTAGTGCATTTCTTCTTCCATTTTCTCCACCAATTATCTTGCTGACATTTAATGTTTTTTGGATGGTCATATGATTTTCCCATTTGTCGTGGTAGATAGCTAAAAACGGAACTAAATATGTTTTCTATTTAACGAAACATTGGTAGTGTTCATTCCAAATTTACTTTTTCTAGCTTAATTCCTTTGGAAATTAGTATTTAATCTTAGAGTAAAAAGACACAAAAAGGTTATTTTACACTAATGCTAAAGTAAGCGTAAATTCGTGGATATAAAACTATGCATGCTTTAATGTGCAAATTCTTACATGAAAATTCATGTATCTTTGGAAATATGTACTTCTCATTTTTTTTTTGCCACGGAGGAGGTTTAAGTGTGGGCATTTGAAACAAATTTTAATCTAGGATTTTGGTGTTTTTAGTTCCGTACTACTGTGTAAAAAGACAATTATTCATATATAATATCGTTGACACCAAAATTTTGTTGAGCAACATTAAATGTATTTTGTATAGACTAATCAGTTACAACCTAGTGCCCTTATTGGATGGGGTTTTGCACCGAAGGTCCCTATTTTCGATATTGTTATAGGAAAAGTCCCTATGATAATAAGTATCTAAATTAAGTCCCTGTTTTTTGTAAATCAGAAAGCGTAAACTATCTTGCGTTTTTCTTATAAAAGTGCAAGTTAACTTGCGCTTTTCAAAAATTTTAATTTTTTTGAAAATTTCAAAATTTTAAAAAAAAATTCAGAATAAAAAAGCGCAAACTAGCTTGCGCTTTTCTGATAAAAGTTGCACGTTAGCTTGCATTTTCTGTCAGAAAAGTGCAAACCATCTTGCGTTTTCTATTTTTCAAAAAATAGGGACTAAATTTACATACTTATATATGAAGGGACTTTTCTTATAACAACATCAAAAAATAGGGATCTGTAACTCGTTTCTTGTTATTGGAAATAAACTAATTTCTAAATTCAAAGAGTTATAAATCGGTGAAACATGGATTCTGAGTTACAGTTGAGAAATAATTTTTTTAATTTTCCAACATCTTCAAGTATAATATATGCCGGGTTAAAGTAAAATAATTCCATCTTCTTACTACAGAGGATACTAGGTCTCTCTAAATTCATTTTGAGGAATATATTTTCTCTAATTGATGCATATAAAGTATATTATCATATAACAATATTATACCACTTTTGTTGTAAAATAGTCCTATACATTTTCGTATGCATCGTTTGCATGAGCTCTAACTTCTAGTTGGTTTTTTCAATCTAAATAAAGAGTAACAAAATCAAAAGTAGTTCAGGGTTATAATTACATACGCTATTTCTGATAGCGTACATTTTTACATTTGCACATATTCAGCTAATATCAAGAATTTAAACAATGATCTTTTTTGTTTTTCCCACGGCTCTACTCCATATTCAAAAGTTATAGCTATAGAAAATTAGAATATTAGCACGTAGATGATGTTTTATTGTGTTGTATCATATTCATGAACACTTGCTTTACCACAAGCGCATCCTGTATTTACTACTAAACTATTAACTTTTTTCTTCATATTTTACTTGTTCATCATCATTGGTTCTATTACAACTCTAAAATGCATTTATTGCATTGACTATCTTAGGTTCACCATGCAAAAAATTTGCTTGTATAAACACCAACTAAGCCGTCTTTTGGCTGTTATGCACTTGAGCTAATCTTTCTTTTTCATCTTCAATTAGCAACATCACAACAATCCACTGCACCATTATAAATACCTTCTAAACATATATAAGCATGAACTTTATATGCAAATAAGATATCAACCATAACTATATAAATAATCGATCATTCATCATTTCCATGTTATAACCTTCTTGATGTGGATAAAATCTAGACTTATAAATGTGGACTATGAAAAATCTAGACTTATAAAAGTAGACTATGAACATTATCTAATGATATTGGAGTTGGGAATCTTTGTACTCATGTTTTCGTTGCATAAACTGCTTTAGTGACGCTTTGTAAAAGAATTACGATTTTCATCTTGTTGCCATTTGACTATTTCTAGTTGTTGTATTTAACTTTTATAGAATATTTCTAACCTCAACATGAATTACTCACATGCTAATCGTCTTGGATGGTATTGAAGTCTTTACAGATTTTAATAAATGGTTGTAATTCTGATTATATTTGTCTCAACTAAATGACACTTCTTTTGTTCCACCCATTTTTAGTTTAACCTTCTGTACCTCTACCTACGAATTAATGGATTTGCTAGATTTATTGCATGTTTCATTATTATTTTCTGTACTCACTCTCTTTGCTTATTTTGTGGTCATCATAAATTATCTCTCATCCATTTTCTTCACCTTCAATATATATATATATATATATACATATATATATATATATACATATATACATATATATATATATATATTGAACTGGTACTTTATATACAACAAATCATTGGGACAACATATCCCATGTCAAATAAATGTTCAAAAGTAAGTTTCGAACTTGTGACACACACACACACATATATATATATATATATATGTATGTATGTATGTATATGTATATGTATATGTGTGTGTGCGCGCGCGCACGCGTGAGCGCATGCGCGCACTCGTGTGTGTATGTGTATATGAACATATACATGAGTCCGTTGGAGTAAAATTTAAGAGGTTAATCTTTGCGGTTATTTGCAAAAAGCGCTTACCATATGTGTTTTGCATTTTTTAAAGGGGCATTTCACTAGAAGGACAAATATTGCAGCCCAATTAGTTTATAGGACATACATACACAGAAATTAATTTTAAGGCCAAAATCAGCAGAATGATTACTTTAAGGACAAAGTCGGCAGTCCAATTATTTTAAAGGACATAGCTTCATAGGTTTTTAAGCCATAGAAACTGATTATTTTTAATTTTGTCTTTAAAAGTAATTATTTCAGTTGTATGTCCTAAAACTAATTGCACTTGCTAAAGAGGCCCTTGTGGCTAATTTTCACTTTTTAAATATCATCTTTTAATATTTAAATCTTTGTTATCTCTATAAAGAGACGTTGGATGGGTTTTATGGTTTTTACCATGGACTCCAAAATGGTCAAAAAATCTATAATCAAGTGTTTAGTAAGGAATTGTAACTTCTTTGACTTTAGTGAATTCGGATGATTTGTTGCATTTTGTATAAAAGATATATATGTATGTATGTATGTGTGTATCCTTTCTTACTTTTCATCATAGATCAAACACTCATTATTTTAGTCATCATGTTCGTGGACCACATAAATATAACTTAGTTATTTTAAGCATTTTAAATTAGTTCTATGCACAAATTTAGTGAATGAAATGATATTTTTATAAACAATTTTAATTTGTTTTCAAAAGATAATATTGGTTTATCTTCCATCTAGATGCAGATTTTATCATAATTCATAACATCGTTTAATTTGGAGCATTTTCAAGTTTTCGGTCTGAAATATTTCCAACTGGCATTTTATTAAACATACTTGAAAGGTTTCAAAATTCACTTCCGCCCCTCTAAAAAGCATGTTTCGTGAAAAACTTTTGACAATGTTTCCGTCGAAAATGTGCATTTTAAACTGCACATATTTGCAATTAATACTGCAAATTTTTGTGTTCTACATTGCAAATATTTACAGTTCTAACTGCATAATTTTGTAAAATGAAAGTTTGCAATCTACACCAAAGGAATGCACATTTAATAATCTAAGTATTTTTGGTCCATGGTGCAAATATTTACTTTATAAATATGTGCATTTTAAACCATACATTTTTGGATTTTAAAGTACATATTTGCAATTCTAACTGGAAATATATGCAACTTAAAATGTACATTTTCATTGAAAATACTGACAACGATCTTTTGTGAAATTTGTTTTTTAGAATGGTTTTCCGATTATTAAGTTTAAAATAAGGGACGAATCCTAACTTCCACTGTTTTTTATCTATATTTTCTTGGCTCCTAACACTACTTAATACGAGCAGCATAGGGACGTAGAGGAAAATATGTAAGGTTCATAAGGCCATATGATGGAATTAAGAGGTAACATTCAAAAGAAGAAATTATATTCTTTTTTTCTCAAAATGTAAGAAATAGAGCAAACATTCATTTCAAAATCAAGTAAACAAAGGAGTTACAAAAAAGATATCGAACTGGAACTCACGGTAGACATGTTGTTGTTCTTGCTATCATCAATGGGTTTATTCGAGCCCTTTGGCACCCATAGTCATGTCAAGTGTTACAACATAATGACCAAATGTTTTGTTTGTTTATTCTCAGCGATGTTTTCTAAACTCCTTATATCCTTTTTTCTCCACCTTCGTATTTACACTTGATGGACATAATATAACTTAACCAATGTAACGGTATGAATTTAGCATCAAGATGCTTATTTGCTGTCATTACGCTATCTATCTTTGTTCGTAAATGATAGTTTGTTCTGAAACTAAATTATTCTTTTCTTAAAATCATATTTTTATATGTCCCATTTTATTATATAGATTTCACTATGTACTGTTTTATAATCTTTATTTTATGGAATCAATTGTTACGTCGGTTCATGTTGTTTCAATATGCTATGCTGAACAAACCTTATTGTATGTTATGTTTACTTCTTCCATTACATTAAATATTAAATTAAACTACGATAATTCAGTTTCAAGCTCTCATTATTTGTGATATTGGCCGACTTGATTATTATATAAATTTTTATTTAGTAATATAGCCAACTGAATTGTCTCAACTCGGTTGTAAGATCATTATTTGAATAGAAGGTATTATACGAGTAATTATCTGCAGTTGTGCTTAGCATGTCCTAGAATTAATATCATGTTCTGAATTGGATAAACTACGATCATGTTCCAATTTGTTTTTTAACAACAGACAAAAATACATTATCATATGAATTTTTCATACTTTTCATGTTTATGGACCACATATTAGAGTGAATTGATATGTTTGCCGTTTACTCAAAAATCTCCAAATTCATGTCTTTGTTTAGCCAAATCAAAAATTCTTCAAGGTCATGCCATTGTATTACGAAATCCGATCCACAAAAAGCATTGCTAAAAGCATGCATATTGGAGTTGATTTTCACTATATAGTAGATTCACATATGATAAAAATGCATAAATAAAGTAATATCCATGAACTTTTTAATAGTCTATTAACATTTACTGCTACAATTTGATTTATATGTGAATAAATTTTTCATTGAGTAGCAAGTTTCATCTTCGAAATTAGTTGACCCGTGGTGTATCACTAATCCATGTTTTTGGAATTGTTGCCTTCCAATCAAAATTTTCAAGTTACGAAAGAATAAAAGAAGTAAACAACTCACCAGTAAAATATTTATGGGTTAACCTATATGCATGCTATGGGTTCGCTTTAGTTACATAAAGAAATATTTAATGAATATTGGATTATTTTGTTTATGAAATGAATGAATTAATAAAAGAAAAAGGTATTGGATTATTTTTTTAATGGGTAAGGAGTGACTCAAGCCCATTATATCTGCAGTGAATGAAGTATCTCCTCCATTTATTACCATTGATTATATTTGATGTAAAATTATTATATGAGTTGTTTTATATATAAAGTTCAAAGAAAAACATACACATGCAATAAATTTTGTTGTCTAATTTTTACATTAATTTATGTTAGTCATTTTAATCATGGTATACAAATTACACTTTGTTTAATGTTTAATTTTAAGTGGATGTGTGTGTGTATTATTTTATCATAATATTTACTTAGTTATATTCAACCTCTAACTATTTAAACCAAAGTCCAAAAAAGGATCCGAAGGTATTCATTGAACATGAAAACCAAAAGTTTTGGCCTTTTGACTTAAAGCTCTAAAACCCTATTCTATATTCAGCTCCCGTAAGTACTAAAATATCAATGAGAACTTTAGAAATAGATTCGTATAATGCCCTTTAGTATCTCCATCCAAAGGCTAAGTCTCTGTACCTAGGATTTATTTTGGATTTGGCCTCGTTTTAAAAGTAATTATCGCAAATAGCCCAGTTTTAAAACTAATATCAAATATAGCCCTGTTTTGGACACCTCAGCGGTAACTGGTCAAAATGCACTGGCGACTTTTCAAAAGTCGCCAGTGTAATACATTTTTCTGGCGACTTTTGAAAAGTCGCCAGTGTTTTTTTTTTTTAAAAAAAATTTACACTGGCTCCTTTTCAAAAGTCGCCAATGTATTTTTTGAAAGAAAAAAAATTACACTGGCGACTTTTGAAAAGTCGTCAGTGCATTCTGGCCAGCTCAGCGCTGAGCTGGCTAGAACATGCCTATATTTGATATTAGTTTTAAAACTGGACTATTTGCGATAATTACTTTTAAAACGAGGCCAAATCGAAAATAAATCCCTGTAGCTAAGCATAAACAAATACCCAAAGGATAGATGTCAAGCATAATACTAAAACCCAAAGAATGGGCCTATAATGAAATACAAACCGAGGACTATAGATCCACTTATATTGAAACCAACGGTCACTCGACTGACCTTAAACCAAAAGCATAGGGCTCAAGGCTGGCCTCCAACCGAAAGCATAATTAAAAATACCAACTTCATAACAAAAATCCTAAAATCATCAAGATATGCTAAACTGTTTTTGAGGCTACATATTGCCTTCATACCATATACTAAGACCCTTTAAAAATTGTTAACTAAAGAAATGGCTCTAGACGGCCATAACCAGGAGTACAAGACAAAAGCATATGAGACTCAAGTTGTTTCTATTCAAGGCCAATAGTACCTTAAAAAAATGAAAGTTCAACAGGTAAGATAGCTTCTAGGTCTATTAGTGGCTCGCTTAGCCTAAAGTTCACACAAATTATTCAGTTCAAGACGCCTAAAGCTATATATAGAAATGCCATATCATTAGTCCATCTCAAACCAAGAGTAGTCAGATAATGATACATGTACAAATCCTAGCCCCAGATGCAGGACAAGTCAGCGATCCATGAGAATTTCTCTACACAAATGACAGAGCTACATGATGCCTATAAATATATGGCATGGATCTCAATAAATAGGATTGAATTTTGGACCTTTAGAAGGCCGATAGTAGACAGTTTCAATCATTTGTTATCATTTTTACTTTCTGAACTTTAAGATTTTTGACAAAGACCATCAATGGTGCACAAAGCTAACCTGACCTTGTAAAGCACAACTCAATTAACAAAGTACTAAAGAATCTTCTCATGGATGTAGGGACAGGCTCCTAAACCACTATAAATTTCTATATTCTTACTTTCGACACTTTTCTTCTTACTGCTTTTGGTCTAGGCTTTCTTCGTTTGACTGTATTTTTTCCAACTACTACATCCAAAGATTTTCCTTTAGACTTTTCGAGTGTTGGACTGTGACCAAGAATCCATACAACACTTTTGGTGCTAGAAGGAGGGGCTTATCTAACTTCCATGCCTGCATACTAATTCTCACTATTGCTTTCTACAATCTTTGAATTTAAAATGAAATATAACTCTGCTAAAGGAAGAACTCTCAGTCACTAATGATCGAGGAAGATATTCTCAAAACACCGAATGAAATGGAAGCCAAACCGTTTCCTGGGATCTTCTCCTTCATTTGCTTCAATGAATAGTTTCGAAAAATGATGCTAACATTTGTCGAAAATACTACAAAGCCATGGAGGAATACAAAGCTAGCATAATAATACTATAGAAAGTATGGAGCGAACTGCTATTGCTTTCGTTGATGAAGAGAGCCAGTCACTAAGGAATGATTGGAACACTAGAAAATGACAAATGACTAGGAAAGAACTTGAAAATGAATTTGCTAATGATGATGCCATCAAAGCTTGGGCAAATTCTTCTAAAATAGCTAAAGAGTGTCAATCTGAGAAGTGCCAACTTTGGGCTCCCAAAGGGTAAGCCTTGGTGAGCCTATTAGGGTTCGACCTAAAAAATAAACATTAATGTCGAACCAACTGATCATTTAATTTACGACGGAGACCGAAGTACCGAAAGATTAATGATGAAATTGCCCGAGCAAATACAAGAGCTTTAGGAAGAAATATGTGGTTCCTACGTGGAACCAAAAGTTAAAAAGATTCAACTCTTTATAGTTGAGATAATGAGTTCCTCATTGCCCATGGGATTTCAAATCACAAAACAATCTTATGAAAGATCTACACATCCAGAAGATTATATTGCTTTGTACGAGACATAGATGTAGGTCATTCGGGCCTCTAATGAGATGAAGTGTAGATTCTTACCAGCAACATTTACTAGACCCATACTAAAATGGTTATATAACTTGTAACGACATGCCTTTTCAACCCTTAAATGTCGACACTAATACATCATTGGTATTCATATACCAAACATTCAAGTGCCGAAAAGACAGATTGTTGGAGGAAAAGAAAGAAAAGACAAAACAGAATCTCACAAAATTTGATGAGTAATATAATATACAAAAGGTCTCTACAAAATGAAAAGACTTTAATATACATACACACATCAGGGTACAATTATCCAATCATCAATCCCTGGATAGTTATAACAACCTCTTTTTCCAATCTATGATGAATACAATAAGAACCAAAATAGTAGAAGATAAAATACGGTAATACGTCCTGGAGGATCCAGCTCGTCTCCTGAAAGTTCTAAAGTGTCCAGCTAAATTTGAAAAATACGCTCGAGCTGGCCCGAGCATTATTAGAAAAAATAACACTCGGATCAGTCTAGTAAAACAAGCGAGCAAAACACAATAAGCTAGATTACTTAATTCAGTGAAAACCTTTCAAAAAAAAAGTACTCTGTAAGACCACATCACACATAAACACAGACGAGTTTTTACCGTACGATAACCAAACCATTTTATTAGAAAATAAAGTTAGTATTATAATAATGTTTAAGGAAAAAATAAATATATAAAATAGCTAAAATGCTTGCATCTCACATTCCAACATAGTTAGACACAACTAATTCCGTAAAGGCACGTGTTGGAGATTGGATTTCCATCATCGACTGAGCTACCAGGATACTGCTTGTCACAGTACACCTCTAGACAAAATGTACCGAGGTCGATAAAAATTTCTTGCAAGCCAACTACATAGAGTCGACAACCCCTTTAACATAGCATACCGGATTACATCATTTCTCGGACTAAGGCCCAAAGCAATGTGCACCAACCATGGCCCCACTCTTATGCGCATACCAAAAACCGTAGATATCGAATCAAGATCGAGGAATGATGCTCCTAATGGTAGTAAACTACATAACTCTACTACATATCTCATGTTATAACCATTACTAGGTTGTGAGGCTTATATGGTCACGATTACCTTTTCTCTTCCTTAGCAATTCCAACTTGGAATGTTATCACTGCCTTCCAAGCACCAATGCAATGCTAGCATTCATCCATACAAGTTATTCAGGATAAGTACAAACCGAAGGCACTACTTCTACTACATCCATTATTGGAATCACCCTCAAGATTTGTAGCAAGTAAACCTTGCAATTCAAAGAGCTTCATCTTCGATTCCATTATCTTTAAAATATCTTTTATTCGAACGTTGGAGTTGGTTCAAAGTGGTTTTAAGATAATTCATACTTATCCCATCTAGGTCTCTTAGAAACAAACATTTGCTAGTTTCTAGTAAACTTAACTTCGGTTCTTTTGTAAATATATAGACAATACAAAGGAGTAGGGATCACCCCTAATCGTTTAAGTGGACGGATCCCTATATCATTTGTCTTAGGATAACAGAACAAAATTTATAAGCACAGTACAACATCATCGAAGATGACTGTGCCATATAACTCACGTATTTCTTCTAGATATTTCTAGAGTTATATTTTGGCCAAGGTCTGATAGTTGGTTATTTAACTATCAAATAGACAATCAAAATATAGATTTAATTCCATATGGGGCCCACTAAGCCTCTATCAATTAATATTTTATTAATTAAATTCTCTTTCAATTATTTAATTTAAAATACCTTCACAAAAGATACTTTCACAAACCCCTGATACTTCTTCCAAAACTTGGAAAAACATTCATATACTTATCTTGCTGGTATAAATATATTCACAACCCATTATACTTTCAACACTCATAAAATATAACAATATACTTATACCAATGGTACAAGTATACTAATAAAACTTAGGGAACATCTTCGCTTAGCAAAATCATATTTAAATGGGCCAAATCAATTATTATTTAAGATATCGTTTACTATAAACCAAACCATCCATCTTCCGGTGTTAAGTATGAAAATGATGTTTCTATACCACCATAATTAAGAAGGATTATATATAGTGATCAAATCTTATTCCTTTTACAAAATTTCCTTTATAGACCCATTTCATATTTAGAAATCCTTTTATAAATCACCAATTTAATTTATAAAACTTCGTGTATAAATCTCAAAAAATGATTTATAAAATTCCTTTCCATTTATACAACTCTTTTCTATTTATAAACCATTTTATAGATCTCCCTTTTATAACTCCTTTATAAAAATCCTTTATACAATCCCTTAACTTATTTTCATAAATCTTATAGAACTAACACAAATCTTTGTTATTATCAGAATATCACTTATAAACCCTTCCTTTATTTATAACTCACCATTTAAAAATCTCTCTTTTATTTATAAAATACCATTTATAAATCTATCTTACAACTATCACTTATAAAACTCCATTACAAAATAACATTTAAAACACCCTTAATAAATCCATTAATTAATTAATTCCATCACTAATTAAATCAATTAATTAACTTAAACAACATTAACAATATAATCAAATATCTTTAAACAACGTAATTAAAATAAATAACATTTAAAAAAATATTGATAATATAATAAGATATTTTAACCAATATTAAAAATATAATTAAAAACCTTTAAACATCATTTAATAATATAGTTGAACGTACTATCTTATACATTAATAATATTATAATTAATTAACTAATTTTAAAACAATAATTGAAAACACTTAACCTCAAGTTGTTATAAATTTGAAGTTGATTTAAATCCATACTTTACAAATTTGGAAAGAGGCATAACAACCCAATGGTACATAGACAAGCTACCATTAAATTCAGTTTAACCTTTTTAAGTCACCTAACCTATATTTACATAAGCATCATATATGTAAATCAAATCCATAATTAACCGTCGATGGTTAACACATCGATTTTTTCCCATGTTAATTAATCCACACATTAATTAACCGAAATATGAATAAGTGTCCAAATTAATATAATAGCAGAACGGGGTCTATTTTGCGAACCAGATATCATCGATAATCTACACAATTTATTTATAATAGAATAGTGTTTTATTCTACTCAATAGATGTCTAAAATAATCTATTAATTAGGTTTAGTAGATCAGTGTTTTATTTAGCCAAACATCAATGAAGTAACTTAACCACATCATTACTTAAAATAACATAATCAAATTTAACACTCTAATTTAAATCATAAATTTTTACTTTATTAAAACTAAAAAAAAAAAATATCGATCGAAACCCTATACTCGTAAATACGAGTCTAATACAAAAATCTGTGGGTTAAATGAATTTAAAACATGTGAATTATAGCATTGTTAATTCAACATGTTAAATAAATAATAACTAAATCCCTTATTTTCTCACCCCAAAACAATCCAAGCCAAGGCCCAAACCTGTTTGCTCCCACCAACCCCCATCCCACAAAGCTTCTTCTCCACTAATTCCCATTTCCCAATTCGATTTGAAATGTCTGAGAACCCACAAACTCGTGCGCATGCAAACATGTGTACACGTGCACATACACTTCGACCACCCAATTGACACCTCAAGACCCCAAACATGTCATATTCCTCAAGCTAGTCGCACCAGCACTCTCACCTCATGCTACGGCAGCCTACCCTATTTTCTAACTTAGTGACCCATTTGAAAATTTTCATATAGAAACCATATCACATTTGCTTCATAACGTCATAGTTGACCAAAATTTAGGGAAATATACATGTCGCCAAGGGAAACACACTCACACTTACGACATCGCATATCGTCGCTCCTAGCCTCGACTAACCAAAATCCTAGTTTATGACCTTCACGGACGACCATTTCCAAACACCACTAATGTAACAACCCGAAATTTAACCAATAATAATTAATTTGTTATTTAATTAAATAATAAAACAACTTTGTGACATTATCAAAATTAAGACATGAAAGTTGCATCATTGTGTCTGTGGTAATTTTCTAGTCAATTTTCATATATAGAACGTCAGAAACCGAGCTATTATGACCAAGTTATAAAATAAAAAAATAAGTAAAAAGATAACGAAATACACACACACGGCCAGGTCGATCCGTCGGTCGACCTGGGCAAGGGGGCGATTGACCTGCCAATATTTGTGCAGGCGAACGAACGTTAATTCGTTCGAAGAATTAGAGATGTCGAAACATGTCCTTGGCACTCTTTTGTTTAATCCAGTCCCTCCATTTCTACATCTAATGGCTCCTATTCGACCAATGACGTGGCTGTATCCTATTCAATTTCCAAATCCAATGGTCGGAGATCCACGTCAACATATAAATAGACCCCTAGACCTAACACCTTTTCTCATTCTAGATTTTCTCCACTTGAGTTCACTTTTTCAAGAAGGACCCTAAAATGAATAATTTTCTAAGGAGAGATTCTTTTTAATAAAAATTATTTCACAACAGCAAGTGGATCCGGGAAGAGCTTAGGACAGGAGGTGAGTGATTGTAACTATTTTAAGATTTCTTTAAGTGATTTAAAATAATAGGGTTTCCAACAGTTGTAGTTTTACTACGATTTTTGGAATAGCCTTTTTCAGTAATTATTTACATTTTTTAATTATTTTCAGTCTATTCAGCTATTCCTTTCAGTAATTTTAGTATTATTTTCTATTAATTATAAATTATTACTATTAAGCGTAGCATTCTATTGATTTTCAGTCTATTTATAGTATTTAAGTTTATTTACTATTATTTATTTCTTATTTACATCTTTTCAACGTTTTGGATTTTATGCAAGCGTCTTTTCTCTTCATTCCCATTCTCTGCACGTATGGATTGGAATAATTGAACGCGAATATGGATTTTATAAGCAAGAATATTAAATGAAGAAAATAAAATGTAAATTATAGAGATTGTATTAAATAATGAGATAGGACTGAAATTACGCCTAATTATAGTTAGAATTGCACTAACTAAAGATAATTGGCATAGTTATAACTTAGAATTATAATTGAATGAAGTAAAAGATGAACGAAGTTTATTTTCACACTTAGACCTTGGGTTAAGTAATAAGCATGATTATAACGTAGGTTATAATAAGAAAAAGAACATAATGAGGCTTATTTTAAGGCTTGGGATAAATTAAGAAGCGTAGAAAGTAAAAGTGGTAACAAAGGCAACTTAAATAATTTATCTAAGTTAATAAGCAAAGATGAAAGTAGACCTATACCAAATAGCATTCCCTAGGCACGTTTATGCTAAGAATTGTAGTAATTGGTTAAATAGAAGTCCATATCACGGGGATTTGGATAAGGGGTGCAATTAGATATTGTTTGGGTGAAGGGCCAGTACCAACAGCATTTCCTCTATTTTTCTATGGACAAATGGTGATCTCGCATTAGCCTGAAGTGAGATGAGGGTCATGCTATGCTGTACGATGGAGGTAATAAGAAGACCCAATACGTGGAGTAAAAGGCAGCATGTGTTGAATATGCGAGTATATGATTTTTGTTTGATGATACTAAACATACATATTCATTTAAATGTATTTGTTAATGTACTATTTTATTTTCACAGATAAATAAATATTTGCTGATTAAAATAAATAACACTGAATTTAAATTCAAACAGATATTTTATTCAAACAAATATTTATTACAATTTTGAATAGTACAAATTTGAGCTCTCGTTATATATACACAATTTTCAATTACAATAAAAATTCAAATACATCACAATTTATCATTTACATAATGCACCTCACTACAATTCACTCATTCAATCGTATTTTATCTTCAATTTGTATCCAGCATCTGAGCAATCTGCAAAAATAAATACTGATGCAGTAAAATTGAAAAGAAAATATTTATGCAGTGTAAAAGAAAATGTAGTTTCGAAAATATTATTTGCCTCAGTTATTTGGGTTGTACATCATCATTTAAATTTGAATTCATCGTACACGAATAGTTTGTGACATGCACAGTGTATCACTGTACATGCCACAAGGCTGTGCACGCCGATATATACACTTGATAAAATTACAGGGACAAATGAGCATAGGTCAAACCCAAATGAAAAGTCGGGTTCAACTCAAGTGTAATAAAAATAAAAATAATGTCATGATATCAGCACAAGGCCAAACCCGAGCTTTAAGCTGGATTCAACACATGGGCAAATCCAAATGAAATGGTCAAGACACATAAATCAAGGCTCGACCAAAATTTAATGTCGACATACACACAGTAGTACACTTAAAAATTGCTTGACATTTTTTTAATGAAACTACACCAGACCATGCTAATGAACAACAGAGATGTGTGCATATACACCAAAATACAAAGGTTCAAGGCTGAGACAAATTCAAGCACCAGACTCGACCAAGACTACAATGTACACAAGTGAATGTGGCAGCAGTTTTAAATATATGAAGATAGGTATACAAGCAAACGCAAACAACAATGAAGTGTCATATACAAACCAGCCGTCTCAGTGAAACAACACTGCAACACTGCAGATGCAAGCATACCCGAGTCACAGTGCAAGCTAGAACCCAGGCAATACAATGGACAAAACTTTCTGGAGTGAATCAGATTTAAGTAACAATGAATACAAACTCGAGACTACAATTACATTGGAGCATATAGATGAATCAGATCAATATCAATGGACAGTGCAATGAAGACTTGAACAAGACTCGAGTGCTACCGGAACTCAATGAACCGAACAATGCATATTGAAGCACACATGCCTAGGATCAAAAACCAACAAAGACTGTATGCAACTTGACTCGAAGCAATGCAGTGATATGCGTAGTGCATAGCAACTACCAAGTGCAATAAGATAACAGTGACACAATGAAGCAGTTCATCAGGACCTAACATAACAAACATGCACAGGCAAAGGCCACACAAGCGACCAGACATGATGCAGTAAAACAGTGAATGCATACCTCAAATGCAACCTGAACAAAAGACTACAAGTACAAAGCATGCACATCAAATTTACTATACAATGCAACCTTCTCAGGTCAAAATCAAATTATACAAAACTGAAGTGATAAAACACAACAGTGGCACCAAAAGTAACATCAATACAGTTCACATTCGAAAAAAGTGAATGCATCCAGATGATAATGAATTACCATAAACCAGACAAGTTACATGAAGAAGCAACTCAACAAAAACCAAGTCGAAGCAGTGACAAGGTGATAAGGCTGAAGTCAAAAGGAAATATTTTTGCAGAGGAACAATTCAAACAAAAGAAATTCATGTAGCGGTTTTATCAAAGTCAAACAAAGACAATGTCATGCCACAAATCGAATGCAAGCATCATTTTTAAACAAATCAGAGAATACGATGTCAACTGCAAATCAAGCCGTGGTGACCACGAATTCAAACAAGCCTTGATGGCTAAGAAATCAAGCCATGATAAGTAAGCAAATTATACAAATTGAAGAAGTCAGAAGAATCTCCATACTCAATATTAATCAAGTGGCCGAGACGAATTCAAAGCTAAATTATTTGACGAATTCGTTTAAAATATACGAACGAAAATATAAGGGTTCCACCCTATATAAACGAACATCATCGGCATGATTATGCACTCTAGTTCAAGACATACCACAGAGCATAGCATTAATTAGGAACTTGAATCAAAGTCGAGTATGATATAAATCGAAAAGGGAAAAAATGTACTGATTCAAAGCATCGTACAATCTCGACTAATTGAAGTAGCCGGAAGCAAATAAGAGATAAAGAGTCAATTGCTGAATCAAAACAAAGAAATGTCCACTATAGTCGATCAACATTCAAGCGACGTCTTCAATTTTCACAAGCCCTAATTTCACACAGAGGAATGAACGACAAAGGAAAAGGATACATGGAAGCAGGCCAATAAAAGAATAAAGAGGATAATATTTTCACTTAACATAAATTTGGGCCGACTTCCGTGAGTTATATTTTGGCTTAATATTTAATTAGGGTTTTGTGTTTAATTTGTTTTTAAATTTTTATTTTCCTTTTTTAAACTGGTGTAAATTCTAGTCGTGTGACAAGGGAACAAACTACGTGGCGTAGTTTGAGAATTCGCAACTCGGTAGCTGAGTTATGGGAGGGTTTTGAGCGTAGAGTTAAGGCTAGTCGATAGAGGGTGTCGCGATTTTATGTGTGTAAGCGTCCGACTGCTTAATTTCTAGTAGAAACCTTGGGTGCGGCACGTAGGCAGGGTTTTTCCGAAGCTGGATAAATTATGTGTCGTTCTATTTCTGCATTTATTATTCTTCTATTATTTGTGCTGCTATAATTTTGGTATATCTGTGTCGAAAATATTTTATAAATTTTCGCAATAATTTTTATAATTAATAGCATCACCCTATTCACCCCATCTAGGGTGAAATTGATCATACAAGTGGTATCAGAGCTAGGTACAAAAGCTATTTTTGTTTTAAATAATTGATTTTTCAAAAACCAATTTTTGTTTTAAATATTTGAATTTATAAAATGACTTCTTTTAATACTGCTTTTGCTGAGGGTCAGTCTATAGTTAGACCACCAATGTTCAATGGTGAATATGCTTACTGGAAAAATAGAATGAAATTTTTTCTAAAAACCATTGATGCTTGGAATACTGTTCAAACAAGTTATAAAGCACCAACTGAAGTTGTAAATAATCAAGAAATAGATAAACCAGTGGATCAATGGACATATTTAGAAATAAATTACAGAATGCTAATGCCAAAGCTATGAATTCTATTATTTTTTCATTAGATCAATTGAATTTAATCGTGTCTCATATTGTCTAACTGCGTAGGAAATATAGCACACATTAGAAGTGACTCACGAAGTAATATCTCAAGTCAAGGAATCTCGCCTTGCCTTGTTGAGTAGCGAATATGAGAATTTTATAATGGCCAAGGAAGAAAATGTTAAAGAGATGTACGGACAGCTTTCCAACATCATATACAAATCAAAAGCTCTTGGAAAATCATACACCGAATTGAAAATAGTCCGAAAAATCCTCAGAGTCCTTCCACAAAGTTTTGAAGCAAAAGTGACTGTCATTCAAGAATTGAAAGATTTAAAACAAATCAAAGTTGAAAAACTCATCGGAAATCTCACCACTTATGAGCTAGAAATGAAATTCAAGGAAGAGCGTGAAGGAGGAGATACTCGAAAAGCTCTCAAAGGAACAACTGAAAGTGATGATGACGACGACGACGATGGAACAGCAGAGCTGACACTGGTAATAAAGAGATTTAAAAAGTAGAACCGCAAATACGGAAATCCAGCTCTAAATCAAAAATTAAAAAGCAGAATAATCAAAGTTCTAGATTATCCAGAACAGCAAGAAATCATCCATCATAAGTGCAACTAACCCAGGCACATCAAGCCAAATTGTCCTTAGAATCGACACGACCTAGAATAGAAATTAAAAAGGAGAAATTTTGCAGCCACGTGGAATACAAATGATGAAGAAAATAAAAGTACTAGCAGTGAGAGTGAGAAAGCAGATAGTGCCTTCAAGGTGATATAACTGATAGCGACGATGACGAGCCAAGCGAGGTATCAAAACTTACTCACTCTGAATTACTTATATATTTCCACGAAGTAAATTGCTATTTTGAATGACTTAGGGAGAGATATGCTAAAACTGAATAAGAAAGAGATACTTTGATAGAATCAAATAAAGAACTTGACCAATTAGTTAAAAACTATTAAAGTTGGATCCCCAAGTGTGATAAGTGTCCAACATTTGAAGAAGAAATTAAAAAATTAAAAATTAAAATTAAATCACTTGAAAATGAAATTATGATTTTGAAAGAAAGTGAAAATACTAGAAGAGAAAATTCTTTAAAAAATGCACACAATTATTAAACGAAAACGAATCTCTCAAAACACAAGTCCAACAATTGTCAATGACTTTAGGAAAATTTTCCAAAGGAGAAAGATCGTTGAAAATGCTATTAGGGAAACAAACTGTTAATACCGTTAGACAAGGACTTGGATATAATCAATCTAAACCTGTTAAAAGAAAAATTAATCAAGTTAAATCCGAGTGCACAATTTGTAGCCAAATTGGACACAATCAAAACAATTGCTGGTATAGACCCAAACACATGAAAACTATACCAATTTGGATTCCAAAAGGCATAAATATAAAATCTCTCAAATTTAAACAAATCTGGGTGTCGAAAGGAACATATATAAATAGTTTTGGGTCTCCACAAAATTATTTTTAAAATATTCTGCCACTAATAATCATGGACCTATAAAAACAAATAGGTCACAAAAATCTTTCATCGTGTAAGTGTGGTGGCAAGCTAAGAAACTACAATAGTGTTACTTGGATTCTGGCTGTTCCAGGGACACAAGCGACAAAGAAAAGTTCCTTAGCCTAGTATAAAGGTGACATAATCACAATGGATAATGACGAAAAAATATCGTAAAGGTAAAAGAGACAATGGTATAGACATCTTGAACGATATATTAATGTGATAATCTACACCATATCTGATTGAATTAATTCAGCCAGTTATGTGATAAAGAAATGAATGTTGATGATTAATCTGACTTATTCAAAAAATTTAACCAATCATCTTTGAACAATTTGTGTGGACTATTGATGATGTTTTAATGATTAATGATGATGTATGATAATACGTTTGGTTATTTACTGCCGAAACTATATTTACGATTTTGTTTATAACATGGCTTCAATTAAAATTGAAAAGAATTTCATTTAAAAAAGTTCAATAATTTGTTGCAACATCACAGTCTGGTCTATAACATTCAATTAATGATAATTTCGAGTGAAAGAAAAATTCAAATGCAAATTGCACTGGTAATCTAGTTGATAGAAAAATTTCTAGTGGAACATGATTTATGTTGAGACATTCAGTAACTGCATCGTTTTTCAAAGAAAATATGTACGTATTTTTCATTTCAAATAATTTTCAAATAGCAGAATTTTTTTCTTATAAACCCCTTCTGGAAAATCATTTTTACCTTGTTTCATATTAGTCATTTTTAGAAAATCTGATAATTATTGAATATGATTTTAAATGACTATATTAACAAATCTGACTCCCTACTGATTATCGAAATATATAAATAGTGATTGAAAAAGTGATGAGTGTTGATATTAATCATATATTATAACTTGAGACGGTATACTTAATAAATTTCTTTAGAAATTTAAACAAGAGTTATAAACACTTTTTGTTGGTAAAAATTTCATGACCATTTCTGTTTCTATCATATTTCTATCGACCATCACTTATTATAATCTAATATAGTATGTCAATGTGTGGTGATTTAAATAGGAATCATTCGTTTTCATTTTACATTTTTTTAAAATAAAAAAAAATAAAAAAAAGTAAAAACCAAAGTATTCACTCTCATTTAAAAGTCCTCAAGGTTATGCATGGGTGAATTACTTGGAATTTTTGATTATGTGCTTTCATGCTCATTTAAAAGTCCTCATGGTTATGCATGTATGGAATGCATATCAAATTGATTTATTAAATAAACAAGTTAATTCTAATCCTATTCAAAAGTCTTCACGGTTATGCATGGTTAGAAGGTACTTGAATTCATTTTTAAAAAATAAAATTGGAATACTACTAATCTCATTTAAATGTCCTAACGGTTATGCATGGTTAGTAGATATTCAAATTCCTGATATAAATATACCACAAATAGACACAACTATATGGTTTTATATGGTGACATTATTCCCATCGTTCTAAAGTGGAATATGCACCTAATAGAGTATTTATGATTTTTGTTTGATTTTTTATTGAAATTTAATATTTATATTCGATTGAGTTTTAATGTTGTATTAATATCTATCACTTTATCTCTATTCTTCTAACACTATTATCTTTTTGCTGATAACAAAAGGGGGAGAGAAAAGTTAAGATTTTGACAAATAAAGGTCAAATATTTTCTATTTGCATCTAGGCTTATTTGCATATGTTTATTTACATGCATATATGAAGGGGGAGCTTTGCGTAGAGAGACAACATTCAAATAGGGGGAGCAAATTGAATAATCAAATACATTCAATAAATTCAAAATCTTAAATATATGTTTATTATCACCAAAAAGGGGGAGATTGTTGAATATGCGAGTATATGATTTTTGTTTGATGATAATAAACATATATATTCATTTAAATGTATTTGTTAATGTACTATTTATTTTCAAAGATTAAATAAATATTTGCTGAATAAAATAAATAACACTGAATTTAAATTCAGACAGATATTTTATTCAAACAAATATTTATTACAATTTTGAATAGTACAAATTTGAGCTCTCACTATATATATACAATTTTCAATTACAATACAAATTCGAATACATCACAATTTATCATTTACATAATGCACCTCGTTACAATTCACTCATTCACTCGTATTTTATCTTTAACTTGAATCCAGCATCTGAGCAATTGGCAAAAATAAATACTGACACAGTAAAATTGAAAGGAAAATATTTTTGCAGTGTAAAAGAAAATGTAATTTCGAAAATATTATTTGCCTCAGTTATTTGGGTTGTTCATCGTCATTTAAATTTGAATTCATCATACACGAACTACTTACATGCCACAAGGCCGCGCACACCGATATATACACTTGATAAAATTACAGGGACAGGTGAGCATAGGTCAAACCCAAATGAAATGCCTGGTTCAACTCAAGTGTAATAAAAATAAAAATAATGTCACGATATCAGCACAAGGTCAAACCCGAGCTTTAAGCTGGATACAACACAGGTGCAAATCCAAATGAAATGGTCAAGACACATAAATCAGGCCTCAACCAAAATTCAATGTCGACATACACACAGCAGTATACTTAAAAATTGCTCGACATTTTTTTAATGAACCTGTGCCAGACCAAGCTAATGAACAACAGAGATGTGTGCATATACACCAAACTACAAAGGTTCAAGGCTGAGACAATTTCAAGCACCAGATTCGACAAAGACTATAATGTACACAAGTGAATGTGGCAGCAGTTTTAAATATATGAAGATTGGTATACAAGTAAATGCAGATAGCAGTGAAGTGTCATATACAAACCAGCAGTCTCAATGAAACAACACTGCAACACTGAAGACGCAAGCATACTCGAGTCGCAGTGCAACTAGAAACCAGACAACATATACAATGGAAAAAACTTTCTAGAGTGAATTAGATTCAAGTAACAATGAATACAAACTCAAGACAACAATTACATTGGAGCATATATATGAATCAGATCAATATCGGTGGATAGTGCAATGAAGACTTGAACAAGCCTCGAGTGCTACTGGAACTCAATGAACCAAACAATGCATATTGAAGCACACATACCCAGGCTCAAAAACCAACAAAGATTATATGCAATCTGACTCGAAGCAATACAGTGATATGCATAGTGCACAGCAACTACCAAGTGCAACAAGATAAAGGTGACACAATGAAACAGTTCATCAGGACCCAACATAACAAACATGCACAGGCAAAGGCCACACAAGCGACCAGACATGATGCAGTAAAACAGTGAATGCATACCTCAAATGCAACCTTAATAAAAGACTACAAGTACAAAACATGCACATCAAATTCACTATACAATGCAACCATCTCAGGTCAAACTAAAATTGTACAACACTGAAGAGATAAAACACAACAGTGGCACCAAAAGTAACGTCAATACAGTTCACGTTCGAATATAGTGAATGCATCCAAATGACAATGAATTACAATAAACCAGATAAGTTACATGAAGAAGCAACTCAAGAAAAGCAAGTCGAAGCAGTGACAAGGTGATAAGGCCAAAGTCAAAAGGAAATATTTTTGCAGAGGAATAATTCGAACAAAAGAAATTCATGTTGCGGTTTTATCAAAGTCGAACAGGGACAATGTCATGCCGCAAGTCAAATGCAAGTATTAGTTTTAAACAATTCAGAGAATACGAAGTCAACTGCAAATCAAGCCGTGGTGAACATGAAATCAAACAAGCCGCGACAGCCAAGAAATCAAGCCATGACAAGTAAGCAAATTATACAAATTAAAGAAGTCAGAAGAATCACCATCATTCAATATTAATCAAGTGGCCAAGACGAATTCAAACTAAATTATTTGACGAATTCGTATAAAATATACGAACGAAAATATAGGGGTTCGAACCCTATATAAACGGACATCATCTGCAAAATTATGCATTTGAGTTCAAGACATACCACAGAGCATAGCATTAATTAGGAACTCGAATCAAGGTCGAGTATGATATAAATCGAAAAGGGAAAAAAATGTACCGATTCAAAACATCGTACAATCTCGACTAATTGAAGTAGCCGGAAGCAAATCAGAGATAGAGAGTCGAATGTCGAATGAAAACAAAGAAATATCCACTATAGTCGATCAACATTCAAGCGACGCCGTCAATTTTCACAAGCCCTAATTTCGTACAAAGGAACGAACGATAAAGGAAAAGGATACAAGAAAGCATGCCGATAAAAGAATAAAGAGGATATCACTTAACAAAAATTTAGAACGACTTCTATAAGTTATATTTGGGATTAATATTTAATTAGGGTTTTGTGTTTAATTTGTTTTTAAATTTGTATTTTTCTTTTTTAAACTGGTGTAAATTCTAGTCGTGTGATTAGGGGACAAACTACATGGCGTAGTTTGAGAATTCGCAACTCAGTGGTTGAGTTGTGGCAGGGTTTTGAGCGTAGAGTTAAGGCTAGTCGATAACGGGTGTCGTGAGTTTACGTGTGTAAGCGTCTAACTGCTTAATTTCTAGTAGGAACCTTGGGGGCAGCACGTAGGCAGGGTTTTGCCGAAATTGGGTAGATTCTGTGTCGTTCTATTTCTGCATGTATTATTCTGCTATTATTTATACTGCTATAATTCTGGTATATCTATGTTGAAAATATTTTATAAACTTCCGTAATAATTTTTATAATTAATAGCATCACCCTATTCGTCCCCCCTCTAGGGTGAAATCGATCCTGCAGCATGGGCATGGTTGCAGTTATGCGTGCGACTTCCATTCAGGTGCTCAGTAATAGCTATGAGTTCCAAGCGCTTAGTATGATGTCTTAGTAGACACGTTACCTTTTGTATAGGGAGCTATATATGTCGTTCGGATCCACAGTAGTTGCAATGAGCATCTTCCGTATATACCATTGGCTACTATGTAGGGAGTTACATAGCGGCTGGTCTATATAAAGGTCTATGGAGTAGCAGGCCGCTCAAAAAGGGTAGAATTTGGGTTACATCCTAATTACAGGATTAGGGATTCAGCCTAATTAAATCAGAACATGTGACACCCCACTTTTATACTCACACTAGCTAATGACATTAAAGGGTAATGCCATAAACTAGCACGTAGAATAAGGCTGTTGAGGACCATCTGTGTAATTGCTTTGTACAAGTATCGTTATGTCAGAGAGTATGACATGCATTTCATTTCTAGAGAAAATCTGACATATCAATTATAAATTCAAAGCTAGTACACAGTGGTTATGCGGCCTTCGAAATCAAATATAAAATAAGCATAACACAAATCAGTCATAGATATTCATACCACTAAGGCAGAAATAGATATGAATATAACATAAAAAAGTGAACATCAAAGTAGTGGTCATAAAAGATCCACTACATCACAAAAGAATAGGTACAATTGCTGCACAAAAGTATACATCAAGGAGTCTCTCGAATGTATAAAGAAAAAATACTAAGCTAAAGTACTTAGCCAAAAGTCGGAAGCTAGTCCCTGCTAAAAAGTCAAGTGGAAGCACTTGAAACACCTCGGTCTAACCCCGAGCATTATTTAAGAAGAAAAATAATAAACAGATCAGTCAAGCTATAAATATCATATTAGATGATATGGGATAAGAGATATGACAAATAAATGTGATAACAACAAAAATATACAATATCTTAAATTTTTCTCAAGCACAAAAAAGAATGTCATATTCTTTATTTTTATTCACCAAACCACAAATATTAATAGATCTTATCAATGCAAATCACAAAAATTGGTGAAACATAAATTCTAAAATCGATAATTAGAATCCAGAAAACACAAAGTGGGAGGCCTGTTACAAACGGGAGCAAGAAAACACACAACACATGTATCATAAATGGGATGCTATCCCATGGGTCGCTAATCCATAGAGCCGTTGCAACGACATAGTACAACGATACACCCGAGGAACCTGAAACTCAAATAAGTTGGAACAACAACATAGTACAACAATATGTCCGATGAACCGAACACCACAAAATAGTTAAAATAACCCATAGGTCGCTAGCCCATAAAAATGAGATGAAGCCCAACGGAACGGGGTACGGCCCCCACACGGACAAAGAGACATCCATATCGCTAGTCAAAACCTTAAAATGATTATCATAGATTAATAAGCGTAAATTACATCAAGAAAGTAAGTAAATGAGTTTAGCTTCATTTTCCATTACCAGTGGCTTAACTTAAATATTTATGAATAAATTGTAGATTTCCATATGAAAATTGTCATATGATTTCAATCGAACAAGTCTAAGAGTTAACCGACAAAGTAAACGCAAGCGTTTCATACCACTTATTTTGCAAAGCCGTTTAATTGGATTTCTCATACGAATGAGTTAAAGGTTTGTATATATTATTAGATTGGAAAACGGCTTTAAAAACGAGCTTTGTAATAAAAGTAATTTTGAAATCATTTTTGTGTGAAAGAGTTTGAATATTTACTACTAGTATAAAAACCTTTGTATTTTAAAGTGACAAATCATAGAAACGATTGTAAATACAATCTATCACCAAAATCCACATTCGATGTTGTGAATTAAAACCATAAAAATTGATATCAAATGGATATTTCCAAAAATCTAGATAAGAAGTCGTCGAAGTCAATAATAAATGACAACAACTAACCGGATCAACAAAAATCGGTAAAAATTGGAAATCCACTCAAAAACTAGCAAAATAGGCAAAATTCAAAAGGACCAGACATCTGGTTGGATTGGCCAGACATCTGACCCAAAGTTCTAGAAATTTTATCCTTTTTTCTCCTTTTTCCTTTTATTTTTTGAAGCCTCCCAAACGTCTGGTTGGATTTAACCAGACGTTTGGTCCTGGGCTCTGTAATTTTGTTTTATCTTTTGTTTTATATTTTTTTCCAGAAGCCCCTACCAAACATCTGGAATTTTCAACCACACGTCTGATTGCCTAGGCCTGGGCAAAATTTGCCTAGGCCAATGATGGCTAAATCGATTCGGAAGCGATCGAACAAGCGATGGAGTCTAGGGATTTATGTCAATCGACAACCCATCCCTATATGCTCTTCGATACACCCCAAATGACATGTCCAAACATCCATAATAGGATTTTCATAAATTTCGATTTCAAAACCAAAATTGAAAATTTTGCTTAACCAATTCAAATCAAAAGAAATTGAATATGAAATAGATGTTAGGAACTCATACCTAACAACAATGAAAGCTATAGACATGGATATGAGTTTTAGAACTCACCTTTAAATTAAAAAACAAGAAATTAGAATCTCTAAAACAAGCTTAGGCCAATTTCTCTTCACTACACCTTTAGAATCTTCAATCTATTATCAAATGCAAAGTTTTTCCTAAGTTAGGTTATGGCAAAAATCAAGAATTGAAGAGGGATTGAGATGGAGAAATGAAGAGGATGCTTACCTAAGCTTCTCCTTGACTTTGGAACTTGAATTTGAATTTTCTAAGAGAACTAGGGCTTAGGAATTTAATTTCCTCTTCCCTCCATTCTTCCTAGGGTTTGAGTGTTAGGAAATTATAAGTGCAATGAATAAATGAAGAGGAGAGGAGTGGAAACTATTAGATAGAAGAGTTTGGGTTTTCTTGTTGAGTTAGTGAGCTAGAACCCAACTCAAAGCCCAGTTGAAAATACCAAAATCCGAATCAACACCAAAAATATCGATATTTATACTTAAACAAGTTGTAAAGTCATTTTAAACTCAATAAAAGTGGTCTCGAGTCCGGATTCGACCATTTACAAAAAGTCACATTTCAGAGTTTAATCCAACAAACGATATTATATTTAAATAAAACATTTAAATATTTAATCATAAAATATGCGGGTTCTTACAGACTCCCCTCCTTATAGAAATTGTGTTCTCGCAATATTTAAGAAGAGAATAAAGAGTAACAACCACTCTAAGGCCTAACAACACAAAAGAAAATTTTGAAGTGAGATGTTCACCTTAAGGAGCACGAGAGAGTAAGTCCGGATGTGTTCGCTCGAACTATTCTTAGTACTTGAGGACGATTGAACTTTCACAAGCATAACAACTTTATTTCAAAGGCATTTAGCCTCCATAGCAACGATACAAATAGGATGTTGCTCATAAGTCAAATTAGGTGAAACTTTAATTTCTTCAATAACGCAGGGATCAAGAATAGAATCAGAATCTCTAAGGTATTTCTGTAGTTGACAAACGTGGAATACGTCATGAATAGAAGAAAATTGAGCCAGTAATAAAAGGTGATATGCCACACAACCAATGCGTTCGATTATGGAAATGGGCCAATATATCGAGATGCTAATTTTCTCGATCGACTGAAATGAAAAACACCCATCATAGGTGAAACACGAATGAACATCAAATCTCCCACAGAAAATTCTAATTTCCTTCTTATGTTATCGGCATAGGATTTTTGTCTACTTTCAGCTTCTTTCATCCTATGGTGAATAAGGTCAATCCTTTCTGTGTAATCACGAAAAAAATATGGACCTAAAACCTGCTTCTCACTGGCTTCAAGCCACACGTAGGAGATCGGCATGGCCTTCCATAGAGTGCCTCAAAAGATGCCATACCTATACTAGATTGGAAGCTGTTATTGTAAGAATACTCGATAAGGGAAATATGATCTTCCCAACTTCCACCAAAATCAAGAACACATGCACAAAGAAGATCTTCAAGAGTTTGATTCACACGCTCTGTTTGTCCATCAGACTGAAGATGGTAAGCGGTGCTAAAATTAAGCTTCATTCCCAGAGTTTTTTGAAGACCCTTCCATAATCCACTAGTAAATTATGGATCACGATCACTAACAATAGAAGTTGGAACTCCATGCAATTTAACAATTTCTTTAACATAGAGTTTAGGCAAAAGAGGTATGGTCTAGTTGGACCGAATGGGAAGAAAATGAGCGGATTTTGCAAGTCTATCTACAATCACTCATAGACTGGCATGGACGGAACGAGAATGGGGAAGACCATCAATAAAGTCCATGAAGACTAGATCCCACTTCCAAAATGGGAATGTATAAATGTTGTAATAAACCACCGGGCCTTTTATGTTCGGCCTTTACGAGTTGGCAAGTCATGCAATGCTTAATGAAGTTAGTAATATTAGATTTCATTCCATCCCAATAATAAAGTCATTTCATGTCTGCATACATTTTACTACTACGGGATGAATGGTAAATTTAGAATGATGAGAATCTTCTAAAATGTCATTACGAAGATCACTAATATTTGGCACAATAAGTCTACCAAATTTTCGAATGCCTCCACGGCATCGATTTCAAAGTCTTTCAAATCATCAGTATTTCTATCCCTACAACTTTGGCTAAGACGAGCCAATTCGAGATCATGATTTTGAGCTTCAAGAATGCTGTCTAAAAGAGATGGATGAGCCTCAAGGCTACATAAAATAAGAGTTGAACATGAATCATGTTCACGATCTCGAAAATCACAAGTGGACAAAGTCTCAAGATTATTCCATTCGGATATCATCATGGAAACAACCGCTTGTTACTTACGACTATGGGCATCGGCAATACGATTTCCTTTTTTAGGAGCATAAAGAACAAGAAGATCACAAGACGCAAGGAATTCAAGCCAGCGTTGTTGACGCAAATTAAGTACCTTTTGAGACAACAAATACTTCAAAGATTTATAATCGGTGCAGATAACAAATTTCACTCCCAAAAAAATGCCAAATTCTAAGGGCGAAAACAATGGCCATGAGCTCTAAATTATGCATGGCGTATCTAGACTGGACAGGCTTTAATTACCTAGAAGCATAAGCGATAAGACGTTCCCTTTGCATGAGAACGGCTCCCAAACCAACACGACTAGCATATGTATAAACAATCAAGTCTTAGTTCCCTTCATGAATCACAAGAATAGGAGCATCAGAAAGGAGTTCTATTAATTTCTAAAAAGTAGCTTCACATTTGTCTGACCAAATATAATTAACTGCCTTCTTTGTCAGACTAGCAAGAGGTACAGAAATTTTAGAAAGTCTTTTATGAACTGACGGTAATAGCCCATCAATCCAAGAAAACTACGGATTTCCGTCATACTCTCTAGTCTCTTCAAATTTTTATTGCTCTAATCTTTGAAGGATCCATGGAAATTATGGTTTCGAAATTAATATGTCCTAAAAATTTCACACGAGATTGCCAAATGTGGCATATAGAAATTTTTTCTTTCAATTGATTGCTCCTAAGGGTTTCCAACACAATGTGACGATGTTTTTCATGCACTTCCTCAATTTTAGGATTACAAGAATATCATCTATGAAGATGAGAATCGATCGAGCAAGTCTTTGAAAACTAGGTTCATAAAGTTAATGAAATAAACTGGAGCATTTATTAACCAAACGGTATAACAAGCCATTCATAAGATCCATAACGAGTACAGAAAGATGTCAAAAGGATACTATTCTCTGCAATTCGAAGTTAATGAAAACCGGTTGCTAAGTCTAATTGTGAAAAGACTCTAGCACCGCAAAGTTGATCGAATAGATCATCAATCCGAGGCAAGGGATATTTGTTCTTAGTGGTAAGATCATTAAGCTTGTGGTAGTCAACACAAAGCCTAAGTGTACCATCAGATTTCTTCACAAAGATAGCTAAAGCTCCCCAAGGAGAGGAACTAGAACGAATAAACTGTTTTGCTTCCAATTCAGATGATTGTTTACGCATCTCCTCAATTTCCTTATTGGATATAGGATAAGGAGGATGAGTGATAGGTAGAGCTCCAGGTATTAGATTAATTTTGTACTCAATTTCTCGCTTAGGTAGTAATCCTAATACGGGATCAAATATATCGGAAAATTCATAAATAACCTAGACGAGGAAAATGATATTTTCCTCATCATCCTCATCATCATTATGTGGATTTAGAGAGTATAAGGATGCCATCGAACTGGAATCTGAATTTTAAGAACGATATAAATCTGCTTAACAGATTGGAATGTCAAACATGGAAAGTCCTCTCGGGACATAGGACGTGGGCTTCATAACGATTAAGTCAATCCATTCCCAAAATCATTTCGAAACCTAAGTAATGCCTAACATGCAAAACGGAAAGCGTAATCACATAAAATAATTTCAACATCCTTACAAAATAAACTGAGTGTTGCGGATCCACCAATTGAATTCACAATTCTTAATGAAGTCATCAAGCCCATAATATTCAAAGAAAAAGTATAAACAAGTTCTTTTGATATATAAGAGTAAGATGCATCCGTATCAAAAAGAACATTAATAGGATGATCACGAAAAATAATAATGCCATCAAGGACAGAATGAGAAATGCCTTGACCAAGAGAAGTTTTACTAGGGGCTTGCACAACATTCAGCGTTCCTTCTTTCTTGCTTTGAAGTTTGGGACATGAAGATATAAGATGACCCAAACTTTTGCAATAACAACAATAAAGGGGTTTCGACCACCAATTTGCATAATGGTCCTTAGAACCACAATTGTAGCATGGTCCATGACTAGAGGTAGGATTGTTTGTTACCGAAGTTGTCTGCTTCCCTTTTTTGTTGGGATTACAGCCTTTGAACTTATTATCGGGATGCCTCTTCTTGTTGTTATTGAAGTTCTTTTTGGCACCTCCAACATCACCATCACTTTCTTTATCGGCCTCTTTAAATCGAAGAGCGATATCTACAAGCTGATCAAAAGGCGCTATTAGTTTCAAAAATAAAGCCTTTTGTGATTCTTATTCAACCCATAGATAAACTTCTGATTTTTCTTCAATGGGTTATTAATATACTCAACCCCATATTTAGAAAGGGATTCAAATGATGTGGCATAATTTATCATAGAAGATTCACCTTGAACAAGGTCAATAAAGTGTTGGGCTATAGTTACTTTTTCAACTTCCGACACAAACTTTAACTCGAACCTTTCCCCGAATTTCTCCCAAGTAAGATCCGCTTCAATAATTTCCAAAACCAAAAGCTCATACCAATCTAATTCTCTATCGTGGAGCATGCTATAAGCCACTTGGACTAAATGTAGATCCACAAAATTCATGCGAGAATAGATGTGATCGCATGCTTTTAGCCAATCTTGGACTTCTATAATGCTTTCAGAACCCTTGAATGGCCTTCCACCCAAATTGGTATAATGACTACACAAGCGTGAAAAGTCAAATTTAGGATAAGTAGGCTTAGGAATGGGTCCGATGGCTTGGGCATTCTTTACAAGATCCAAAAGCTGTTGGGCATACATGAATACGCCATCCTGAGGAGTAGCACTGGATTGACCGATGCTGGGACGGCCGGGTCTAACCATTTCTCTTCTTTAAGAAAGAAAGAAAGAAAAGGAAAAAAGTTGTTCTCGGAATGAATATCAAACAAGCTTGATTGATAAAACAAGGCATCATAAAAGCAAATAGGATAGAATGGGTCCTACGACTCAAATTAAATCCTAAGGCACGATTCCTAAAAGAGACTTAGGATAATGATCCTTGTCACAATATTTTGTATTGTTCTGAAGTTTAGCTTGATACCAAGATGTGACTCCCTACCTTTATACTCATATTAGCCAAGGACACTACAGGGTAATGCCATCAAGTATCACAAAGAATAAGGCTGTTAAGAAGCGACCATCTGTGTAATTACTTTGTGCGAGAATCGACATGTCATATAGTATGACACGCATTTCATTTCAAGAGAAAATCTGACATATCAAATACAAACTCAAAGCTACTACACAATGGCTATGGGGCCTTCGAAAACAAATATAAAATAAGCATAACACAAATCAGCTATAGATATTCATATCACTAATGCAGAAACAGATATGAATATAATGCATAGAAGCGAACATCGAAGTAGTGGTCATACAAGAACCACTACATCACATAAGAATAGGTACAAGTGCTAGACAAAATAATACGTATACATCAAGGAGTCTCTATCCCGAATGTATAAATCAAAAACTACTAAGCTAAAGTAGTTAGCCAAAAGTCAGAAGCTAGTCCCTGCTAAGAAGTCAAGTGGAAGCACATGAAATACCTCGGTCTGACTCAAGTATTATTTAAGAAGAAAAACAATAAACGAATCAGTCTAGCTATAAATATCATATAAGATGAGATATGATAGGAGATATGACAAATTGATATGATAATAGAAAAAATCATATAATATGTCAACTTTTCTCAAACACCAAAAAGAATGTCATATTCTTTATTTTTATTCACCAAACCACAAATATTGATGGAGCTTATCAATGAAAATCACAAAAATTGGTGAAATAAAAATTTTGAAAATCAATAATTAGATTCTAGAAAACACAAAGGGGAGGCCTATCATAGACGTGGGCATGAAAACTCACCAACACTGTATCATAAACGGGACGCTATCCCATAGGTCGCTAACCCATAGAGCCGATGCAAAGACATAGTACAATGGCGCGTCCGAGGAACCTGAAACTCAAATAAACCAGAAAAACGATGTAGTATAACGGTAAGCCCGATGAACTAAACTCCATAAAATGGTTAAAATACCTATAGGTTGCTAGCCCATAAAAATGAGACGAAGCACAAAAGAGTGGAGTGTAGGCCCCAGCGCAGACAAAGAAACATCGCATATCATTAGTCTAAACCTCAAAATGATCGTCATAGATCAATAAGTGTAAATTACATCAAGCTAGTAAATAAATGAGTTTAGTTTCATGCCTATAACCACTGGCTTAACTTAAATATTTATGAACAAATTATAGATTTCCACTCGAAAATTGTCATAAGATTTCAATCGAACAAGTTAAGAATTAACTGACAAAGTAAACGCAAGTGTTTCATAACATTTGTTTTTCAAAGCCATTTAATTGGATTTCTCACATACGAATGAGGTAAAGGTTTGTACATACTAATAGATTAGAAAATGATTTTAAAAACGAGCTTTGTATTAAAAGTAATGTTGAAATCATTTTTTGTGTGAAAAAGTTTAATTGTTTACTACTAGTATGAAAACCTTTGTATTTTAAAGTGACAAATCATAGATCTATCACCAAAATTCACATTCGTCGACGTGAATTAAAACCATAAAAACTGATATCAAATCCAATCAAATGGATATTCCCAAAAATCCAAAAACGAATTCATCAAAGTCGATAATAAATGACAATAATTAACCGGATCAAAAAAATCGATAAATATTGAAAACTCACTCAAAAACAGGCAAAATGGGAAAAACTCAATAGGACCAGACGTTTGGTTAGTTTGGCCAGACGTTTGACGTGGAGTTTTGGAAATTTTATCCTTTTTCTCCTTTTTATTTTTATTTTCTGAAGCCTCCCAGACATCTGGTTGGATTTAACCAGACGTCTGGTCCTGGGCTCTGGAATTTTTTTTTATCTTTCGTTTTATATTTTTTCTCCAAAAGCCCCTACCAAACATCTAGAATTTTCAACAAGATGTCTGGTCGCCTTGGCTTGGGTAGAATTGGCCTAGGCCAATGATGGCCATAATGATTCGAAAGCAATCGAGCGAGCGATGGAGGCTAGGGATTTATGCCAAGTGACAACCTAACCCTATATGCTCTTCGATACACCCCAAATGACATGCACAAACATCCATTATAGGATGTTCACAAATTTTGACTTCAAAACCAAAATTGGAAAATTCGCCAAACCAATTCAAATCAAAAGCAATTGAACATGAAATAGATGTTAGGAATTCATAACTAACAACAATGAAAGCTATTGACATAGATGTGAGTTCAAGAACTCTTTAAATTCAAAAAAAAAATGAGAAGCTCTAAAACAAGCTTAGACCAATTCCTCTTCACTACACCTCTAGAATCTTCAATCTATTATCAAATGCAAAGTTTTTCCTAAGTTAGGTTATGGGAAAAATCAAGAATTGAAGAGGGATTCAGATGGGGAAGATGAAGAGGATGCTTACTTAAGCTTCTCCTCAATTTTGGAACTTGAATTTCCTAAGAGAACTAGGGCTTAGGAATTTAGTTTACTCTTCCTACTATTTTCCTTAGGGTTTGAGTGTCAGGAAATTATGAGTGGAATGAACGAATGAATGAAGAGGAGAGGAGTGGGAGCAATTAGGTAGAGGAGTTTGGGTTCTCTTGTTGGGTTAGTAGGCTAGAACCCAACCCAAAGCCCAGTTGAAAAATCCTAATTAAGTCCAAACATATCGATGTTTATACTTAAACAAGTTGTAAACATCATTTTAAACTCAATAGAAGTGATCTTGAGTCCGGATTTGATTGTTTACAAAAGTCACATTTCGGAATTTAATCCAACCAACGATGCTATATTTAAATAAAACATTTAAATATTTAATCGTAAAATATGTGGGTTGTTACAAAACAAGTGCAAGCAATCAAAGTTAACCTATCTTGTGCAATATTAAACCATATTTATTTCTAGTTTATCTCTTTTGCATATCCTTTGGTACCCTTATTTATGCTAGAACTATTGTGGAGTCTATTGCTTTTATCTTGCTTAAAGACTCTTGTAATTACTATCATTCACAAGACTTTTAGTCTGACCCACTCCTCTATTTCCCCTTTTCCCCTTAGGCAATCAAGGAAGAAGCAAGCAGACTGCTACAGCTTGGAGTTCTTCTTGGAGGAGACTTCTTCTATATACTTCTTTTATTTTCAGTTGTTGTTCTTGTATGCACTGGCTTATTTATGAGGGATATTACATACTCTGATTTTGAGACAATGAATTTTTATTTCATAACTATGGGTTTTGAATGTTGTATTTGGCATTTGACTTATTTATGAATTAATTATGAAGCTTTGTTCTAATTAAATACTTATTTAGTTTCCGTTGTTTTTACTTGTTTTTGTCTTGTGAATCTTAGTCTCTATTAGTTTCAGTTGTACCTACAACGCATCATGCCTTTTAATGTGTCCTTTTTGGGTATATTAAGGGGTGTGGGGTGTTTTAGAACCAAAGGTTACAGGATTCCTAATTTTTTTTAAAAGTAAAGTATTTTCCAAAATAACTTGTTTTGAAAAGTAGTTTCAGAAAAGAACCCTTAGAAATAGTTTTTAAGTACTAAAGAGTTTTTATAAAATCCTCTCAAAGTCCACTTCAACCTTCTTTCGATTCTTTCGACCCTAAATTTCCTTTTCTTTGCATAGTATAACCGACTGGTTCCATACAGCTACTAAGGCAAGTGCCCAATACAATATCGGAGGTGGAAATCCCTTTAATCCACCTACACTAGCCGGTTTTTCTAAGCTATGCAAGGACTTTGCTAGCACAGGGGGCGGAACGTTTTCTGGCACAGAGTATTTCTAGGAGACACAAGCTAGGTTGGAGGATGTAGTGCGAACGTTTACGTGGTTAGGTTTGGAGGACCGACAGTAGATTCAACCTTCTTATTGGAAGCTGAAGGGAGAATTTAAGGAGGTTCCTACTAGCTCTAAGAAGCCATGGTGGAAGGGCAAGAAGGATAAGAGGAAAAGGGAAGGCACTCAGAAGAGAATCAATAAAAGTGGGTGATGTAATCATTATAGAATGACTGGTCATTACGCAAGAGACTGTAAGAGGGCTCGAATGAAGGGAAGGTGTTTCAATTACAGACAACCCGGCCATCTTAGTAAGTTGCACCTACAATGCAAGTATAAGCTTTGAATGCAGCACCTTCTAGTAGTGGACCAGATAGAGGTAGGAAAGTCACCATGGAAAGTTTTGATTTCTATTTTTGATCTTTCCATTCAAACTCTTTTCAATTCTAGAGCATCATACTCTTTCATCTCTAGTTCTTTGTTAGATTGTTTACACTTAGACATCTCTTTAGTAGTGGACACCATTGTTGTTTCAAACTTCATAGGAGGATCAGCACTCTTGTCTATAGTTTGTAGGGTTTGAAAATTTATATCCTAGCCGTAGAATATGACCATGACGCCTATATTTTCGGATTTACAGGGTATGGGATGATTTTAGGAATGGATATGCTATCCATATATGGAGCTATATTAGATTGCGAGAGGAGAATCGCTAGACTAGAGATATGCATTAGTAGGGCTCTCGAGATTCCTTGCGACCAGCAAGGGTCAGTTATGTTGAACTCCTTTATTCCCTCAATTCATCATCATCAGAGTTAGATTCGGTTCCTGTCATCAAAGATTTTTCCTGACATCTTTGAGGAGGTTATGGAATACCCCCTAAGAGAGAGATTGACTTCAGGATTTATTTGGCTAGCCAGTAGCATTACCTATAGGGCATATGGTGCCTAGGGAAAGGAAGGGATTGAGCAAGTAGATCTGTGAGATTTTGATAAATGTTTCATGAGAAGAAACATATCAGGAATAGGGAGTGCTAGTCGTCTTCCCTACCGAAGCAGGTGGTTCTCTTTGACTTTACATTAAGTATAAAGAATTGAATGAACTCACAAAGAAGAACCATTATCCACTCTCTAGGATAGATGAACTTTTAGTTGGCTTTTTAGTTATTCTCGCAGCTTTATTTAGCTACTAGATTTCATCAGCTTAGGGTCACTGATGATAACATTAACAAGCATTTAGGACACTAGACAGATTCTTTGAGTGGTTAGTCATGACTTTTGGGCTAACCAATGCCCCAGCCTATTCTATAAATTTTATGAACTATGTTTTTAAAGATGTCCTAAAATAAAGTTTGTGGTGGTATTCGTGGTCGACATTTTGGTATTTTCTAAGAAGTATGGAAGAGTAAGTTATTCATCTAAAGAACGTTCTTTGTACGCTTCGTGTTCGTCTGTTGAGAGCAAAGTTCTTGAAGTATCACTTTTGAAGTGTGTTTATTGGGGCATAGAGAATGTCTACGCATGATAGGGATTTAAGAAACAATTTTGTACATCTAGGATTGGGATTATGGAAATCCAAAGAGAGGTCTTCAAAGAGAGGCCGGCAAAGGTTGGAGATGTGCAATAAAATATTGTAGATAAGCAGAGAGGAAATTCCTAGTGTAGTTAATTGTAGAAATTATAATTGTCTCAGACAAGTGGATTTGACAGTAATGTCTTAGAATAAATATGAGTATACAAGAGGAATAGAAGTAAAGCCTTTAGTTTAGGAAAAGTACTCATAGGGTAGTAAGTAGGGAGACCCACTTTATGCTAAGCCTAATAAAATGAAAATTTTGAAATTTAAAGAGTTGAAAAAAAATTAATTATTGGAATTGAAAATTTAATTTTTAATATTTTCTTTTAGGAAATAAATATCGGGTTTTTTGAAAAATGATATGAAACTTAAATTGGTTTTTATATGATATAATTTTTTTAAAAAGTAAGATTCTTCTGAAGAATTATAGCTTGCTAGTTTCTTTGTAGATAACAAAGATTTTAAATATAAAATTTTTAAGGTTATTAAGTATTGAAAACGTAGGTTAAAACATTTATTATTGTAATAGATGTTTTCATGAAAAGTAAAGGGAGCATAGACTATAGCACTATTGTTATAGTATGTGACTTCCAAAGGAAATGATTTTACATAGTACATGAGATTCACTAGTATTTATTTTAATTAAATCCATAAACTAGTATTTTTGAGTTGTAGTAACAGTGTTTTACGCAACATCTGTTTTGACCCACATAAAACTACGTTTTGAAGAAAATTTTCAAATATAGAAATAAAGTGGTCTGCAAGTATACTAAATATTTAAATAAGTACAAGCAAAAGTTTTCTAGTTATGGATATATTAAAAACAGTTTTGAAAATGAATTTTTTTGAAGGAAAATATGTAAGTTAGATAGAAAATATTTATCATGTAAGAATATAGTTTAAACATATTTTAATCTATTGGAATGAAAAGAATAATGGTATGATTTTCTAGGAAACCAATAAAAATATTTTGTGCAAGTTACAAGGAATACATGAAAGAGATATACAAGGTAAAAGAAGCACCATATTTTGTATAGCCTATTTCAAAAAATATAAAATAAGTTCCTTGTAACTTCACATAAACCTAAAATTCTCTTTTAAAAGGTTCATAGAAGAATTTAGCGTTAATAACTTCTCATAAGAGAAAGTAGTTCCAATACATTAAGATATGAGACTGTTAGGTGTAATAAGAAGCTGTTTTGAAAACACATAAAGGATATTTTAAAAGAAAATGGTTGGTGAATAAGTAAATAAATTTTTGAAATGCAAAACTTAATAAAAGAAAAGTTTGAAAATTCAAATTTTTATACAAATCTGTAAAAGTCTTTAAAAGAAAGAGTGATATAAGTTTTAGAATTAAAAATTTAGTAGTTTTTCCCCTCAAGGTTTGGGAAATAATATTAAATGACTAAATATTTTTGAAATTAATAGAAATGTAAAGACAACACTTTTAAAGGCAAAGATTTTGGATTTTACGTTTTAAAATTTTTAGAAACCTTAGTTTTTAAAACAAGGTGATAAATACCAAACCAAACTCTTAAATGTGGAATAGATAGATCAATTTCTAGGAGTAACGGAAAAGACGTAAGGTGATAGCAGTAATTACTTTCAGAAGTAATAATGGAAGTTTTCGTAAAGTGTATAGGATACTAGTAAGAACCTAGGAATGTTGATTCACGAAGAACAGTAAAATGAAATTAGTAGGATAGTAAGACAAGCATGGTTGAGCATGAGTATTCTTGATTTTGGAAGAACTTGGGAAAAATATCATTCTTTAGTGGAATTCATATTGTAGTAGTTTTCAAGCTTGGAATGACACCCTTTGAATCACTTTTTGGGAAGGCCGAGTAAGACGTCTTCGTGTTGGTTGGAATCTACGGAAAGGTTGCGTCTTGGTTCCGACATGGTTGGAGAGATTTCGAAGAACAACTAATTTGATTAGGAGAAAATTCGTATCTCATATCCATGTCTCTTTGATAATAGGTTTTAGAATTTCATTTTTCCATCTTTAGATTTGAATAGGTTCTTTCTTTTATTATCCTTTGGAAGGGTAGAACTTAAGATTTAACCTATGGATGGTAGGATTTGATGTAAACATGTTAATAGAACATGTCATGAATGATGTATGCTAATGGTTGCAAGCGTTTGCTAGTGGATGCTATGGATGCATATAGGTACACTAGGCACTATTATTCCTTAGGGATCGGCCTAACCAGGATACTAGAGCATATGCATATGGATGTGTGTGCATTTTTATCTTATTTCCATGATTGCTATAAATGGATGATTATCACATGATTGTTGTATTTGGATGATGTTTGTAGCTCGCATATAGAACTATTAGTTATCATTAGGAATTTTTTGCACTCATTTGGATACATGGCACGGACATTATTGCATAAAAAGGAGGTCAATTAAATCAGTGGACCGCCAAATCTTTTGCATTAGTTATGGACATTTACACTACACTAATTAAATAAGTATCATAAAATGCGTTAGAAAAACTTAAGGACAATGGATGAATGGTTGATGATTGAGTAGTTGGTTGTAGAATTGGATGAAAACCTTAAGTACATTCTTCTATCCTTAGAGATTTCGGGAACGAAATCCCTTAAGGAGGGGAGAATGTAACAACCCGAAATTTAACCCATAATAATTAATTTGTTAATTAATTAAATAATAAAATAACTTTGTGAAATTATTAGAATTAAACCACGGATGTTGCACCATTGTATATGTGGTAATTTTCTTGCCACTTTCCATATATAGAACATTAGAAACCGAGCTAATATGACCAAGTTATAAAATAAACAAATTAAGTAGAAATATAACGAATACACACATACACACACACATGGTCATGTCGGCTGGGCGGTTGACCTAGGCAAGGGGGTCGACCGCCCGGTCAACCCGCCTTGTATTTTTTTAGACAAACGGACATTAATTCGTTTGAACGAATTAGAGACGTCGAAATACGTCATTTGCACCCTTTTGCTTAATCCAATCTCTCCGTTTCTGCATCCGATGGCTCATATTCGTCCTATGACGTGGTTGCATACTATTCAATCTCCAAATCCAACATTTCGACATCCACTTCAACACAAATAAATAAACCCCGAGACCTAACACTTTTTCTCCTCTAGATTTTCTCCGCTTGGGTTCACCTTTTCGGGATGGACCCTAAAAGGAATAATTTTCCAATGAGAGAATCTTTTTAATAAAAATTATTTTACAACTCCAAGTGGATCAGGGAAGACCAAAGGAAGAGCTTAGGACCGAAGGCGGGTGAATGTAATTATTTTAAGATTTATTTAACTAATCTAAAATAATAGGATTTCCATTAGTTGTAGTTTTACTATAATTTTTGGAATAGCCTTTTCAGTAATTATTTATAGTTTTTAATTATTTTCAGTCCATTCAGTTATTCCTTTCAGTAATTTTAGTATTATTTCTGTTAATTATAAATATTACTATTAAGCATAGCTTTTTATTAATTTTGAGTCTATTTACAGTATTTATGTTTATTTCCGTTATTTATTTCTTATTTACATCTTTTCGAGGTTTTGGATTTTATGCAAGCGTTTATTCTCTTTATTCCCCTTTTCTGCGCATATGGATTATAATACATTAAATGCAAATATGGTTTTATAAGTAAGAACATTAAGTGAAGAAAATAAGATGTAAATTATAGAGACTGTAATAAATAATTCAATTTGACTAAAATTACGCCTAATTGTAACTAGAATTGGACTAATTAAAGATAATTGGCATAGTTATAACTTACAATTATATCTAAATGAAGTAAAAGATGAAAGAAGCTTATTTTCACACCTAAACCTTGGATCGAGTAATAAGCATGATTACCACGTAGGTTATAATAAGAAAAAGAACAGAATGGGGCTTATTTTACGGCTTGGGATAAATTAATAAGCGTAGAAAGTAAAAATGGTAGTAAAGGCTTATTTAAATAATTATCTAAGTTAATAAGCAAAGATAAAAGTAGGACCTGTATCAAATAGCATTAACCAGGGCACGCTTATGCTAAGAATGGTAGTAGTAGGTCAAATAGAAGTCCAAATCATGGGGATTTAGATAAGAGGCGCAACTAGATATTGTTTGGATGAAGGACCAGTACCAACAATATTTCCTCTATTTTTCTATGGACACACAGTGATCTCACATTAGCCTGATGTGAGATGCGGGGCATGCTATGCTATACATTGGAGGTAATAAGAAGGCCCAATAGGTGAAGCAAAAGGTAGCGTGGGCATGGTGGCAGTTACGCATGCGACTTCCATTCGGGTGCTCAGTAATAGCTATGAGTTCCAAACGCTTAGTATGGTGTTTTAGTAGACGTCATTACCTTCTGTGTAGGGAGCTATATATGTTGTTCGGATCCACGGTAGTTGCTCTGAGCATCTTCCATAGATATCATTGGCTGTTGTGTAGGAAGTAATTTAGCGGCTGGTCCACAGAAAGGTCCATGGAGTAGCAGGCCGATCAAAAAGGGTAGAATTAGGGTTACAACCTAATTACAGGATTAGGAATTCTGCCTAATTAAATCAGAACAGGTGCAAGCAATTAAAGTTAACCTATCTTGAGAAATATTTAATCGTATTTATCCTTAGTTTCTCTCTTTTCCATTTCCTTTGTTATCCTTATTTATGCTAGAACTGTTGTAGAGTGTATTACTTTTATCTTGCTTAAAGACTCTAGTAATTACTATCATTCACCAGACTTTTACTCTGACCGCTCCTCTTTTTCTCCCTTTTCCCCCTTAGGCAATCAAGGAAGAAGCTAGTAGACTGCTGCAACTTGGAGTTCTTCTTGGAGGAAACTTCTTTTATATACTGCTTTTATTTTCAGCTATTGTTCTTGTATGCACTGGTTTATTTATGAGAGATATTACATACATTGATTTTGAGACAATGAAGTTTTATTTCATAAGACACTATGGGTTTTGAATGTTGTATTTGGCATTTGACTTATTTATGAATTAATTTTGAAGCTTTGTTCTAATTAAATACTTATTTAGTTTCCGCTGTTTTTACCTATTTTTGTCTTATGAATCTTAGTCTCTGCTAGTTTCAATTATACCTACAACGCACCAGGCCTTTTAATGTGTCCTTTTTCGGGTATATTAAGGGTTGTGGGGGTGTTTCAACCAAACTCTCACCAAAAATACTATGTCACGCTCTGAATCCAACACTACCTTCAATTTCGAAGCAGATCAAGAGATATTATTTTTTCGAAGTTTATGAAGAAATTAGACCACCGTCGATCATTGACCGTCTACGACTACTACATTCAATGTATATTCAAGTAATCATTTCTAAAAATTACTGGAGGTTATGATAAAAAATATTGTAGTTAAGTGTTTTGGCTAGTTGCAATTGATTGAGGAGATACAGGTTTTTAAAGTTTGAAACATGTGGTTTTCTTTAATGGCAGAGGTAAGAAACAAAAAGAAGGAAGGATCTATGCTTGTATGTGTATACACATAGACAATGAATTGAATTCTTATAACCATGATCAAAGCACAATACTTTAAATCACATTTTAAACCAAATCCATAAGTTAACATAAGGGTGCAAGCTACCCATCCCCTTCGATTGAACATTCAATCACATCACCAAACAAGTTTTGAAAACTTGAATTTGAATTTAGAATAAGAAAAAGTTTGAGAAGATGGATTCACAAAACTCCGCTACATAGAGTCTCGTTCGTGTATGAATCGCGACTGACAAAAAATGACTGAATACTGAAATACGACATGATCATAAACAATTATAAAATACAATGATTATCAAATCCTGTGAAATTTTAAAATACCATCGTTCGACATAAAATACATCAAACGTTATTTTAATTATTTCCCAAATTAAAAATTATAGCAAAATCACATAAATTCATTTTATTACCTAATTGATTTTCTCTTTTTATTTAAAAACATAAATTGAATATTAAAATGAATTAAATATTCCAAAGTGAAGAAAATTCAAAGTCGTTACATTCTCTCCCCTTAAAACAATTTCGACCCTGAAATTTACCATGACCAAACCTAGAAGGAAACAAGCTACCAATGTTATTCATAAGTCCATATGAGCTTCATAGATCATCTATATACAAAATCTGATTCGATCCCTACTCGAATACATAACTTCACCCCCGAACTAGTATCGCTCACCAGATTCCCTTGTGCAGACTCCGATTAGACTTCTTGATTTGAAACCTCTATCCTTATATTGCCATATACTACGATAGAAAATTTTGATTCCATATCAAAAACCCTCACAAAATGTTTGTCATTAATAATGAAGTAATATATATCCTTATTTGGAACGTGTGAACACCTTAAAATCATGTACTCGAATCTTGAATCAAAAACCGTGTGAAAAGAAAAAAGATCCACATTCAACTTACATACTTATTTTATTGGTTCACACTAATACCAATTTCTTCCTCTATTAAAAATATTTACGAAAATATTTCATTACAAAAACTTAAAATTTTAAACTTGTAAAATACCATATTATATCCTAAGGGTATATACAATTATCTGATTAATTCTTTCCTACAAGGAAACTTAAGAACTAAATACCCCAGTTTTATTTCAAAAACCCTTTTTGAAATGACAATATATATTTTAACCATAGAATATATATATAGCCCGAGTAACTTCAAAATGATGCTAAGGAACTGGGTACTCCAAATAGTATAATATATTCCCCGACCAAGAAGGGTAATTCAGAAAAGAAGTGTTTACACATCTCTTTTCCATTTTTAGTTGTTTTCGAGTCACTCGAGCTACTTCTCATAAAAATACTACTTGTATTTCCAAATCCCCTTTTTTGAAAAAATACTTTACGTATTTCCAAACAAATAGTTTTAGCAAAATATCTATTTCAACCTTGCTTTGGGTTCACTCAGATTGAAACTCATTTTGATTAAACAATGATAAAGAGAATAATTTACTAAGTGCATTACAACATTCTCCTAGGAAAACATCTGATCAGCACTCAGAATATTATTCAGATCATCATAAAACAAATCGAGACTCATTCCTTGAACCAATCCAAAGAAAATATTCTTTACTTAAAAACGTTCTTTTTAAAATCTTTATACTAATAAAACTTCAAGGAAATACTATTATTACTATTTTTAAGAACCTTGAAAACCACTTTTAAAAAGCACCAGGATTTTAGCCCATAAATTCTCCATAAAATCATTTCTCAAATATTTATTTCAACATATTCAAGCTTTCCTTTAATAAATATATTTTTATTACAATGAAGTTTTAACCCAACAATAACATTAAATACCTTATAGTCAAACTGTGAAACTTAATTCACAACGTATTCATTTCAATATTTCCCCAATTTCTATCTACCTAACCCAAATTTAAAAAGTAAAATAAAAAATAAATCAATAAATTACAGTCGATGCTCAAAACTAGACAAGCATAAGTAATCAAACCATAAATAATAATAATTAAATATTATCATTTCCTAACAACCAAGCACCTCACAAATTACTATTTAGGTTTTTGAAATTTATCTTTTTATATATAAAATATAATCCTACGTAAAAATTATTTCATTTACCCTTTTAAAACAATATTGTGTGTGTTGGCCTTGTTTAAATGTAGAGATCCCTATCAATAACGTTTGCTACTCTATTGACCAGAATCCATAAATCACTAAAAAGATTAACAAACACAATATAAACATTTATTTTAGCACTAACAAATACGCGCTCATACACACACACACACACATGCTCAAACTCATTCTACGGTGTCACTTACCCGATCCTTATCGAGTTTACCCCACTAATGCCAAGGTTTTCGCTTAACCTTCAGCTCAGATGCCAACTATAACGATGTACCATTTTGACCCTTAAAAGACAATACTAATCCATCCATAGTATTTATGTGCCAAACATTCAAGTGCCAAAATGACCGATTGTTGGAGGAAAAGAACGAAAAGATAAAAAATAATCTCATAAAACATGACAAGTAATATATAATATACAAATGGTCTTTACAAAAAAAAAGAACTTTAATGCACATTCACACATCAGAGTACAATTATCCTATCATCAATACATGGATAATTATAACAACCTATCCTTACAATCTATGATAAATACAACAGGAATCAAAATAGTTGAAGATAAAATACGGTAATACATCTTAGAGGATCCAACTCCTCTCCTAAAAGCTCCAAAATGTGCAGCTAAATCTAGAAATTATGCTCAGGTTGACTCAAGCATTATAAGAAAAATAACGCCCGGATCAGTATGGTAAAACTAGCGTGAGAAACAAAATCGAATGGATTACTTAATGCAACGAAAATCTTTCATAAATTAAGGTATATCATAAAATCACGCTACGCATAAACATGGACGGGTTTTTACCTTACAATAACCAAACCATTTTATTAGAAAATCCATTTGATACTATAATAGTCTCTATGGGGAAAATAAATATATAAAATAGCTGAAATGCTTGCATATCACATTCCAATGTAATTGGGCACAACTAAGTCCATAAAGGAACGTATTAGAGACCGGATTTACATCAATAACTGGGATATTAGAATACAGCCCATCACAATACACCTCAAAACAAAATGTACCGAGGTCAACAAGAACTTCCTGCACCCTTGTTACGTAGAGTCGGTTTCCCCTTTAACATGACATACAAGTATACATCATTCTCCTAAGTCCAAACCTCCAAAACAATGTGCACCAACCATGGCCCTATCTTGTGCACATACATAAAACCATAGATATCGAATCTAGATCGAGGAATGATGCCCCTAATGGTAGCGAACTACATAGCCCTACTGCATATCCCTTATTTTATTCATTACTAGGTTGTGAGGCTTGTAAGGTCACAATTACCTTTTATCTCTCTTTAGATTTCCCACTTGGAATGTTAAAACTACCTTCCAAGAACCAATGCATTGCTAGCATTCGTCCATACAAGTTGTTTAGGATAAGAACAAACCAAAGGCACTAATTTTAGTACATTCATATTAGAATCACCCTCAGGATTAGTAGCAAGTCCTTTCACTTCAAAGAGCACCATCTTCAATTCCATCATCTTCAAGATGTCTTTTGTTCGAACGTTGGAGTTGGTTCGAAGTCTTCTTCAGATAATTCACTTATTCAATCCCGTTCTGTTTGAATCAACATTCGCTAGTTTTTGGTAAACTTAACTCCGGTTTTTTTTAAAATATACGGACAATACATAGGAGCGGGGATCACCTCACAACCGTTTAAGTGGATAGATCTCCCAGTTATTTGTCCTTGGAGAACAGAACAACATCGAAGATGACTGCGCCATATTACTCACGTGCTTCTTTTATATATTTCCAGAGCTATATTTTGGTCGAGATTTGATAGTTGGTTATTTAACTATTAAATAGACAATCAACACATATATTTAATTCTATGTAGGATCCACCAAACCATTATTAATTACTCTTTCATTAAATAAAATTTCTTTCAATCATTTGACTTAAAATAACTTCACAAAAGATATTTTCACAAACCCCTTATACCTCTTCCAATTCTTGGTAAAACATTCATATATTTATCTCATTGGTATAACTGTATTCACAACCCATTATACTTTCCACATCCAGAAAACATAATCACATACTTATCTTAACGATATAAGTATATAAACAAAACTTAAGGAAGATTTTCTCTTTCCAAAATCATATTTTAATGGAGGCAAATCCATTATTATTTGAGACATTGTTTACTATAAAACAAATCACATATCCTTCGGTTTTAAGTATGAAAAGGATGTTTCCATACCACGATAACTAAAAAGGATTATTTATCAAAATCAGATCTTATTCCTTTTATAAAATTCCTTTTATAGGCCCATTTTATATTTACAAGTCATTTTATAAATCTCCAAACTAATTTACAAAACTTCTTTTATAAATATTGAATAATGATTTATAAAATTCCTTTCCATTTATATAACTCATTTCTATAAACCATTTTATAGATCTCCCTTTATATCTCCTTTATAAAAATTTCTTAAAAATTCCTTTAACTCATTTTTATAAATCTTATAGAATTAACACAAATCTTTGTTATTATCAAAATATCACCTATAAACCCATTCCTTTATTTATAAACCACCATTTACAAAATCCCTCTTTTATTTATGAAATACCATTTATAAATCTCCCTCACAGCCATCACTTATAAAACTCCTTTACAAAATGACATTAAAAACACCCTTAATAAATTAATTAATCAAGTTAACCAATTACTAATTAAAGTGAACTAACTTAATAAAAATTAATAATATAATTAAACATCTTTAAACAACATACTTAAACATTTTAAATAATATCAATAATAAAATAAGACATTTTACACAATTTTAACCATATAATTAAAAACCTTAAACATCATTTAATAATATAATTAAATACCTTATTTTAAACATTATTAATAGGATAACTAATTATCTAATTTTAAAACATCAGTTAAAAACACTTAACCTCAATATAAATTTGAAGTTAATTTAAATCCATACTTTACAAATTCGGAAAGAGTCTTAATGACCCAATGGTTAACAAGCAACCATAAAATTCAATTTAACCTTTTCAAGTCACCTAACTTGTAACAACTCCACCGCTATGCCCATTTTAGCAAAGAATATTATGAGTAATGTCGTCTGCTAATCCGAAGAATATGGCTGGTTAAGGGCTATTGAATGTGAATATATCTTTATACTGACACTGACACATCTTATTTCCTTTTTTAAGAATCTAAACTGAAAATTTGATGTGTGAAGTCTTGATACAAAGTAGTAACATACCGACTGAAAATATTCAGAACAGTACATAATTTAGATAAAACAGAATCAGAGTCACAGATCACAATGGAATAATAAACATCATCATATACATAATAGAATGTGAGTCTACAAAATATCACTACTGGACCCACATAAATTTATATACATCATATCCAGAATCTTGTATTAGGTACAAAGTCACTACTATATAATATAGATGACATCCTAACTGTCAATATATACAAGTATATAGTAAACTAAAATTAACAAAATAGTCTACTTCAATGCTAGTGTAAAATCCAAAGGTCTGGCCCTTGTACCTATAAAGTGTAACGACCTGGAGTTTTCGATGTCTCGAGTTTAGAATATAAAATTTTAATATTTAATAATATGGTATTTTAAGCAAAACAAATATCCTCGTTAAATAGCAATTGGTAATAAAATACAGTTTTTAAGCCAAAGGAATATTTTAGTTTTCAGTTTTTATTTATAAAATAGGAAATTGATTTAATTGGAAATGTCTTATATGTACATTTTTATATATAGAACAATAGAATTATATACACACACACACACTAGTATAGGTCCGTACTTCACACACGGACTATTTGTATTATTGTAAATGGAAAGCAAGGGCATTTTTGGAATTTTAAAAAGACACCAAGTAAATTAGTTAAGCGAATTTTCTTTATTAGTAGTAGATATATATATAAATATATATATATATGTATGTATGTATATGTGTGTGTGTGTGTGTGTGTGAATATATATAATTTGGAAATAAATTCGTAGCAAATAAATATGAATAGATAGGAGGATTATACTACAAATAAGAATAATTTTGGTTTATGAACAATATAGTGAACTTTAAATAGGGGAGTTTAAAATTGTATTTTCCTATGTACCTATATAAATAGTAGTTAGAAAGAACGTGTATATATATATATAAATATCAATTCCAAAAGAAAATGTATATTACCTATAAAACAAAAAAATAGTTTATCAAAAAGTAATATTTTTATATATTGAAAAGTGAAAGGAGGAATATATAAGAAAATGTATATGATATAAATGAGGAAATCTAAAGAACCATTTCAAAAGGAAGATCATTAACAAAGTAATGCTTGATAAAAATGCTATTTTATACCCCTAAATAACATAAAAACGTTTCCATTTTTACTTTGAATTGTATAAAGGTATATATATATATACAAAAATGAAAAAAATAGCATTGTCTTAAACCATTTTTATAATTCTTGTTCCAAGACATATATGTATATGTAGGTACGTAAAAAAATCAAGTAAAAAGTAAATTAAAACATTTGCTTGATCAAGCAAAACAAACAGTATGTAAAGGCTGATGTATGTACCTATATCAACTCAGTAAACAAAGTAAGTAAGAAAAATAAAATAAAGCAAATGAGTAAAATTTAGTATAAACATATGTGTATATATGTGTGTGTGTGTGTGTGTGTGTGTGTGTGTGTGTGTGTGTATTTACAGTAGCTTGCCTGATCAAAAATAGCAAAAAACAAAATATGCAACTTAACCTCTCTTCATCTCAACAAAATATCAACTCAAGTCATCCAAATTCAAATACATCCATCACTGTACTGTTAGTCCGTGAGATGATGGTTTTGATGACAACAACCTTAGAATAGATTATAAAGTATAAATACTAACATTATAAGTTTAGATATATATATATATATATATATATATATATATATATATATGTATGTATATGCAGGATCTAACCATGTAGGTACCAAGAATGAAGACTGTACAGTATATAGATTCAAGATATCAAGATTGAAGACTCATGAGTATCAAGATTATCAAGAGTTCAAGAATTCAAGTAATTTATTCTTTAATTAGAAATTTTGTTAAAACTCGTAGAAAAGCACTGGCATCTTAAAATCCAATTTATTCGTGGAATGGAATCCACTTCGAGCCTGTTAAAGGGATGGAACCCTAAGTAGGATGGAACCTACGAAAAATCTAGTGGAACATTGTTTTGTATCCGCTAACCTTTTATTCAAAATGATTTTTCAAAATTGTATCTTATTTTCAAAATGATTTCAAAGCCTTCCTTTTAAAAGCATCAAAAACATCTATCCTGATTTTAAATAATTTTAGCCTCAAAATCATCTTTAATTTCAAAGTCAAATTGCTTCTGATTTTAAACTATCTTTTAAATATAATATATTTAACTTTTAAATATTTATACTTAAAATTAAATATAAAATTATAGTTAATATTCTATATATATTATTCTCTATATTTACTTATGAATTTTAACTATAGGCAAGTATATTTGTAAAGTTTTAAAATAGTTTTAATATAAGATAAATGTTATTTTCAAAGAAAATCAAATTATCAAAAAAGCCTTGGGATGTCGACATACTCATGGTGACCATGTCGACATGGTGTCAGTTGATTTTAAAATTTAAATTTCAAAAGAAGTGTCTATTCGTCATAACTCTTCACAAATGGACATGACTGTTGTTCTTCTATAAATAGGGGTCAGTTTCAACGAATTTTACATCAGATTTTCTGGTTTTTCACTCCTCTTCTTCTTCCACTTTTCTTAATACATATTCTTACCATTATTCTGCCGAAATCAATATTGAATCGAACTCGATCATTCGTAGTTCGATTCTCTATCACTCTCTCAACAAGATCCTCAGTGCTATTCAGAGTTATAGGCTTTTTGTAATCAACTTAGCGAGAAAGGGTGTGACTGTAGCCTTGAAAATCAATCAAGCGAGATAAGGTGTGATTGTTGCCTTGGGAAATTAGTTAGTGAGCTTGTTGCCCGTAAAATCAAGTGGGTGAACTTATTGGCTGGAAAATCAAGTAGCTCTACCCAGAGGATTGTGATTCTGGATGGTGTACCTCGTAGCCTTGAAATCAAGGGTGTAATTGCACAATTGCTTTTGAAAGGAAATCCATACTTGTGTGCGGGACTGGATGTAGGGTAACTCCGAACCAGTATAAAATTCAGTGTGTTCTTTACTTTACTTCTTTTTATTTTTGCATCTGTGATCATATCTATATCTGTATATTTCGCACTTTCTGTGTATAAATCAACCTAAACTCAAAAAGATTTAGTAATTCTTTATAAACACTATTCACCCCCCACTCTAGTGTTAACTCTAGCCTTAAGATCCGTAATCCGCATTTCTTATATGTACAAGCTTGAACAGCATATCAGATCTTTTGAGCCAAAAATCTTGTACCATATATTTCATTTCATCTCTCTGCAAACTTGTGCATATAAGCAGGCATAGTTTCATATTTTTTCACAAGTTTGTAAAACAAAGAAACCCTGTAACTAAAATACGGTTAAATAAAATAAGAAGCCTATCAAAACATCCTCTGTTCAAAATCAAAGCAAACAAAGTAAGTCCTTTCAAGATTCTATATCAAACTCAAGGTCGAACAGAGGATTCGAAAAGGTTTTCAGAAATGTTTAAGGTGAGAAACAAAATTTTGAAAAGGCTAGGAAGTATATTTTCAACTCTGTTATATTTAACAGGGAACAACACTTGCGTACCCAACTTTATAAATTTTTATCTCATATTCTTTTGAATTTGCTAATCACATAAACTAGGGAAATGGGTATTCTTGAGTATAGATTAGGCTAATAATAGTTTCAAGGTGGTTTGTGCTATATATTGTGAGAAATCTTGAAATTATAGTAAGCTATCATATATTTGGCAATTTTCAACATACCTTAAATATTGAATCAAGATTCTAATCGTGTTTAGTATGTGAGGATAGGAATTTTAGGCAAGGAATCACGATTTTTAGCAGTCAAAATCATGAGAAAGAATGAGTTGATCGAAATTCGCTTGAAAATTAATTTTCGGCGACATGTTTGACACGAGGCAGTGCGGTTGGTCGAGCGGGGCATTGTGAAGCGAGGAAGACGTTCACCATGGCCGAATTTCAAATTTGGATTTAAATTTGAAGGGGGCGTTGAATTTTGGGTTAAAGGTATGTAGTGTGAAGGTGTGGAGCGTGTCAGTTTGGGAGGAGCACGAAGGGTCAAGCTTGGCAGGGGTTGGCAGGTGGTACGTTGGAGCCTAGGTGTTCGTGCGGTGGTGGCGGCCGAGTTGCAGGTGGTCGAGGTCGTGAGCAATTGAAGATTTGGTGGAGTTGGTCACATGTTCAGGTGGAAGAGGCTGCTCGATTTGCTTTTTTTTGAACGATGATGGACAGAACTCGAGGCATGGGTCGATCATGTTGGGCGGGGTTAAGTGCACATATGGGTGTCATCGAGGCGGAGTATAGAAGGAGCAGTCGGGTACGTGCACACGTATGCACGTACATGCACACGCAAATGAGTTAAGAGTGCTTGGGTTGTAAATGGTGAAGAAGTGTGGTTCTCCCCTTTTTAGCTCCTATAGTTGAATTTTAAACGTGAAGTAGTGGTATGTATTGTGGTTCGGCCTGATGGTTATCGCCAGAGGGTTCAATCCTAGTTCAAGAGTGGGGAAGGAATAGAAAAGGAATGGAAAAGTAAGAAGAAGGGATGGCCTTTGTCTTGGTGGAGGAATCTGGGCTTTGCCCCAAACAAGAATTGTAAAAGGGTTTTGAAAATTTAAAATGGCATTAAATTTATGTATATAAAATTTGGTGGATTTTAAATGACGTAGTAAACGCATACATAGACCGTTCGATGTAAAACTAATTTTGATGGGTTCGTATTGACGAACGCCACATCATCATGCGACTCGTTGAATAATTTGAGCCAGTAAAATTTTACAATATTTTGAAACGAACAGATTTAAATACCGTTTAAAAACCAAATATCGTCCCTAAATCTATACGGCCATATATTGAAGATATTTCCAGATAAAAATAACGATGGGTTAATTTATTTTAAATTGCAATGTTTTGACATCTGTTCACCATCCCGCTAATTGTTTTAATTGTAGCCCTGTTGGTAGAATAAATCACCGTTCTGCTACTATTACTGAATGTATATGTCGTGAACATTTACTAGCAGAAAATAAAACCCTGATATGCTATTTTATTTATACGGACATCCACTTATTTTCCTGGTAATTATATTGGACAGTAAGGCATTGAATTAATTATTAAAAGCCGATTAATGTGAATATGGTAACTGGATTAAGTACAATTTGGATTGTTAAGCCTTCTTTTTCGATTTGGGTTGATTTTGGAACCAAATTTTGTTTTAAAATGGTTATTATTTATTTTTGATATCTTTAAGTTAATGGATAAATATTTCATAATGATATAAAGTAATTATTTTATTCTTAAAAATTATTTTAAAATATTAATTATTGTTTTAAAATTATTCATTATCTAAATTTTTAAAGGAATATTAATTATTAATTGAAGTTAATTTATAGTGATTGTTTTAAAGTAAATTTTTTTCCTAAGGATTAACTAGTATTAAATTATATTTATGTCAAGATAAATCTATAAAATATTATTGATGTTTTAAATAAAAAATACTATACAGTAAACTTTTTTTTACAAAGAGTATTTTACTTAAAATTAGAACTGGGGAAATTCATATTAAAAACTTTATAATTTTTTATTTTGGGAATTATTGAACAAGCTTCCGGGAAGTAATAGTATACTAGGGTGGCATAAATCGGATGCGGCGAGTGCCTGCAGCTAAGTCTTTAATTTCTCTAGGATTGAGACGTAACCATTGCACTGTAATCCATGGTTTGATACCGCGGTAGTGCTTTCCAGATTTTATTTTAAAGGATTTTCCAAACATCACTACACCAGAAAAGGCTTTTAACAGCGTTTGATAAACGTTGTAATACGATACAACAGCGTTAGTTCAAACGCTGTATAACGACATGCTGTCGTATATACAGAACTTACAACAGCTTTTTGATAAACGCTGTTGAAACATCACTTTGACAGCGTTTTGTACAAGCTGTCAATAATGTTTTTACAGCGTTTTCAAACATGCTGTATTATGTTTCTACAGCGTTAATAATTTAGTTGTCGAAGATGTTTTAATTCTACTTTAACTGTTTACAACAGCTTTTTATAAACGCTGTTATTGAATCATCAACTTTTTCAACAGCATGTATTAAACGCTGTTATTGACTATTTAAAGATAATTACAGCGCAAATTGAACGCTGTTGTTTCTTCATTGACAGCATTAATAAAACGCTGTCTTCTATTTATATAACAGCTTCAATATTCCACTCTATTTTTGAATATTCCAGAATTATATTTTGAGTATATTGAAGCAACTAGCATAAATAACATGTTCTAATAACTATTAATTAGATACATAAACGTTTACATGATATATACGTTCAGTATATTACAATTACAAATATATACGTTCAGTATATTACAATTACATGATATATACGTAAACTGCTAACAACTCCTTGCGGCAAATCAATAAAAAAGACTGCAATTGCAACTGCTAACAACTGCTACTACCAACTCTCCATTCACAGCAAACTCCTTGCGGCAACACTCAACAATATCCTGCTCCTCCTTGTAAACAACTATTGCATTACTTCTGACAATAAATACTCATTGCCACAATCGACAAACAAAAACGCCTCGCCTCCTTGAACTAAAACCCCTCATCTCACTGACATCCTTCTCATTTGCCAAATACCCCGCACTGTTATGAAACAGTTAAGTCAGAATAAGCCCTCTGCATTAATTCAAACACTTCCTGAAACAAACACTACCACATCAACACTGCCTGTTACTTGCCAACATATCTATTAACAGCCCTCTGCAACTCTTATGTTACACTGCAATACCCCCACCACCAACAAACTCATCCTGCACCTGACTGCACTGCGCTCCCCACCTTACAACATTTTTGTCATCATCTCTGAAAACCATCATCCCCTTGCCAGACTTCTGCATACCAACCTTCCTTCCACAGTACTGTATTATACAACATCCTTACAAACATACCTGACCAATCTCCACCTCTGCCATAACATCCCTGACAGCAAACAATTCCATCTGCTCCCGATTTCCCTGCTTCAGTAATCCAAAATAAAAATCAACTAATTTAAAATTGATCAAAGGACTCATAATTTATGTTTTTCATTACAACGTTCAAATCCTGGATTATCTCAATAGTCAACATTTAATGATGACTACAAAATCAAATATGAATCATGTCTAAGTGTTGTGTTTATTTGAGGAAGTGCCGACTAACATTTTTTTGACTGTCAAAAAAATGACCAAGAGATAAAACGTGGACTTATCAATAAAAATTCTTTTCTTGTTATTACAACGAAACACACAACAGTTGACGAATAACCAAGACAAAAATCAATCAGTTCAGTAGTCAATATTTTGATTATTTCACAGCGAACAACTGGCGATTATTAAAAGAATCTGAGTCATATTGCTAACAACGCACATTAAGTAAAATTTGAGATTAACATTGAAATTTCAAAGCATCGAAATTATATTTATGCAGTAGATACCAGAATAATAAAAGATGTGCTTACCCTAGTCAACGAGAGATTTATGTTCCTTTCTTCATTGAAAAATCAGTAGGGGGATCACAGGGGAAAGCATGTATTGCATCATTACTTGGAATTTACTAAATTTGTGTGCTTATAGTAAACTTGTGCGCTTAGCCGCTTACAGTAAGTTCCCATCTGCAAGGCATTTCCTGCAAAAGACGATCAGTGATGTCGAACAAGAATTTCTTTTAAATGTGTAAACATCAAAGTGGTGTTAAATTGATTATGTTAATCAGCGTAATTAGTGCATATGGTCCTATAAACCAACTATCATACATCAAAAAGAAAATGATAATAATTTTTATTATTTATTAACATAGACTAATCCTTGATACCAAAAACTTTCATTCAAGAAAAAATAGACAATTGAAGTACCTTACGTAGTATAGTATAACAATAATCCTCAAGATTACCACTTACGGATCGAGTAGATACTAATAGTAATAAAGAAGACCGTGTGATAACCTATTAAATATCACAAGATTGAAAACCATTACCACAATGCAAATTATGGTGTAAAAATTTAAAAGAGATCTGCAGAAATAGTACTTTGGGTTTCGGTTAAGCTTACATCCCAATATTTAGTTCAAAATTTAACCCTTTTTCAATATTGAAATAACACAAGTTTACAGTTCGTCCGTCTAAAATTTAACCCTTTGGGTTTCAGTTAAGCTAGAAGTAAATTTTCCATTATAATAACCTAGTTTTAAGCTAAATACTATGTTAAAATAAAGATGTAAGTTGATGTACAATTAACATGTACACACATTAGTATTTAAGAGTCATAACCATGCACCTTTTTGTTTGAGAAAGTAAGAAAGAAAGAGAGAAGCTTCAGAAGCCCTGCCACAGCCAAAGCAGAAACATCTACAATAAAATCACACATTTATTACCCATTACTTGTATATTATTGCAAGTTGAAAAAAGCAAAGTGACAAACATATTAGATACAACATTGATAATAAGATATTCAGTGCTAGTGTTCTTCTTAAAATTAGACTTAGCAAACAAATGTACAAAATGAAAAAAAAAAAACATTTCTGTAGCTGCCAATTTCCCATTATTTAACAAACTGGTAACATTGGTATAACTCAGCTTCCCTAAATGAAAATGAGAGAGCATTGAAAGCATATGTGCGAAAACTTTTACAATATAACCATTCCTCGAAGCATCGTAGACTCTTTCTCCTTCAAATTTTTGGTAAAATGGTCATCTGGCAGTCCCAGACCATGTGCCAGCATCTCCAATATAACCATTCCTAATCGGTCTAGTGCATCCATATATTTTATCAAAGCTTCACTGCAACACTGAGTCACATTTACGATATTGTCCAAACGCAAAACTTAAAAATATAAATAAAATTCATAATGAAATAGAAAGGATTTTCAACATACAAGGGTAGCATAGTTGATTAGGGCATGCAACGTTCATAGAACACTTATTTAAATGATGATTAAAATTACCTAAAATTTGGATGTTCATCTCCGAAAACTTTTTTTGCAAAACCAACCACCTGATCCTTGGATTGAAGCAGCTGCAGAATCTCTGCCCACGGCAAATTACCAGTATAATCTGGATTGCTTGCCGAATAACCAAGCGGCACCCCTTCCTGTCTCCCCCTTTGATTTTTTTGATCAACTGGAAGACAAAATAATCTCGAGCACTGTGTTATCATGTCCTCGACGATCTCTTCGGGCACTCCATGATCTACTAACCTGAAAATTCCCCAACTCACGCTTGCGCCCACCATCTTCCTTCACATTTCTTCGTATTCATTGCTTTCGTTCATAGCAGCTAAACTGAACACATGGATATCTTCTTATGCCCTGAAATCATTGAATTGTATATTAGGCCACTCGTGTTCGGACCATATGAAGTCCTTTACTTTCAGCCTACAGTTTGGTGTTGAAAGAGGTTTCACAAGCTGAGATTCATATTCCTGTGACATATTGGAATAGAAACTACCTAATGATTTTATCCAATTTATAATATGAAGATTTTGGCTTTGGTTTTGGAGACGAGCTATACCAACTAGTATGGCAGGATTCAAACGCAAGGTTTAATTATTGCTCGTTGCTAGATCACTGTCTAAACATGGGAAAAAGAATTAATTACCTACATATTGCAACAAGGAAATAAAATCTACACATGTATCAAAATGTCATGCACGCAATTTAATGGCCTATTTGTAAAAAACATAACCGATTTGAAGTATTAAAATTTATGGGTTTGTATGCAATGGTAGAACACAAATGCACAATCTGAACATTAAGCACTGAAATATGTTAAGGATAATTTCAAATTCTCCAAATCATATTAGTTATAAACTTATTAGTTATTATAAAAAAAAAATTTAAATTAGTTAATTTTTATAAACTTATTTAATTATTATAAAATTTAGTTAACTTGGTTAATTTTATAGATAGGTTAATTTTTATAAACTTATTTAATTATTATAAAATTTAGTTAACTTGATTAATTTTATAGATAGGTTGATTTTTATAAGATTTAGTTAATTTTTACAAAAACTATTTAATTTTAAACTAGATTAATTTTTATAAAATTTAGTGTAATTAGTAAAAAAATTATAAAACTTAGCTAAACTATTAAAAAAAATTATTAACATGGTTATTTTTTACAAAATTTAGTTAATTTTTATAAACTAGGTTAATTTCTATAAAATTTAGTTACTTAGTACATTTTTATAACATTTAGTTAAATTTTGTAAAACTTGGTTAATTTAGTTAAAATTTTATAAAACTTAATTAATTTTTATAGAACTAAGTTAACTTAGTTCATTTTTTAATGCTAATTTAATTTTTATAGATCTTATTTAATTTTTTATAAATCTTAATTGTTTTTCATAAGACTTATTTAATTTTTATTAACTTTATAAAATCTAGTTAATTTTATAAAACTTCGTTAACTTGGTCAAATTTTATATAATTTAAATGATTTTCATAAACTTAATTAATTTTTATAAACTTAGTTAATTTTTATAAACATGGTTAAATTATATAAATTAGCTAAAATAGTTATCTTTTATTAAACTTACTAGTTTCTTCACTCACAGTATTGATCATATTAATTAGCTTGACCAATGGCCAAGCAATTCCAAACATGACAGCTAGTAGCAGCTCAGTAATTGCAGCAACACAAGATGAAGCTGGTGGTCGCAGTGGAGTTGAAGTAGCTCAGCAAAGTTCAAGTAGTGGCAGTGGCTTAGGTGGTAGCAGTGGCTCATCAGATTCAGTTATCTTTTTAACTTGGTTATTAACTTGGTAGCAGTGGCTTAGTTTAATTTTATTAACTTGGTTATTTTTACAAATTTAGTTTTTTTTTTCAAAACTTAATTTCTAAGAATTACAGAAAAAATAAGTGAGTATAGGTTCTTTATTAAATACAGAAAGATTTATCAAATGAAGGATATGAATGCTTATCTGGCTCAGGATTATTGTTGCTGTCGATGATGATTTTCCCCAAAGCATTGTGAACATGTACATCTTGACTTCCCTCACTCATAAGATGTTCCAAGAATTGTGTGAGCAGTCAAAGACGATTTCTACAAAGACATAAGGCAGCAGGTGTAAACAGCAGAAATTAAAACAAGAAGAGTATAGTGTTGAAAATAAGTATCATATTATAAACCCTTTTTCACATTCATCCACCAGAGGCTCTACAGGGAGAAGAGATCAAATTGAGAGGATAAGACCTTTAATAAAATCTTCAGAGCACTCATCATCCAGTAATTGGCCAACTACTAATAGAGCGTTACTTGGATTCACCTGATACAAGATGTGCATAGTCAGCCTACATATCAAAATCATATAAAATGATGTTACCTTTAAAGAAAGAAGCTTACCTTCTCGACATAGCCTTCAATATATCGAAGCATACCTCCTAGACACGTAACAATTATGATACAGGAAATGCGTAGATGAAACAAAATGAATATTTAGAGCAATAATAGATTTACCTATTAGCAGAGCATGCTAGTTTCTAAAATATGGAAGCAATATTTTCCCCATAGTGTAGCTCACCACCGAATCAAGTCCTAATAATGAGAATGTGAAATATAAAGGATTTCATTGTTATACCACATAAAGTGGAGGAGTTTAGGACATAAAAGCAACATTTCAGCTGTAGATAATATCCAAAGCAATAAAGAAACCTACATATGCATCGAAATAAGGATAAACACAGTGAAACATATATCAAAATATACAGAGATGAAAAACATGTTGAGAGAAAAACTACATCCTAAAAAGCCAAAGAAAAAAAAATTAGATTAAAAACTTTGATAGTTACCAGCTTCTTATATTTTAGCCACATCCTAAAAAATTAGATTAAAAACTACATCCCTCTTCATATTTTAGCTATCTTTGTTTTTCAGTCAACTTATGACAGGCTTCTTATAGTATATATTTTTCTTTTTAAATATGACTGATCAGTTCCATTTTCTTTGTTTCTTAAATTAAATGTTTTACCTGATTCCAAATTCTTTGTTTATTTATTAATTTTGAAATTTATGCATGAAATTAATTATACACCAATTTTGGTTGAACTGCTTATAGTTTTAATTAAATATAGAAATGTAAGATTTAGCTATATTTTATCTATTTATATACTTAGTTAATTTTTATAAATTAAACTTGTTACTTTTTATAAAACTTGGTTAACTTAGTTAAAATTTTATAATAGTGGTTAATTTTTATAAACTTATTTAATATTTATAAACTTATTTAATATTTATAAATTTTAGTTAACTTGTTATTATTATGAATCTTAGTTTATTATTATTATTGTTATTATAGAAGATTTGGTTATATTTTATATTTTTATATACTTAGTTAATTTTTGTAAATTAAACTTGTTAACTTTTATAAAACTCGGTTAACTTAGTTAAATTTTTATAATACTTAGTTAATTTTTATAAATTTATTTAATATTTATAGATATTAGTTAACTTAGTATTATTATAAATCTTAGTTAATAATAGTAATAATAATGAGAATTATTATTATTATTATTATTATTATTATAGAAGATTTAGTTATATATATTTTTTATATATATTTAGTTAATTTTTATAAACTAAACTTGTTAATTTTTATAAAACTTAGTTAACTTAGTTAAATTTTATAATACTTGGTTAATTTTTATAAACTTATATAATATTTATAAATCTTAGTTGTTTATTATTATTGTTGTTGTTGTTGTTGTTGTAGAAGATTATGTTAATTTATATTTTTATATACTTAGTCGAGTTTGTTAAATCTTTATAAAACTTAATTAATATTAGAAACTTGGTTTTATAATAAAACTTAGTTAACTTGGTTAGAAATTAATAAAATTTAGTCAATTTTTATAAAGTTGTTTAATTTTTATAAAAACAAAGTTAACTTAGTTAACATAAAACTTATTCCCATGCAGCCTACACAAAAAGAAAATGATGCTAACAAGCATTAGTAGTGCCGTCAAACCTAGTCAAGGAATCCTTGATTAGAAGGAACAAATTCAAATACTTCCTTGAAAGATTCAAGTGCCTCTACAACAACAAATACCTAAAAAAAATTACAAACATACAAAGAAATAAAGACTGCAAACATACAAATACCTCATTGGCAAATAAGGACTACATACATACAAACATACAAATACCTCCTAGTTGGTATCTTTGAAAAAATTGCAGTTGCAAAGTACCCTCCTTTTTATGGAGATTGCATAGAAATACTTCAAAATTTTCCTCAAACATATCTTCAAACTCTGCCGTACAACAATTACATGCAAATCGCATCGATCTTACCCTTCTTTTAAGCTGCTTTACACGAAGTAGAATTCTACGTTTCGCTCGTGCATGTTTCCAAATCCACGAACAAAAAGTTAAACTATGTTTTTCTAGAACTAGGGAAACCTGGTCAATCACTACCAACATATGTTTTTTAAACTATGTTATAGTCTGAAAGATATAATAAACTACCAAATTACAAAAAAAATTAATGACAAACATCGCAACATATATGTATTAGCTCACTGAACAGCACAAAGGATCATGGGAAATCGAAAATGGTGAAGTACAAAAATATGTACAGGTAAACAAATTGTGGAGGAGTTATTGGCAGTTAAATAATATAAGCAGCATTTAACATGTACTGCAACGGGTATGTTCTGTGGTGTCTTTTAACACTGGTTTGGTTAACAAAGAACTAGGGTAAAAATTTAAAATCAATAGTAAATACATGTACGAGAACTGACTAATTCACATATCACCGTATATAAGGACATAAAAACATTTTTTTCCGAAACAATGTTTATACATGATCAAACATGGGCTTTGGATTCACAAAGTCATTTTTGAGCAAAAGCATAGAGTAACTTTCAGTCCTTACCGACATTTGATGGTCTCGACTGTGCTGAAAAGTTGGTATGCTCCTTGTCATATCCTGAACTGGGTAGAAGAAATTTTCAAAACCTATGAAGATGGTTCCACTCAGTCAATCGATATTGTCAGCTCATCTGAACACGACATGTTAGTCATATTTAGGACAGCTAAAAAACCAAAAATGGTGCATAAAGCTTGTCATCATCGGGTAAGGAAACAGTCAGAAATAGTCAATGGTGTTTTTTATAAATATTTACAAGTCAATCAGAAACAATGTTTATACTCGATAACTTCTAATACTTCTTTAACATTGGACGTAGTATGTGATATTCATTTGTATGTATTACATTGCACTCATTCTCAACAAATAATGTTACACGCATTCAAAGGTACTGCAACATTTGCTGAACCAGAACCATGCTCAGAGAAGCTCTCAATCTTTGGTGATGAGTATGGAACAATATGGTTTTCTCTTTCACTGTTTAAGGACTTCAACTCATTATCTAACAACTCAATTTCATATTCAGTTTGTTCTCTCCTTGGGAATTTTAACTTTCAGAACTTCTAGCTTATTTGTAGCAATATATTTATTAGATCTGGAATCTCCAGTGCCGGCTTATCACAATCCATGTATCTTAATCTCTTGGAGAATTGATAACTGACCCTAATTAAAAAACAACAAAAAAGACCCTATTTTCCTAGATATCCAAATTCTTTAAAATAAACTTATTAACATACAACAATCTTAATAAACTCATTAACATCAATTTACCAACAAAATCGATCCAACAAATTTTGATTTAGGGCAATCGAAAAACATATACTGAAATAACAGAATCGATAAACTAATTGAAGAACCCATTTTAAACCTAAACAAAATCGACGAATGGTTGAAAATAAGTACCTGTAGAGGGAGCAGCTAGCGGTGATGATTTAGATTCGAAATTGAAAGAATGGTGAAGGGAGATGTCTGAACGATGAAGCGGCACTGATGAAGGCGAATTTCAGTGACTGGAAGAGAGGGTTAATTTCATTTTAGGCAGTGGAGGTGTTAACGAGATGAAAGGCTGAGAAAAGTAAACAGGCGAAGTGAAAAATAAGGCGGCAAAGTTATATTATTTTAGGTTTTCTCAGCGTTCACACGTAATAATTTCCCTCCAAGATTTTCGTTGACAGCACTGAAAGGAGAAACGCTGAGGATAGCTGCTGTCAAAGTTGTTTTTTCTTGTAGTGCATTTTGAAAATGATTAGTTTCGTGAATATACTTATCCAGTAAGATAAGTATATGCTGTTTGATTAAGTAATTTTCATTTATTGGGATTTTAAACTAATTAAGGCTTAATGTTTGCAATGGGAAATCAAACTTTGGTTGAATTGACTATATATTTAGTAGTTAAATAACCAACTGTCAAATCTGGACCCAAATATAACATTGGAAATATCTTGAGGAAACTCAGGAATTATACGGTACAGTTACTGTTCGAGGCGCTATACTGTAAAGATAAACTCGTTTCGTTATTTTAGGACGTTTATAAGGAAATCTGTCCACTAATGGTTAGGAGGTGATCTTCAATCTTATTTTCTTCTGTGTATTTCCTAAAGAATCGGGGTTGAGTTTACCAGAAAATATCGAAAGTTGTTTCGAGGAGAATGGGATCATATTTATGATCCGAAACCACTTCGATCCAATGTGTACATTTTCTAAATGAAGACAAGAGCATGGGGTCGAAGATGGAGCAGTGAAGTGCAAGGGGTAACCGCTACTAATCCTAAGGGTGATTCCAAAATGGATGTAGTCGGAATAGTGCCTTCGGTTATGTTCGGACCGGGGACGGACTTGCATGGATGAATGCTATCAATACATTGTCATGGGAGAACAATGAGCATTCTAAGTGTATATTTCTAAAAAGGTAATGCTTAGCCTCGAGCCTCATCAACTGGGAATGACTGAAAATCACGGGAGATGCAGCAAGGCTAAGTGGGTCGCTCCTAAAAAAGGTAAATTTACCCCTATCTAGAGTCCCTTTTATTCGACAGTGTGGCGGTTGCTGATCCCAACCGCGAGGTAATCTTATTCGGGCTATCTAGTTTAAGGGGTAGTCTGGTCTTGTGTAGCAGGGGATCCCGGAGTAATCCTCGATACGTTATTAAAGACGAGTACTGTGATAGGTGGTACCCCAGTGCCTAGTCATTCAGATGAAATCTATAACAACCAGGTATTATCAACCATTCGCATCCGCACATGTCGGACTTGAATTGCTCAAAATACCGCGTTGTAAATAAAATTTTCAGGACATACAGTAAATAAAAATCACAGAACACAGACACAGAGTAAGAAATGCAGCGGAAGTAAAAGAGATAGTAGTTCATGAAGCTACTATGAAAATATATCAGAGTTAAATAAAATACAACAGAATAAATAAAGTACAACAGAAGTCTCAAGATGATAACCAAGTACAAGTTGAATAGAACAACAGAACTGGAATGGATAAAATTAGATAAGCAGCTGATCTCCAGCGATTCCAATCTCTAGAAAGTGGAACCCAAATCTGTGAATAACTCAGGTTGACCCGAGCGTAAATAAAAATACAAACACTCGAGTCAGGACAATATATACTTATATAATGTAAACCAACTCAAGTGAACTGTAATAAGGTACAAGTAACTTAAAGATGCCTGGGACCGCCCATCCTCTAAGGATCCGTTAAACTATTTACTATGTAGTAATATTGCGCTATTATAATAATGTCTACAGTAAAATAAACTTACTTTTAAATAGCGTTCCAGGCTACCCATATCACCCTTCACACATAATAGTCCCAGTAGTCCATCCAATATCATGACATCTCCACACCGGGTGACTGTCAGAGGATACCACATGGGCTACGGGAGAAAAACAAACTCGTAGTAAAGGCTCGGTATGGTAGGTGACACGGCACATAAGGCAATGCCAGTGTAGATATACCAATTACGCACATGGGCTGGTGGTAACGCACTAGTCACATACGCCCACCTCGGAACAAACTCCCATATCAAAATCGGAGGATGACCATCTAATCAATCACAAGTAAGAGTATAGTATCGAAGGAATGTGTCCGATCAGAGGAATGACCTCACTTGGCCCGAGATTGCTCCTGTTTTAGCCACCTTATGCCAACTCACGGGAGTTGGGTTCACGTAATATACCTCAAGAACGTCGCCACCATCCTACTTCATTCTGGAATCTCCACCGTGTACACGGTTGTCAAAGTGGTTTTCGGTATCGACAGAGAGTATGCCAGATATCCGATCCCGGACTCTTTGCCAACCAATCGTTATTATAACCCGCAGTTATAACTTTAAAAACAATATTTATACTTCAAAATATAATATCATTTCAAATCCAAATCTTTATCAAAATAAAGATTAAATTAATTCCAAACCATTTCAAAAACATCATATCTTTCCAAAACTTCTTGCCAAATCATTTCAATATATTAAAATATGATATCTTTACAAAACTTCATTTCCAATCATTTTAATATATCAAAATATCATATCTTACAAAACTTCATTTCAAATCATTTCAATATATTAAAATATTATATCTTTACAAAACTTCATTTCCAATCATTTTAATATATTAAAATATCATATCTTTACAAACTTCCTTTCAAATCATTTCAATATATCAAAATATCATAGCTTTACAAAACTTCATTTCAAATCATTATTCATTTCATTCAATTTAAAATACCATTTCAATTCACATTTCAAAACAGTTTATATTTCAAAAATCATTTTTAATCATTAAAATGAAGTTATTATATTTAATATTTAAATTATTAAATTTTCAAAATTTTCAACTTTCAAAGTTCATTTATTCACTTAAATTTAACAAAATAGTGAAAATTCACTTTTCGCAGCATTTAGAAAATGCTACGGAAAGTTACATTCAAAACAGTTCACTTTAATAAAAGACAGCATTTTAAAAATGCTGTAATAGGGTTTACTTAAATTTCAAATAAACTTAGTTAAATTCAACAATTATAGCACTTACATAAATTGCTATAATAGACTTTAATTCAATTTAGCTTTTTAGTTCATTATCATCAACAACAGCATTTACAAATGCTGTAATATCATTTACATTACAATTAATAGCATTTCAAAAATGCAGTTAATTAACTTCAAATATTCAATATAATTTCACAACCAGTTATATTTTTATTTAAACATTTTTAACTTATGAAATCATATATTTCACATTTATAAACATCATTTAATTTTCCTTAAGTTTATGATTTTATAAAGTTAAGTTTCCATTCAAAAATCAAGATTTAATAATAATTCACTTATTAAATTTCAACATTAAATTTTAAATTCATTGAATTGAATTTCAACTTAACACTTAAGTTTAAAATTTCAAAATATAGCTTAATTTCAATTTTATTTACTTAACTTAAAAATTCACTTTTAAGCCAAATTCACAAATTCCCATTTTGGTTATATTTCAAAATTTCAACTTAAATAATCATTCATTTCACATTTTAACTTTATTCAAAAATCATTCATATATTATAAAATCACTTTAAATTCATTTTAAATTCAAATTATCATAAATTTATCATAATTTCATATTTAATTTAATTTCCAATTATAATTAAATCAAAATTTTCAAAATAACTTACATTCAAATTTTCTAACCTTTCCATAATTTATTTAACTTATAAATTTCCAGAAAATCAACAATACTTTACAAAAATCATTTTTAATTAAATTTTAAATCAAAATATTATAACAATTATATTTCTAAAATATTTTAAAATTTTTAGAAAAACATATTTTAACTACGGGCTTGTATATAATTTTCTACACTAGGTAAAGTGATACGGGTAATATATCATTTCAACCCGTAATTTACAAATAAAATCCAGGTTTTATCATTTCAAACCTGCAGTCCCAAGTAAATGAAATAAACTGAAAATCATTCAGGCCTATCATTTCAGCCCATAACGATTTTCCCTTATTCTAAAGTCCGTTCGGGTATGTATCATTTCAACCCATAGTGATTATAATCTAAAGGGAACTTGCGACGTGATAAACTGATATAAATAACAAAACAGCATAATATAACAGTAACAAATGACATAACAGGTGTCTAAGCATGGTTGAACATCATGTGATCATAATATAGCAGGTGTAACATGATAATGCATTTTACAGATTCAAAAGGGGTCAGTTTACTAGTTATATAAGTACAATTTGTCTGGTGAGAATTACTCACAGGTTTGAGCTGGAGACACAATGATGAATGCACGAAAGGGAACCACACAAGCATGATAACATGACACAGAGACGAGTGGAAGAGCCAAAGTATCAAATCACTTGAATACAAGTCACACAAAACAATAATAATAACATAAGTTTTCTAATGCAAAATACGATAAAATAAGATAGAATCAACTGCACGAATCAAAGCAGAATTGCTTTGCACTTGCTTCCAACAACCTTCAGGTTCAGCCATAAGGTGTACTACAGGTCTAAGGCAAGATTTGGATCAGGTTTTGGTTGGGTATGGTCGGTCTACACTTGGTTGTTGATGGTGCAAAGGTGGGTAGTGGTGAAAACAACACAAATATACATAAACAATGCTAGGAATGAATGCATAAATCATCTCCAAAGACCTTGCACTTGCTTTCAACATCATATGCTTCAGATATAGGTCAGAAAGGCTCGGCTAAAGCAAAGACATGGATCTGGTTTGGGTTCATAAAAGGTCGGCCAAACATGTATGGGATGGAGCAAAAGTGACGATGCATGAGATATGCGCAAGGATTACAACTACAATGCAAAATATCATGAATTCAAGGCAACATTGGCTCGGACCAAGCAAGACCAGGCACGGCCATCTCTATAGTGGGCTGGAGGATGGTGTGGCAGAGGGTTTAAGGTCATCCATGGGTGGTGGAGGTGGAGTTGGTTGCGGCCAAAGAAAGGTTGAAGATGATGAAGGAATAGGTGTTGGCTATGGTGCATATAGGTGAAGTTTGTGTAGATTTAGGTGGAGTTTGATCAACTATTGGGCACGACCAGTGGCTTGGGGCTGGAGAGGAGGTGGTGGGTGGTTCAGGTGGTGGAGGAGGCGGCTATGGTAGCTGGAGTGGTGGGGCCGAACCTGAAGTAGAAGAGAAGGCAAGTACAATTAACATAAACAAGTAGAAAAAACAAGAAGAAAAACAATGAAAAAAGAAAAACTTTTTTACCAAACTCATGGAGATGATGGAGGCCGAAATTTTTTTCAGATGGGAAGAGAAATGTTTTACGTGAATGAGAAAAAAAATAGGCGGCTGAAGAAATGAGGAGATGTGGCCAATTGAATGAAAAGTAAGGTTGAAATGTGAAAAGGTGGGAGATAAAGAGCCATTGGAAACCAAAAGTCAAAACCTTTTCACGTTACCTTTATTTATTTATATAAGTTTAAATTACTGAGAAAAATCATAATTTCAGTAAATATTTCGATAATGCAACAAAATATAAAATATAAATAAATAATTATTAATTATATAAGGTAAAAATAAGAAAATAGCACAAAATTGCAAACTAGTCTAGAAAAATGGAAAATAAATAGAATGAACTTTGGAAAATTTATATGGACTTGTAAATATATTTATAACAAATATAATAACATAAAAATAAAATGCATTCACAATAAATATATAAATTTTTAATTTAAATATAATTTAAATGAAGAAAATAGCAAAGAAAATAGAAACTAGGCTTTAAAAATAGAAAATAAATTCAATAAGCTTTGGAAAAATTCAAACATCGCTTTAAAAATATGTAAAAGTCAAAATATACATAATATAACATAAATATACAAATTAGAATAAGATTTATCAAGTAAAAATATCATTTATATAAATTAAAATAAAGAATATTGTTAAATAACCCTATATACACACAATATTGTAAAGGGTATAACTTTCACAATTTAAATCCAATTTCGACGAAAAGAAAAGCAATATTCATGATATTAAATCTATTTTCATAATAAACGACAAAATTAAAGAATTCAAATATTTAATTTTAAAATTTGAAAGTCAAAGTTTGACCAGTTTTGACCACAATTCCAATTTTTCAGCAAAACATTCAATTTATATCAGTTTGAAATTAAAATTCATATAATAATCAAAATTTATATTTAAAAATGAAATGTTTGAAATAAAACAAGTTTAAAATAATTTAAAAATAAAATAAAGTCAAATTTAAATTATATGCAAAAAAATCTAGGGTTGTTACAAAATCGATTCTCCAATACATGCCTTTACAGTTTTGATTATAGAGCCTAATATTGGTAGAATTTAATTAATGTAACAATTTCAGCTATTTGAATAAGTATTTCTACTTAGACACTACTATAATATCTAAGGATTTTGATATGAAATGTTTTCGTTATCGTAAGGTAAAAACCCGTCGTGTTTATTTGTGGCCTGGTCTTACGAGATACCTTTGATTTCCAAAGGATTTTGAAAATTTTAATAATTCAAATTGAGTGCATTTCTTACGCTGGTTTTACTAGACTGACCCCGGCGTGGTTTTTCCTGTATGCTCGGGTCAGACTGAGCATATTTCTAGGTTTAGCCGGAAGAATGAGTGCTTCAGGAGAGTAGCTGGAGACTAGAGACGTATCCACATAGATGATTATATTCCGTTGCATTTGGTTGTGTGTATCGGCAAATTGTGAGGATAGAGGGTTATAACTGTCCGTGCTGAATAAATATTTTCTCCGATTGATGTCTGTATATATTTTAATTACAGTTTTGTTTTGTGTAAAGACTTCTTCTATATTATAGATTACTCGTTCCGCTATAAGATTCTGTTTTGTTCTGTTTTCTCACTTTCTTTCTATCTTCTACCAACTTCTTCTTATACTATCTGCCTTTCCGTGTGTTTTGGTAGACTAATGTGGTTGTAACGACCTGCCTTTTTGGATATTTTAAGCAGATACATGCATCGACTCAAACCATTCAGAATGATAGATTGTTATGGGGTAAATAAGAAAAGCAGAGAAAGAAAGAAAACAAATACAGAATCTTGCAATGGAATGACAAAATATAATAATCAAATAACAGTTCATGAAGTTGTTTACAAATAAATTTGATTATACAATATAATACAGAATCAGAGTTACAGACAACAAGAATAAATAAATAAATGCAGCGGAACAACATGATGTAGTGTAATAAATATATCAAATAATAATAGTTCAAATCATCGTCTTCGTCCTCCAGAATAAGGTCTTCAACCCTGAAATGCTCAGGCTGACCCGAACGAATTGAAAAGACAAAACACTTGAGTCAGCACTAAAAGATCTTATGTAAGTTAAATCAACGGTAAATAAATATGAGTGGGACGGCGTCAGAGATGCTTACGGGGTTTGAAATCTCTTATCCGATGTCTAACATGAGTGCAATAACTTAAGAGAAGTTGGGATTACCATCTCCTAAGGATCCGTTAAACTATCTACTATGTTGTACAATATGCTATTATAATAGTGTCTACAGTAAAGTAAAGTATAAAAATAGCGTTAAGGCGTTACTCATATCTCCATTAACACATTTTTATATATTCCTATAGTATATACAGTACCATAATTCCTCCATAAACTGGAGGGCTACTAGAGGGCACTCCACAGGTATAGTACAAAACAAACTCGTAGAAGGCACTCTAGGGCATGTGAACATGGCACTCAAGGCAATGCCAGGGTAGATTTACCAATTGCAGAACCGAGCTGGTGGTAACGCATAGCAGCTACTACCGCCCACCTCGAAGCACACTCCCATAATCAAAAATAAGGGGTGGCCACCAAATCATCAAAAATGTCACAATATGGCACCGAAGAAGAATGTCCGATCGGAGGAATGACCTCACTTGGCCTAGGTATAGCTCTTGTTTTAGTCACATCTAAGCTGGCTCACGGGAGTCAGGGTCACGTCATGCCTTATACAGAAATCGTTCGCCAAACCATCCTACTTCATTTCTAGAATCTCCACCACGTACATAGTTGTTAAAGTGGTTTTCGTATTGGCGGAGAGTATGACAATATCTGATCCCGGACTCTTTAACAACCAATCACTTATTACACACTGGATGGTTCTTTTAAATTTCCAAAACCATTTCAAAATTGATATCAAAATATCATATTCTCAATCATATTCTCAAACCATATCATTTTCGAATCATATTCACTTTCAAAAATCCCATTCACTTTCAAAATAGTATTTACTCAAATATGTTATATAAATCCTAACCAAGGTTATTTCGTCATTTAATCATATTTCCTTTAAATACAAGATTTGTATTTTAAATACTTCCACTTTACAAATCGAAAATTTTGAACATAGTTTAGATATAAATAGCTTAGATAGTTATAAATAGTTTAACATAGTCAAAAATAAATTTTAGGATAGTTAAAATAGTCTATAGTATTTAAAGATAGATTAAAGATGGTCTTACATTAATTTAAGATTGTTAAATATATTTTAAAATAGATTAAATATAATTATAATAGATTAAATAGCTTTAAAATAGATAAATTATATTTAAAATAAATTAAATGGTTTAATTAGTTTAAAATGATTTAAATTGGTTTGAATAGGTTAAAATAATTTATATAGTTAATATAGGTTAAAATAGTTTAATAGTTTTGAAATCTCAATAATTAGAAATTTTAAAATATTAAATAGTTTGTTTTGAAATATGAATTTGGGATTTATATCAATTTAACTTTTATTTCAGCATATTTGGACCCTTTCGATTTTCAAATCAAAAAAAAAAAAAAAACAATTTCAAATCTTTCAGTTCAAATTCTCAGTAAACTATTTAATCCTTTATCGATTACAATCCATGTTTGAAATGTCAATTTAAGCTACACAAATTCAATATATTTCAAAGTTATGTTTCACAATTTTAGTGACTCAATTCCGATAAATTCCATTTATGCTTCAAAATCCAACATAAAATTTCAATTAAATTTCTTTAACCAATTTCTTAGAAATCAATTCCAATTTCAACATAAACTTGAGTTTCGATAATAATTCAATTTATTTGAATCAAATTTTATTTTTATCATTTAACTGAATTCAAAATTTAAGGATTTTAAAATCATTTAATTCAACCAATCCGGTGCCCGTATATAATTCTCTACCCTATGGTATAGTGATACAGATATTCATCATTTCAATCCGCAATTTAAAATTTTACGGTTATATATCATTTCAAACCGCAATCCTGAATTGAATAAAATCCATAAAATCGCTTGAGTCTATAATTTCAGCCCATAATGATTTTTCCCTATTCTATGGAACATTCGGGTATGTATGATTTCAACCCATAGGGAACTTGCAATATTATAACAATATAAATTACAACATCCAGTCATCCAGTATCAAAAAAATCAAACAAACATCACAATCATCACCCGAATAAATCCATGAACATCAATAGATAACTGATAATCAAAACATGTATTAAATTGACAATAAAATTTAAATATTAAATTTAAAGATAATCAAATGTGATAAAAGTCAATTTTAATTAGAAATGACACTTTAACAAACCAAACAGGAATTAATAAGTTTCTAATCACATCATAAATTTAATTTAACTAACATAAGAAATTTTAGAAGTTGTGAGTGTGTCAAATCATTCACCTTTGATTTTAAATTGAATTAAAATCCAAAATAGGGCCAAAAATTCAACAGTCTCAGAATTCGTCCAAACCCATGACAAAATGTCCAAAATTTCAGTACGATCCCAACGAAATGAACCACGCGTGAATTGGACCTCGGTGTAAAAGTTATGATAATTAGAACATTCAACAATTATAACTAAAATAAAATAAAACAACAAAAAGGAAATTACTGTTTCGGCCATGTCACCACGTGAAACAATGCGGCAAACCTTTACATGCTAATTCTTCCTTCGAAACATGCTAAAGCCGCCACACTTCGCCTATTCTTACCCCGCCCATGACCATCTACCTCCTAATTGAGGACCACTGCCACCTTCCCCATGCTTGGCCACCTCCAGAGCCCTCGCACGCAACCCCTATATGACCCCAAACCGACCAGCCGCCGCCAACTATCACCAGCCAACCAAGACCAATCGCCAGCCCTTTGAGACAAATGAACATAAGATCCCGCGCTTGTTCGACGCCGCCTTCCCAAAGCCACATCCCGATCGTCCTATAGTCGCAAATCTACCGTTGGATCATCAGGTTCATTGTCAACTTTTGGACAAACGGTGTATCGAATTGAAAATGAATCACACTAGTGAATTGCGCTCGTCGAGAGCTTCAAATTGATATATAATTTAATAGGGTTTGTGGAGTTTGATTTTTGGAATTGAAATTGAAATTGAATTTGTCATTTGGAATTAAGGTTTTGTTTGTCCGCCACCACTGGAAAGAGGAGATGGGAAAGAAATGTACGTATAGACAATAGAAATAAAAAGTTGCTAGGGTTTATAACGGTTTATTTGTAGCCAAAGCTGAAAACAGAAAGAATGGACCCGATCGATTTTGGATTGAATGATAAACGACCCGAAAAGCCCGTTCTGTCTCCGGAACGAAAATGGGTCATCCTATATATATATATATATATATATATAGAAACAGATGTTTTCTATATTTTTAAATTCAATGGAACAGATTTCAAGTCCTAATTTCATCATATGAAGAAGTCATGTTAACATCAGCTTATTCCAAATTGATTTCAATTAAATTGATTTCTAGGAATTTCAAGTCCGTACGATCAAACGGCAAGTCTGATCGCTACGAAATTTGAAATCTTACAATAATTCACCGTTATGGATCCGTTGAAACTAATTTCATCAAAATCCAAGACAGTGGCCAAAATGGCCATTTTCACATTAATTAAATAAATAATATTAAATTAATTAACTCTTTTTTAATTCAATATTTATTAACTAACAAATTTCATCATCTTTGATTACTTAGACATTTATGATTATTCAAAACAAGTTTACACATCAATTCAGTGTTTAAAATTTTACTAATTATAGTGTACTATTTCAACTGTAATTAAATCCAATTAATTATAATTTAATTCCAATAAATTGTTTTAATTTGATTTTAGACTTTATATTCAATTTATTATTACTCAAATAACATAGTTAATATTTGTTTGTCTTTCATTATAGTAATATTCTCCGATTTCCATCATTATTTTTATTAACTACTATATTTCCATTTATACTGAATTTTTCTCAAATTTATACATTAATTAAAATTTAAGATCCCAACTGATTAATTTATCTTGATTCCAATCTTTTATTGAATCAATTATTTCCTTATGAATATAATTTACATTTATATATATATATATATATATCTTATTACATTCACAGATTGCAGTTACTGTCTTATTCACATTAATGTAATATTAATTGACATTTAGTAGTTCATTATTTACTATCAATTGTTATAACAATATATACTACACAAATTTTAGCCAATCCATTTATTACACATAATTTTATTAGTTAATGAACCTTTAAATTATCAATTACTCTTTAAATCCAAATATCAATTATATACACATCATCAATGTAATCAATTTACTATTTATAACTACTTATAACTTTTAGTCATCTCAATTAATCAGAATTACATTCAAAGCAATTGTAAATTACCTTAAATTAATTCTATTCCCTTTTAATTCAATTACATTCTTATTATTAAATCACAAATTTTTATTTCTCCCAATATTAAGTCACAAAGCTTTATTAAATTAACAATTTTTAATCATCAAAATTACGGGTCGTTACAGTGCTTGAAGGTTAGTTTAAATTTGTAAAGAAAAGTGGGTCGTGACATAAAGTCCCGGTTTGACCCGAGTATTAAAAAAATAAACGGGTCGGACTATATATAAATAAAAGGTGAGATACTAATATCATAACTCTGTGACTTAAAAATAATAAGCCATATTAAATATCCCAAACAAAAATCATAATAAGTCATATTAATTAAATTCACTTCTTTATAAACCCAAAAATGAATTAACTCTAAAATAAGTCATTTCAAAATATGACTAAAAACCATATAATGTAAATAAGGCATACTGATCAAAATCACCATTTCATAAATTCATATCAAGTCTCTAATGGACTATCCTCTCAAAATAAGGTGATAACCAATTCAAAAATTTTCAGAGCTAAAGAGATACTAAATATCTATCACAAAACCTTTGATGACATAATCATCACTAATGAAATAATAATGGCAGTCAACTATCAGTGTGATACAGTGCGGCATAGGGCCTAACTAAAATAAATAAGCCCTACCACAAAGCGTAACAGTCCAACGAATAGAAATAGACTACCAGGAAAAGACCCGACTCCTAACAAAAGAAATATGTAGCCATGTTTATGACAAAACTATGTGAATTTACCTAACTAAAGTAAATAGGTAAACATTGTTCAACTATAAAATAAACTGATAGGGCTGCAATATAACACTATCCAAATAACAACAAGGATAGTCTTGTTATACCAGAATAGACCTAACCCCGGGAAATAGGTCTACCTAACCAAATCTAAAATTGTATCGATTCTCAGATCGATGAAAAATGATTTATCTTCTCTCGGGTATCTACCAGTCTGAAATCCAAACACCTTAAGATAATCCAACCCTAAATGTTAATTACCGTCACTCCGGTAATTACAAGATTTTAGCCGACTGACCCATAACAGAAAGTAAATTCAAGCATTTACTAAAATTTAGTAACTTCTGTTCAAACTCAATTTAACAAATTATAGTAATAAACAAAAGAATTGTACATAAAGTTCCATACCAATCTGACAATTCAATTGTTTATTAAAATTCTTTATTTCATAGAAAAGCATGTAATTCAATAGAAATGGAAATCATTCAATTTTTCCAATTTAAAATCCAATTAAAATTTTTAATCCAATTTTAATTTAAAGCAGGATTTGGCAAAATTTCCTTTGATTTAAAATAATAAGAAAATCTCTTTAAAAATACATATAATTATGTATTATTAATAATTTTATTAGAACCTTTGAATTCATTATAGATCCATTTTTACTATTTATATTAGATAAAAATTCATAATTTACAAATATAAAGAATTCGTTTCTTTTCAAACAAATTCCTGATATACATATACATATACATACATACATACACACACACACATATTAAATCTTCGCTTTACAAATAATTTTATTTCTAAAAGTATTTTATAACAACAATAATTTGAATTTGTAGATATGATCATAAATATAATTTATATACTTAAAAAAAATGATTTCAAACTATGTATCTTATAAAAACGATATTTCTAAAACTATTCTTCAAAATTCCTTAATTTAGTATCTATATAAAATATATATTATTATTAAAAGAATTCCAATTCCACGAAGATAAATTTTTATACGACTCAATATTAAAGAATCAAGTACAATAAAAATCAGAAATTCAAAATGCACGCCAACATCGCTCGATTATTCCAATTATGGAATTATTTAGCGATTAGAGTTGTTTTTTAACAACTACAGTTACACAAACAACGTATGCCTTTTTATATAAGTTAATAAAATTCAGTTTGCAATAGAACAGAATTCTGTTTGCAAATTAACTTCTTTCAATCTAAATAACAATCCATATATCGCTAACCCTAAATTTTCAGTATTTCAAACCAATAATCCATTCAAACAATACAACCAATTCAACCAATAGTGCAATCGATTATCACGATAATTATATATATAGCAAACAATAGAATAGGTATAGATGTCTGAGTTAAAATAGATTAACTCACCTTGATTAATCACGGATGGAATTACCCTACGTGCTGTCGAATAGTTCTACATTAAGCTCCTCACTCGCTACTTCCAAGTATGTTGCCTCCCTGTATTGATGTCATCAACTTATGCTTGTCAGCTCTAGCCATTGCCGAAGCATCAAGTCATAGAGGCAATCACCGATGCGTGCGCTTTCACCTTTTCCTCCAATCATGACATCAAGTTCTGAGTTGAGCGGCTGTACCAAGGTCGCCCCTGCTCCATCCATGGCCAACAACATCACACTGCCATCCTCTAGCTGTCGCCTCGAAGTCACGCTCGTCTTCTACCTCCAAGATGCTAGACCAGGTCGTACACGACCCTTCCCCACCTCGACTTGTGGCTTGCATGCGCGACCTTTGACTAACTACCACGCCTTGCTCTCCCTTCGGTCCCCTCTCTCGATGTTGCGCCTTAGAGCGTGATGTAATTTATTTCTTGATTTCAATTTGGGGCTAGGGATAAGTATAAGGGAGAACGGGAAGAATAAGAGGGTTACAGGCTTAATTAGAAAAGATGAGGAGTTGTTGAATGGGCTTGGGCTGGTTGCATATGTATTTAAATTTAAATATTAACCTCTTTATTTATTTATTTATTTATTTGTAAATACAATTCATTCTAGTTTAAGTCGATCTACATTTCATTTTCCTAAAATATATTTGGATAATTAGACAGTTTCATTTAATTCAATATCGTTCTATTCTATGTAATCATTCACTGTATTGATATAAGTAGATTTATTCATGTTTGCTGACTTACTGATTTAAATAAATATCAATTTATAACTTATTTTCTGTTTCAGTTATATATAATTATTATTAGCATTGAAAAATATTTCATATTTATTAACACCTTTTATTTAAATTCAAATATATTATCTAAAATTGAAATTTATTAACTAATTCAATTTTTTCTATGACAAAAATCCTTTATTAAATAGATTTTATTAATAAGAAATTTGATTTCAAAATAAAAAAATTCAATTTGAATTCAAACACCCTATTCTAATTCAATTAATATGATATTACGAGTTCGAAAATAGGCTTGTTACAAACCTCCCCCCAATAAAAATTGCGTCCTTGTAATTTTTTATAAGGAGACGTCATGCACATGTATTCAATACAACCAAATTAAAACTCGTTCAATTCTCTAATTGATTAATATTGAAATCAAACTTATCATAAATTATAACATACATAAACACATTTATTGGTTTACATTTCTCTACATACGAAAAATTATCAAACAATTTTCTAAGTATTTTTGAAATTTTTTGACAGCGTCTCCTTTGTACGGAGAGCCGTTTACAATTTTACAAAAATATAATATAAACAATATACATTGACCACAAGATCGAAAACATAATATATAACAATATTTCTATCCTTTCTGTATTTAATCTGAAAGCTTACATTTTTATTTGCGTTTAAGCAAAAGCAAACTATTATATTTTTATGTGAGCAAAAGAAAGCCAACGTCGCCGAGTAGTAATCTAATTAAGCTCCTTCAGTACCTAGCTCAACTCAACAACTCATGTGAGATCATGCATAAAATGTAAGTAGAATGTAATTCCAATAACAAACGAATAGAGTTGCATTTTCATTTAAAGTAGTCGAAACATAACTTGCATATTTACCCACTTGCCAACAAAATTTAAAATGTTAAAAACATCAAATCAAATATGGGTTTCAAAAGTAGATTTTTTACTTAGTGTTATAACTTTCCAAAACAATTCCCAGATTGCAAAAATGTTAAATGCAACTCGAAACATGGTGGTTTCTCTATGGAATGCCAATTTTCGTAATATAACACAAACGCAGGCCCACCCTGAAAAATTAAATTTTCCGTCTTGGTAACGTTAAAATTTCACAAAATCTCTAATTAATAGTTTTTGCTTAAGTTATACTCTTTTCGAAATCGGTAAAATCATCAAAATTGGATTAACAGTTCAAAAACTATGACCAAATGAATTCTGCCATGTTTATACAAAATTTGCATTCGGGACAGCAATGCTAATACATTTTTAAACATGTTTAAATACTTCCAAATTTTAAAATTTTGAAAAGCAACAAATACAAAAGTCGTTCCATATTAAAATAGCTTTCAAACAAAAGAAGATTCATCAAAATCTAACAATAAAGTCAAAAGTTATGACCACATTGGTACAACACTTTAAAGTGTAAACTTTCTGTCTCGTCTATTTTATAGAGGATTACACATTTCTCTCCAAAAAAAATGTAAACTTTCTGAATTTCGTTATCATCGTTTGGATCTATCTCGCTACCATTGACCAATACGCCGTCCAATTACTAGTTTGGTATCTTTAGATGGACACATTCTGAAATTAACCCCAAAAAAATCACGACCACGATTAGAACCGCTGCCGTAGACAAAACACAGACTTGCTGTTTGGGAAGAAATCGGTTTTGGGCCTGGAAAGTTGGGTCCAGACCAGGTTTTTGCAGGTTTGCGCAACTATTTGTTTATCTGTAGCTGACAGATATTTAGCAAATGTGTTTTGTCTGTGCACGTGACATGCACGTATGATTTATTGACCGTGATGCATAAAGTAGCAAACATGCTATTTTCACGTGATGTGCATATATGTTGAAATTCGAATGAGTTTGTCACATTATCTTATAGGATTTTGTTCTTATAATTTTAGTTAACTACAGAATGGAAATGTGTAAATTAATAGCTTATAAACATACTTGTAGTGGGTGTAGGAAGGCTTAAAAAAATGATAACAAAAGAGCTTTCATACTGACGCAACGGATATACAGATTGATGATGAAATGAAGATTTCGTGTCAAACTAATCGAAGAACGATTAGATGAATCAATATAAATCGATGGATTAAAAGATACCGAATGCCCAAATTCGTTGATCTCCAAAAGATACCGAATTCTAGCTATCTTCGACACGTTGATCGCGCATGATGCCGTGAGAGAAGATCTACAATTCTTCGAACGTTGATCAAGCGCACTTGATACCGTGAATTGGCTTCAACAATCGTTGATTCGAGCGCACTCGAACAACCAAAAGTGGAGATAAGAGATCACACTCAACTACCAATTGCAAAAGAGGCATAAAGCACTCAAACAAAGTTTCATTCAAAAATCAACCCCCATTACAATGACCCTACATGCCTATTTATAGGCTACAAAACATACTAGGTCGTTACCGACCTAACACTTCACCGACCTAAACACACCCAGCGACTCAACACAAGACCACAAGTACACGACCTACGACCTAAACAAGGTCGTTAACGACTTAAATTACACAGTTCATATACATCACGAGCGACCTACAATTTCAACGACTCATGACCTAGGTACATATAGGGATTCACGACCTAAGTACAAAACAACTTATTACAACACACAACATATACGAGTTACGACCTTACAAACAAACATTACAAACGACTCAATCATTAACGATCCAAAGCAGCAGCGACCGAAGGAATGTGGCGTATGTAGTTAGCATGCGGTATAAAGTCGTTAGCGACCTGTTGGGTGCCTTTCTCGCCACCACCAGTCCAAGAGAAACCGAATCCAACTATCGCCTGCCGAACCAGTTCCCAGCCACCTCCCGCCGAACCAACTCAATACCGAACCAGGCCATCCCCTTCCAATACCGAACCAACTCAATACCGGACCAGGCCATCCCCTTCCAATACCGAACCAACTCACTGCCGAACCACTCATCACCAAGACACCGGTCAAGAAGCCCTCTCCTCCATGCCGAACCATCTCTCCCCTTCCAATACCGAACCAACTCACTGCCGAACCACTCATCACCAAGCCACCGGTCCAGAAGCCCTCTCCTCCATGCCGAACCATCTCTCCACTTCCATGCCGAACCAAACATCTATTCACCCACTACCAAATGAACCTCCGGACCAACCACTCCAAGTACGACCAAACCAAGCTCCGCCGATCCAGATATACCAGGCCAGATCGCTTCAGCCCAGGCCCACCAGCAGCTATATACATCCAAGACCCCTGCCTCCAGCCTCACTTTATAAATAGAGGGGCAGGGGTACAACAATGGAAGACAAGTTTGAGAGCTCAAGCACGGAAGGAACTTTCAAACAACTTTCATATACTTGTATACAAAGCTTTGTACTTATAATCTGAAAGAAAAAGGAGAATAACGTATAAAGTTGACGTAGGCACGTTCTGGCCGAACCATTATAAATCTATGTGTCTTTTACAGTTTAGTCCTTGCTTTTTATATATTTGCATAAATCACCCAAACCCCTAGAAACAACATAAAATCAACTAATTCATACGACTTGGAGGTGTTTGTCCATTTTTTGTGCAAACATTTTTGGTGCTTTCATTGAGAGCCGAGCAAGAAGCTACAGCTTCTCCTACTCAACCTTCTTCCTCACATCATCGTTCCTTGCTCCGACGACATGACTTCCAAGCAAAGGAGATATGTTAACAAAGGAAAGAACGTCGCAACTAGCAGTATCCCAGATCCAGTGGCCCCAAATCAAGAGAATCATCCCGTTTTAACAGCAATACCAGATGAAAATCAGGCAAATTCAACAGTCCCCGCCACGGAACAACCAATTACTAGGGCAGATCTAGACAGGGTTGTGGCTGAAGTAACTAACCACTTCGCATCTCAACAAGAAGCCTTGGTGGACCAACTCATGTCATGCCTAAGGGATGCTGAAGAATTCAACCGCAACACCGAATCATGGGGCGAGTCCCAATCTGGAGGATCTGGAAGGCGACAAAGACCTTTCTTCTTCGAAGAGGTTAACAACAGAAACAGCCATGGTAGGAGCCGAGCCCAGTCTCAGCCTGAAGTCCGACCCGAGAAAACACTTGGAACCGAACCCAACGGGGGAAGTGCCAGGCAAGGGTCGGATGTAGCTGAGCCTGTCATGCTACCTAACCATGAAAACACCAGTAGACGGGGCCGAGCTGGAGTCCAGCCCGAAGTTGGACCCAAGGAAGCGCTGAGAACTGAACCCAGCAGGGAAAGATCAAGGCAAGGGCCAACTATGGCTGACCCCAGCATGCCCCCAGAAGAGCAGAGGCAGCCTATGGAAAATGTTAGGAGTGACAGACGATACCATACCTACAAGTCATCTGGACGGAATCAATCCCGCAGGGAAGAACCAAGCTCATTTTTGTCCGCTCCAAGTTCTGATGAAAGGATGGCGCGATTGTTCAGAGAGTGCGTCCAACGGGAGCAAAGGGATCGGGGAATAGGCGCTAGGGTAACCAGCCCCTTCACCCGCAATATCGAAACTGCCATCACCCCCCGGGAATGGAAAATGCCAACGATGGAACCTTACAAGGGAACCTCTGACCCCATCGTACACTCACAGAGATACACCCAGCATATGCTCATGAGCGGAGCAACAGAGGGAGTGTTATGTAAATGCTTCCCACTATTCTTGGCAGATCTAGCTACCTCCTGGTGCTGCCACCTACCCTAAGGGTCCATCAGCTCATGGGAAATGTTGAAAGAAAAGTTCATCATTCAGTTCCGCATTCATGTGGAGCAACCCAAGGACGCTTATTCCTTATCCAATATCAAACAGAAACCCGGAGAGACATTGCAACAATATCTAACCCGATTCAACGCCGTGGCAGCCGCAGTCCAAGATGCCGACGAGAAACTCATCCTAATGGCCCTCTGCAGTGGTGTACATCCAGATACTAAATTTGCTAGAAGACTAACCAAAGAAAAACCAGCTACGTTACCGGATTTCTTTCATGAAGCTGGAAAGTATATGAGACTTGAAGACGCCACCACTGAGAGGCAATCAGGGCAACAGGCCAAGACGGCTCCAGACAGGTTCCTCGCTGCAGTAAAAGATGTTCGAAGAAATGACTCTAGAGACAATGCTGGGGGAAAAAAGGAAGAAAAGCGCTTATATCGACCAGGACCAAGATTTGACTCTTACACTCCTTTGAATGAAACGATCGAAAACATCTTCCTGGCCACTCAAGACGAAGTTAGATACAAGCGCCCCCCGCACAAGAAGGAGTCAGATAACGCACTCAAGTCAGGAAAGTTCTGCCGCTTCCATGAATTCCATGGACATGACACCAATGAATTCCACCATCTCCGGGATTTAATTGAAGAACACATTAGAAGGAAGAGGCTGGAACGCTATGTGAAGAGCCAGAACATGATTTCGACTCCTGCCAGTGAGAATCTTAGGCTACCCCTCCCAGAAGTAAGTGGAGGAAATCGCAACACCAGCGGCTCTAGTCAAGAGAAGATAGTGGTCCATACCATCTCGGGAGGACCACACATCACCGACAGAAGCAGGGCAGAGATGGAAAGATACGGCAAGTCACTTAGAGACAATGAAGGCTACGTTAACTCTGTTACAGAAGAACGCCACCCAAAACGGAAAGAGAGTGACGACATCACATTCAGTAGGCGTGATCTAGAGGGAAGACAGTACCCACACATGGACCCTATGGTCATCTCTGCCTGGTTCGATCCAGCCAAAGTTTTTCGAATTTTAATAGACACTGGAAGTTTAGTAAATATCCTATTCAAGCATGCTTTCGAAAAAATGAAGCTGTCAATGAAGGATGTATCTCCCTGCAACAAACCACTACATGGTTTCACTGGAGATGCAAAGTTACCCCTCGGGCAACTGGACCTCTTTGTCGAAATAGGAAGTCATCCCCGCTCCGCTGTGCGAAAACAAACGTTCGTACTAATAGAGAACCATTCGGCCTACAACGCCTTCTTGGGAAGACCAGCCTTGTCCGACTTCCAAATTGTCCTAGCCCCATGGTGCCTGAAGATGAAATTTCCCACAGATAACGGAATAGGAGAAGTGGAGGGAGATCAAGACGCTGCTCGAGACTGCTATGTGACTGAACTTCGCAATAATCGCAGAAAAGATAAAGGGAAAAATGCAGAGACTACTCTCTGCATGAAAAGCTTGGAAGCATAGCAACTAAAGAAAGCCCCTCCTCTTCGATATACCAGTCATCCTTTCAACGAATTAGACCCCAGGGACAAAGAGGAGGAGGCCACCACCGAGCCTGCAGAGGCTATGGAATTCGTAGCTATAGACAAACATGACTCGAGTAGACTATTGAAGATCGGATCTCAACTAAAAGGAGAGTTAAAGGATCAACTCATTGATTTTCTTCGCCACAACATGGATGTATTTGCATGGACGCACGCCGATATGACAGGAATCTCCCCAGATGTAGCATGCCACGTACTGAACATCGATCCCACGAAGGTGCCAGTAAAGTAGAAAAAGAGAAGCATGGAGGCAGAACGATCAGCAGCCCTAGAGGAAGAAGTAAAGAACTTACTTGCCAATGATTTCATACGTGAAGCCATCTACCCGGAATGGATCGCCAACCCGGTACTGGTAAAGAAAGCTAATGGGAAGTGGCGAACATGCATCAATTTCTCCAACTTAAATGACGCTTGCCCGAAAGACTGCTTCCCGCTCCCCCGAATCAACCAACTCGTGGACAGCACTGCCGGGCACGAACTCTTATCCTTTATGGACGCATACTCGGGGTATAACCAGATCCCTATGCACGCCCCCGATCAAGACCACACTAGTTTCATCACTGACCGGGGATTATACTGCTACAAAGTAATGTCTTTTGGACTTAAAAACGCCGGAGCTACTTATCAGCGCCTTGTCAAAAAAAATATTTGCGGAACTAATAGGACAAACTATAGAAGTTTATGTGGATGACATGCTGGTAAAATCGAAGAAAGCCAACGATCATATAAGCCACTTGGACGAGATGTTTCAAGTACTTCGCCAATATGGAATGAAATTGAACCCTCTATAGTGCTCCTTCGGAGTATCATCGGGAAAGTTCTTGGGATTCATCGTTCATGCCAGGGGGATTGAAGCAAACCCCGAACAAGTTCGAGCTTTGCAAGATGTCAAGATACCATCCACTCGAAGAGAGATGCAAAGCCTAAATGGGAAAGTGGCCGCCCTAAGTAGGTTCATCTCTAAAGCAACCGTCAAATGCATCCCATTCTTCGAAGCTCTAAAGAAAGACAAAGGAAAGTTCGAATGGACTGACGAATGCTCGACAGCCTTCCTTAACTTAATCGGACACCTCCAGAGACCACAAGTGCTCTCAACTCCAAATGAAGGCAAGGAACTATACATATACCTTGATGTATCGTCCCACGCCTTGAGCGCCGCTTTGGTGAGAGAAGACAACCGCGCGCAGCGACCCGTATACTTTGTAAGCAAGAGATTCACAGGGGCAGAAGCCAGATACCCTAAACTTGAAAAGCTAGCATACTGTTTGCTCATCACGTCACGGAAACTGCGACACTATTTTCAGTCTCATTCCATCAGAGTTTTAACCGATCAACCGCTAAGGCAAGTGCTCCATCGCCCCGACACTTCTGGGCGATTACTTAAATGGTGCATCGAACTAAGTCAATATGATATCACTTACCATCCTCGCACCGCTATCAAGGGGCAGGCCATAGCTGATTTCATTGTCGAATTCACTACTAACGAAGGTAAGGACCAATCTGAAATAGCAGAAGATATCAAGTGGAATCTCTTCGTAGATGGAGCGTCAAACGAACAAGGCTCGGGGGCAGGTGTTGTGATAATCACCCCCAGGGGAAGGAAGCTGCACTACGCCCTAAGGTTGGAATTCGCTGCCACCAACAATGACGCAGAATACGAAGCGGTGATAGCTGGATTAGAACTGGCCTTGGAGATTGTAGTCGGCTCTTTATGTCTCCATAGTGATTCTCAACTCATTGTAAATCAAATACTTGGAGACTTCCAGACTCGAGGAGAACTACTTACAGCATATCTGAAAAAGACCAAGCTGCTGCTCAATCAATTGGATCACTATCTAATAAAACACATTCCTCGAGAAGAGAACCAAGAGGCCGACGAACTAGCAAAGCAAGCTAGTATGGAGAACATCACTATTTTAGGAGCATTAACCATCTCAAAACAGCTGGCACCAAGTTTCGAGCAAGTGAATCTGATAGCTGCAATCGACGAAGAAACTTGGATGACTCCTATCCGGAAATATTTACAAGATGGCACACTGCCCGACAAGCATAACGAAATCAAGAAACTCTTAAGGAAAGCTTCCCGCTATACATTACAAGAAGGCATCCTCTATCGGCGCGGCTTCTCCAATCCCTTATTAAGGTGTATCGCTGGAAGGGAAGCCAGGGAAGTCTTATCCAACATCCATCAAGGAAGTTGCGGAGATCACACTGGAGGGCAGACTCTGGCAAAGAAGATACTCCGATATGGATATTACTGGCCCACTTTAAACAAAGATGCCTTGGACTTTGTCAAGAAATGCGACAGATGTCAGAAATTTGCCAAGACCCTCGACTACCCACAAATGAGATTACTCAAATGACCAGCCCTTGGCCCTTTGCAGTATGGGGGATTGACTTAATTGGCGAACTGCCAATGGGCCGAGGCGGAGCCAAATATGCTATAGTGGCAGTTGACTATTTCACCAAATGGGTGGAGGCTGAACCTCTAAATAAAATATCCTCGGCAAAAGTTATCAACTTCTTGATCAAAAATATTCTGTGCAGGTACGGAGTCCCACTCAAGATCATATCAGACAACGGACTTCAATTTGGCAGCGAAGAATTCGCCGATTGGTGCCAAGAGCACAGAATTCACGAAAGCTTCTCATCTGTAGCTTATCCTCAAGCAAACGGACAAGTCGAAGCTGTCAACAAGATCCTCAAAACCTTAATCAAGAAGAAACTTGAAAAGTCGAAAGGCGCTTGGGTGGACGAACTTCCTATGGCACTTTGGGCCTATCGCACATCTTACAGAACTTCAACAGGGCATACTCCTTTCTCTTTGGCATACGGATCAGAGGCCATGCTCCCAGTTGAAACTATAGTGCCCTCTCACCGTAGGATCCACTACAGCCCGGAAGAGAACGAAGAACTCCTTCTCATGTCTTTGGACCTAATTGAGGAGAGAAGAAACGATGCAACACTCAAAGCAGCAGCTCATAAGCAGAAAGTCGCAGCACAATACAACTCCAAAGTCAAGCATCGCAGCTTACAAGAAGGAGATCTTGTCCTCAAGCGGATTTTCCCGCACCCTGGAGCACTAGACCCAATCTGGGACGGACCCTACGTAATTCATAAAGATCTCCGCAACGGAGCCTATATTTTGTCAACAGTGGACGGAGAGGTGTTCTAGAGAGCATGGAACATCCAACACCTCCGTCGATACTTTTCTTAACTTGTACTGCCCATATGAAGTGAATTAACAAAGAGGATCAGTGGACGTAGGCATTTTCGTGCCGACCCACTTTAAAAATCTTGTCTCTTTTTAACTTGTTCCTTTATATCTTGACTACTTGTTAACTGTATCCTTTTCTGTTGAACAAAATTCTGTGTAATGGCACCTCCATCTAAGCCACATCAGGGCACGGCCTCATCTGGACAAGGCCTGACAGGTACTATGCGATTCTGTGCACTCGCCAATGAGACACTTTTGCTCCAGCATCCCTCTGCTGCGGGTTAACTCATTGCTCGCGACTGCCCTTAAAGCCAACTGTAATGAGCCGATTATAAGCCATCACGAAGGCCGACTATAGCCGATGGCAGCTCATTACGGCGTTCGGCTTGCCGGCAACCGTGAACCTACTTTAAGCCCCAACATAAGGTGTGGCCAGCCAGGGGTAGTTCATGGTTGACGGCACCCATGCTAGCCGGCCACAGTAAATCGAATAATACCCACGATTACGGGCCATAATGGCTCGGGTAGTTACTGTGTGCGATCTCGGCTTCGATGTGTCTTAAGTACGGCTGTGGTAAAAAAGAAAACTCCCCGCGGAGGCGTAAGATGGGTGACAAATGTCTCCAAGACCCACAGCTAGGGAAAGTGACTACAAAACCCGTTTGCCACGAACTTAAGCACATCGACGGCCTTCCGTGATTGGAAGTTTTACTTTTTCCTATGTTTTCATTTCATTTAAATACTTTTCTCCTATCCTATATAACGGTCCCCAAAGTACAGGACGCCAAATAGGAGACATTCGCTCATGAGAATCCGAGCCCACAAACTGGGTGACAAGGCACTCAGCCGCACCCGTGGTCAGTTACACAAGACGTTCAAAGCTACCCCCTGCAACTAAAACATGAAGGGCGGTACTCTCTTCTCTTGTACATAAGCATGTAGCTATAACTTATTCGTAACATTGCAAAACATAAAATTATATTTCAAGCAAGAGCTTAGCATCAAACACAGCTAAATCACAGGCATATGCATAGTTATACTTCTTATGCAGCACATCAAAATAATAACAGCATTCAAAATATAACAGAATCAGCTTGTGTTATAAACTTACATAAAGTCGTTCATTGACATAATTACAGCTTGAAAGTACATTAATGTTCTGAACTAGCATATACAGGAATGTCAAGCAGACCAAATAAAATAACTAGCTGCATTAGTGCTAACCACTACACTTCAGAACCAGCTCTCCGAATCTACTTGGTTGCTGGATCGGAACTCCCAGCATGTTGACCAGAGGTCCCACCTGTCCATTTCAGGAGAAGAATCCATCAGATAAACAGCAAACGATCAAGTTATGAAGAGCTAAAAAGGGAAAACTCACCAACACCTGCTTCTTGGTCCTCATCCCCCAACTGCACACCGGCTTCCTCCGCAGCGAGTAGCCGCATCCCCTCCTTCACCGCTACCTTCTCCTCCTTTGAGAACTGGACGGTAACCATATCCATCCTGAATGCCGCTCCACCTTCCTTATCCGCATCGGCCTTGGCCTCCTCCAAAGCCCGGAGATATATCCTAGCCATGATCCGGGGATAGTCATCCATCCAGGATAGATTACCCTGCTTCCAGGTACGGAAGTACATGTCCTGCAACATCTCATCCATAATCCCCTCATTCTCCTCGAACTCCCTCACCCGGGCCTCGGAGGACAGCAACTTAGCGATAGAAACATCCCTCTCCGATCGGTATCTCAAGCGGTCAGCCTGGAGAGACCTCCTCATTTCTTCCATCTCTTCCTTTAACCTGGCCTGAACAAGCTCTGCAGCCTCAAGCCTCCCAGATAACTCCTCTCCCTGCTCGAGATCCGCCCTCCGGACCTCATCCACCGTAGCAATGGCTATGTCAATCCGCTCCTTGCAGGCGGCCTCCATCTTTCGTAGTTCTGCCCTACTAGCCTTTTCCATAGTCTCCTTCAGCCGCCTGGAGGCTTTCTCGTGCTGAGAAATCTGAATGGCTTGATCGGAAAGCTGTTTGGCCTGATCGGCAACCTTTAGCCGCAACCGAATATTAGCACTCCCAATCTCCTCTCCAGCCTTGACCAGACAGGCATGATGCCCCATCAACTTCCTGGTTTCCTCCGCAACCCGGTCGATGTTAGCCTTGGCTTCGTCCCCCATGGTAACTACCCGAGTAGTAAGCAAATCAAGGTCTAGGGACTTGGCCTCATCAAGCACTCGTACCATGGGGTTGCGGGGAAGAAGGTGCTCACCCGTGGCCTCATCAAATGAAATATCCTGGAAACTCGGATGCAGATCAGGGTGACCGGCAAATGGGTTGCGATCCAAACCAGGACGGTCTATCGAAGTGACGGTTGGATTTTCGGACGGATGGGGGGAAGGTATAAACTCAGTGTCCTCCTCAGTGATATCATGGATGAGATGGACTGGAGGCCGAGGGCCAGGCGAAGGTTCAAACGAAGATCGGCCCCTCTTCCTTTTTTGCATATCTTCCTCAATAACTCCAAGAAGGGGGAGATATCTAACTACATCCCCAGGACGGCTAGTTGGAGGCTTTGGTTTGGCAGAAGCTTTGAGTAGCTTATACTGTTCAAGGCGGTGCCGGATATCGGATGACTTGGCTGCCTTACCCGCTCCTGAAATAAAAAACAAGTGTTACGAACATATAATGATCCACAATTCAAGAAATATGTTAAGAAAAAAAAAGTGAGAAGGCACATCGATTATACAAACCCTGCGGAGGAGTAGGATACTACAATAAGTCCTGAATCTCGTTCTAGGACGGAAGTGAACCATAAAATATTCCTAAGTCCCTATCATAAATGAAGTCTGCAGAAGCCAAAAGATCACCTTGAATCGCTGGAACCGCCCTAGCTGAAGAACTCTTAGAGAATGGATCAGCGCCATCCCCAGCCTTGTCAACCCCCTTATCCTTCTCAACCAAAGCCGATCCTTCCTCCGACTCCCCAAAAGCTTGACGGAAAGCATCATCCGTCCACTCATGAATCTCTCCCGCTTTCCCGGAGGTTAAGGCACCAACGCAACCACCGCTATGTCCATCTCATCCTTCACCCTCACCTCTATCTTCCTCCACATCTTCCTCCCCCGGAGCAATTGGGCAAGTGCTAGGAGAGGGACCATTGGACTTCTTAAGCTTCTTACCTCCGACGACGGGAGGCTTTGTAAAAGGTTCCCTCTTGCCACTTTTCACCTTGGCCCCTTCCTTGGCTTTGGCAGCCTTCTCCTCAGCCGTATCTCTCTGCTTAACCACGGACTGGTGTGATAGGATCAAGTTGTGCTCCAGGAGAGTGGCATTACTGATCAGGAAAGAAGCCGACCTGTCCCGTCCCGAAATGGCCTTTATTTCCGCAGCCATCTGAACCAGGGAATCACTTTCTACGACTGCAAAGCCACCTATCGCTAGCAAGAAATAGAAGCATATCAGAAGAAGCACTGCAGTTGGAACAAAGAAATTGTAAATAAAGTTCAACTTACAGCCAGAAGTGAAGAGGCGGAAGGAGACAGAATCGTCCTTGATAAAAAACCATTCTTTCTTAAACATGGTAAACTTTGAGTATAAGTGCAAGACTGGTTTGAAGGGCACGGCCGCTTCCAAACTAACGTACGGAGACCCCTTCTTGTAGCCTCTCAGATTATACAAGTATCGGATTTCCCGGTTAGAAGGAGGACGCCCATACCTCCTCTGGAAGATAATGAATAAGCACACCAGAATAGCGTAGGAATTGGGCTGAAGCTGGAGAGGGGCCACCTTCAGATAGGTAATGAAGCTGACTATCCATGCATTGATCGGAGGAATGGCCCCACATATGCAATGGTACCTACTATATGCAAAATATCCTTCGGGGGGATTATACGGCATCACTCCATCTCCCGGCAACAGCATGTGAGCCCTGTCAATCCCAAAGGAACGAGAAATGACATCAAGCTGCTCCTCCCTGAGGGAGCTAGGAAAACAATCGGGTGGAGAATTCAGAAGCTCCTGTGGGCCATACCCATCTACTAGCGACCTCGGGGCAGGTCCATGACATTCCGGTCTTGGCTGGGCTGGAGGCACGAAGGAGGACTCTCCTTCGCCCCTAAACTTCCGTGCATCTAATCGAGTTTCTACTTTGCGAGACATTATCTGCGACACAAGAAAAACATATTGTTAGAACAAAGGATATAAGTAAGCAGGTGTATATAGTCTTAAGATTTCACTCATGACTCAAGTATAAAAATCCATCCGGCATTAAAGGTTTAAAGATTCATTCGGTAGTACATCACATATCTCATTCGACATAGCTCATTCGGCACTCAACACCCCAATCTCGTTCGTGTTCATTCGGCGAAAGAAAACATACCTGGTTCGGTACCAGCTTGATTCGGCACCTGCTTGATTCGGCACTTGTTGATTCGGTACTTGTTTGATTCGGTACCAGGTTGATTCGGCACTCAGACTGATTCGGCTCTCTCTAAATTCGGTAAGGAATAACGAAGGGGTGTATCCCCTATTTATAAACAAGCACAGGACAACCTGACCAGCACCCACACCCGAATGAAGCTACACCAACGGAAAGAAAAACAAAGCGCGACACATGCAAAGCACGTGCCCCACTTTGGGGGGCAAGTGTTGGGTGCCTTTCTCGCCACCACCGGTCCAAGAGAAACCGAATCCAACTATCGCCTGCCGAACCAGTTCCCAGCCACCTCCCGCCAAACCAACTCAATACCGAACCAGGCCATCCCCTTCCAATACCGAACCAACTCAATACCGAACCAGGCTATCCCCTTCCAATACCGAACCAACTCACTGCCGAACCACTCATCACCAAGCCACCGGTCCAGAAGCCCTCTCCTCCATGCCGAACCATCTCTCCCCTTCCAATACCGAACCAACTCACTGCCGAACCACTCATCACCAAGCCACCGGTCCAGAAGCCCTCTCCTCCATGCCGAACCATCTCTCCACTTCCATGCCGAACCAAACATCTATTCACCCACTACCAAATGAACCTCCGGACCAACCACTCCAAGCACGACCAAACCAAGCTCCGCCGAACCAGATATGCCAGGCCAGATCGCTTCAGCCCAGGCCCACCAACAGCTATATACATCCAAGACCCCTGCCCCCAGCCTCACTCTATAAATAGAGGGGCAGGGGTACAACAATGGCAGACAAGTTTGAGAGCTCAAGCACGGAAGGAACTTTCAAATAACTTTCATATACTTATATACAAAGCTTTGTACTTATAATCTGAAAGAAAAAGGAGAATAACGTATAAAGTGGACGCAGGCACGTTCTGGCCGAACCACTATAAATCTGTGTGTCTTTTACAGTTTAGTCCTTGCTTTTTATATATTTGCATAAATCACCCAAACCCCTAGAAACAACATAAAATCAACTAATTCATACGACTTGGAGGTGTTTGTCCATTTTTTGTGCAAACATTTTTGGTGCTTTCATTGAGAGCCGAGCTAGAGGCTACAGCTTCTCCTACTCAACCTTCTTCCTCACAGCATCGTTCCTTGCTCCGACGACATGACTTCCAGGCAAAGGAGAGATGTTAACAAAGGAAAGAACGTCGCAACTAGCAGTATCCCAGATCCAGTGGCCCCAAATCAAGAGAATCATCCCGTTTTAACAGCAATACCAGATGAAAATCAGGAAAATTCAACAGTCCCCGCCACGGAACAACCAATTACTAGGGAAGATCTAGACAGGGTTGTGGCTGAAGTAACTAACCGCTTCGCATCTCAACAAGAAGCCTTGGTGGACCAACTCATGTCACGCCTAAGGGATGCTGAAGAATCCAACCGCAACACCGAATCATGAGGCGAGTCCCAATCTGGAGGATCTGGAAGGTGACAAAGACCTTTCTTCTTCGAAGAGGTTAACAACAGAAACAGCCATGGTAGGAGCCGAGCCCAGTCTCATCCCAAAGTCCGACCCGAGGAAACACTTGGAACCGAACCCAACGGGGGAGGTGCCAGGCAAGGGTCGGATGTAGCTGAGCCTGTCATGCTACCTAACCATGAAAACACTAGTAGACGGGGCCGAGCTGGAGTCCAGCCCGAAGTTGGACCCAAGGAAGCGCTGAGAACTGAACCCAGCAGGGGAAGATCAAGGCAAGGGCCAACTATGGCTGACCCCAGCATGCCCCCAGAAGAGCAGAGGCAGCCTTTGGAGAATTTTAGGAGTGACAGACGATACCATCCCTACAAGTCATCTGGACGGAATCAATCCCGCAGGGAAGAACCAAGCTCATTTTTGTCCGCTCCAAATTCTGATGAAAGGATGGCGCGATTGTTCAGAGAGTGCGTCCAACGGGAGCAAAGGGATCGGGGAATAGGCGCTAGATTAACCAACCCCTTCACCCGCAATATCGAAACTGCCATCATCCCCCGGGAATGGAAAATGCCAACGATGGAACCTTACAAGGGAACCTCTGACCCCATCGTACACTTACAGAGATACACCCAGCATATGCTCATGAGCGGAGCAACAGAGGGAGTGTTATGTAAATGCTTTCCACTATTCTTGGCAGATCTAGCTACCTCCTGGTGCTGCCACCTACCCCAAGGGTCCATCAGCTCATGGGAAATGTTGAAAGAAAAGTTCATCAGTCAGTTCTGCATTCATGTGGAGCAACCCAAGGACGCTTATTCCTTATCCAATATCAAACAGAAACCCGGAGAGACATTGCAACAATATCTAACCCGATTCAACGCCGCGGCAGCCGCAGTCCAAGACGCCGACGAGAAACTCATCCTAATGGCCCTCTGCAGTGGTGTACATCCAGATACTAAATTTTCTAGAAGACTAACCAAAGAAAAACCAGCTACGTTACCGGATTTCTTTCATGAAGCTGGAAAGTATATGAGACTTGAAGACGCCACCACTGAGAGGCAATCAGGGCAACAGGCCAAGACGGCTCCAGACAGGTTCCTCGCTGCAGCAAAAGATGTTCGAAGAAATAACTCTAGAGATAATGCTGGGGGCAAAAAGGGAGAAAAGCGCTTATATCGACCAGGACCAAGATTTGACTCTTACACTCCTTTGAATGAAACGATCGAAAACATCTTCCTGGCCACTCAAGACGAAGTTAGATACAAGCGCCCCCCGCACAAGAAGGAGTCAGATAACGCACTCAAGTCGGGAAAGTTCTGCCGCTTCCACGAATCCCATGGACATGACACCAATGAATGCCACCATCTCCGGGATTTAATTGAAGAACACATCAGAAGGAAGAGGCTGGAACGCTATGTGAAGAGTCAGAACAGGATTTCGACTCCTGCCAGTGAGAATCTTAGGCTACCCCTCCCAGAAGTAAGTGGAGGAAATCGCAACACCAGCGGCTCTAGTCAAGAGAAGATAGTGGTCCATACCATCTCGGGAGGACCACACATCGCCGACAGAAGCTGGGCGGAGATGGAAAGATACGGCAAGTCACTTAGAGACAATGAAGGCTACGTTAACTCTGTTACAGAAGAACGCCACCCAAAATGGAAAAAGAGTGACGACATCACATTCAGTAGGCGTGATCTAGAGGGAAGACAGTACCCACACATGGACCCTATGGTCATCTTTGCCTGGTTCGGTCCAGCCAAAGTTTTTCGAATTTTAATAGACACTAGAAGTTTAGTAAATATCCTATTCAAGCATGCTTTCGACAAAATGAAGCTATCAATGAAGGATGTATCTCCCTGCAACAAACCACTACATGGTTTCACTGGAGATGCAAAGTTACCCCTCGGGCAACTGGACCTCTTTGTCGAAATACGAAGTCATCCCCGCTCCGCTATGCAAAAACAAACGTTCGTACTAATAGAGAACCATTCGGCCTACAACGCCTTCTTGGGAAGACCAGCCTTGTCCGACTTCCAAATTGTCCTAGCCCCATGGTGCCTGAAGATGAAATTTCCCACAGATAACGGAATAGGAGAAGTGGAGGGAAACAAGACGCTGCTCGAGACTGCTATGTGACTGAACTTCGCAATAATCGCAGAAAAGATAAAGGGAAAAATACAGAGACTACTCTCTGCATGAAAAGCTTGGAAGCATAGCAACTAAAGAAAGCCCCTCCTCTTCGATATACCAGTGATCCTTTCAACGAATTAGACCCCAGGGACAAAGAGGAGGAGGCCACCGCCGAGCCTGCAGAGGCTATGGAATTCGTAGCTGTAGACAAACATGACTCGAGTAGACTATTGAAGATCAGATCTCAACTAAAAGGAGAGTTAAAGGATCAACTCATTGATTTTCTTCGCCACAACATAGATGTATTTGCATGGACGCACGCCGATATGACAGGAATCCCCCCAGATGTAGCAAGCCACGTACTGAACATCGATCCCACGAAGGTGCCAGTAAAGCAGAAAAAGAGAAGCATGGGGGCAGAACGATCAGCAGCCCTAGAGGAAGAAGTAAAGAACTTACTTGCCAATGATTTCATACGTGAAGCCATCTACCCGGAATGGATCGCCAACCCGGTACTGGTAAAGAAAGCTAATGGGAAGTGGCGAACATGCATTGATTTCTCCAACTTAAATGACGCTTGCCCGAAAGACTACTTCCCGCTCCCCCGAATCGACCAACTCGTGGACAACACTGCCGGGCACGAACTCTTATCCTTTATGGACGCGTACTCGGGGTATAACCAGATCCCTATGCACGCCCCCGATCAAGACCACACTAGTTTCATCACTGACCGGGGATTATACTGCTACAAAGTAATGCCTTTTGGACTTAAAAACGCCGGAGCTACTTATTAGCGCCTTGTCAAAAAAATGTTTGCGGAACTAATAGGACAAACTATGGAAGTTTATGTGGATGACATGCTGGTAAAATCGAGGAAAGCCAACGATCATATAAGCCACTTGGACGAGATGTTTCAAGTACTTCGCCAATATGGAATGAAATTGAATCCTCTAAAGTGCTCCTTCGGAGTATCATCGGGAAAGTTCTTGGGATTCATCGTTCATGCCAGGGGGATTGAAGCAAACCCCGAACAAGTTCGAGCTTTGCAAGATATCAAGATACCATCCACTCGAAGAGAGATGCAAAGCCTAAACGGGAAAGTGGCCGCCCTAAGTAGGTTCATCTCTAAAGCAACCTACAAATGCATCCCATTCTTCGAAGCTCTAAAGAAAGACAAAGGAAAGTTCGAATGGACCGACGAATGCTTGACAGCCTTGCTTAACTTAATCGGACACCTCCAGAGACCACCAGTGCTCTCAACTCCAAATGAAGGCGAGGAACTATACCTATACCTTGATGTATCGTCCCACGCCTTGAGCGCCGCTTTGGTGAGAGAAGACAACCGCGCGCAGCGACCCGTATACTTTGTAAGCAAGAGATTCACAGGGGCAGAAGCCAGATACCCTAAACTTGAAAAGCTAGCATACTGTTTGATCATCACGTCACGGAAACCGCGACACTATTTCCAGTCTCATTCCATCAGAGTTTTAACCGATCAACCGCTAACGCAAGTGCTCCATCTCCCCGACACTTCTGGGCGATTACTTAAGTGGTGCATCGAACTAAGCCAATATGATATCACTTACCATCCTCGCACCGCTATCAAGGGGCAGGCCATAGCTGATTTCATTACCGAATTCACTACTAACGAAGGTAAGGACCAATCTGAAATAGCAGAAGATATCAAGTGGAATCTCTTCGTAGATGGAGCGTCAAACGAACAAGGCTCGGGGGCAGGTGTTGTGATAATCACCCCCAGGGGAAGGAAGCTGCACTACGCCCTAAGGTTGGAATTCGCTTCCACCAACAATGACGCAGAATACGAAGCGGTGATAGCTGGATTAGAACTGGCCTTGTAGATTGGAGTCGGCTCTTTATGTCTCCATAGTGATTCTCAACTCATTGTAAATCAAATACTTGGAGACTTCCAGACTCGAGGAGAACGACTTACAGCATATCTGAAAAAGACCAAGCTGCTGCTCAATCAATTGGATCACTATCTAATCAAACACATTCCTCGAGAAGAGAACCAAGAGGCCGACGAACTAGCAAAGCAAGCTAGTATGGAGAACATCACTATTTTAGGAGCATTAACCATCTCAAAACAGCTGGCACCAAGTTTCGAGCAAGTGAATCTGATAGCTCCAATCGACGAAGAAACTTGGATGACTCCTATCCGGAAATATTTACAAGATGGCACACTGCCCGACAGGCATAACGAAATCAAGAAACTCTTAAGGAAAGCTTCCCGCTATACATTACAAGAAGGCATCCTCTATCGGCGCGGCTTCTCCAATCCCTTATTAAGGTGTATCACTGGAAGGGAAGCCAGGGAAGTCTTATCCAACATCCATCAAGGAAGTTGCGGAGATCACACTGGAGGGCAGACTCTGGCAAAGAAGATACTCCGATATGGATATTACTGGCCCACTTTAAACAAAGATGCCTTGGACTTTGTCAAGAAATGCGATACATGTCAGAAATTTGCCAAGATCCCTCGACTACCCACAAATGAGATTACTCAAATGACCAGCCCTTGGCCCTTTGCAGTATGGGGGATTGACTTAATTGGCGAACTGCCAACGGGCCGAGGCGGAGCCAAATATGCTATAGTGGCAGTTGACTATTTCACCAAATGGGTGGAGGCGAAACCTCTAAATAAAATATCCTCGGCAAAAGTTATCAACTTCTTGATCAAAAATATTCTGCGCAGGTACGGAGTCCCACTCAAGATCATATCAGACAACGGACTTCAATTTGACAGCGAAGAATTCGCCGATTGGTGCCAAGAGCACGGAATTCACAAAAGCTTCTCGTCTGTAGCTTATCCTCAAGCAAACGGACAAGTCGAACCTGTCAACATGATCCTCAAAACCTTAATCAAGAAGAAACTTGAAAAGTCGAAAGGCGCTTGGGTGGACGAACTTCCTACGGCACTTTGGGCCTATCGCACATCTTACAGAACTTCAACAGGGCATACTCCTTTCTCTTTGGCATACGGATCGGAGGCCATGCTCCCAGTTGAAACTATAGTGCTCTCTCACCGTAGGATCCACTACAGCCCGGAAGAGAACGAAGAACTCCTCCTCATGTCTTTGGACCTAATTGAGGAGAGAAGAAACGATGCAACACTCAAAGCAGCAGCTCATAAGCAGAAAGTCGTAGCACAATACAACTCCAAAGTCAAGCATCGCAGCTTACAAGAAGGAGATCTTGTCCTCAAGCGGATTTTCCCGCGCCCTGGAGCACTAGACCCAATCTGGGACGGACCCTACGTAATTCATAAAGATCTCCGCAACGGAGCCTATATTTTGTCAACAGTGGACGGAGAGGTGTTCCAGAGGGCATGGAACATCCAACACCTCCGTCGATACTTTTCTTAACTTGTACTGCCCATATGAAGTGAATTAACAAAGAGGATCAGTGGACGTAGGCATTTTCGTGCCGAACCACTCATCACCAAGCTGAACCATCTCTCCCCTTCCAATACCGAACCAACTCACTTCCGAACCACTCATCACCAAGCCACCGGTCCAGAAGCCCTCTCCTCCATGCCGAACCATCTCTCCACTTCCATGCCGAACCAAACATCTATTCACCCACTACCAAATGAACCTCCGGACCAACCACTCCAAGAACGACCGAACCAAGCTCCGCCGAACCAGATATGCCAGGCCAGATCACTTCAGCCCAGGCCCACCAGCAGCTATATACATCCAAGACCCCTGCCCCCAGCCTCACTTAACAAATAGAGGGGTAGGGGTACAACAATGGCAGACAAGTTTGAGAGCTCAAGCACGGAAGGAACTTTCAAACAACTTTCATATACTTGTATACAAAGCTTTGTACTTGTAATTTGAAAGAAAAAGGAGAATAACATATAAAGTGGACGTAGGCACGTTCTGGCCGAACCACTATAAATCTGTGTGTCTTTTACAGTTTAGTCCTTGCTTTTTATATATTTGCATAAATCACGCAAACCCCTAGAAACAACATAAAATCAACTAATTCATACGACTTGGAGGTGTTTGTCCATTTTTTGTGCAAACATCTAACTTCAAGAGCTGCCTAAAGATCTGAGCGACTTATCTCGTTAGGTCGTAACCCATTAGGTCGGAGCGACCTAAGGAATCACCAATCCAAGAATATGTGGCATATCCCGAGCGACCTATCCCCGAGCGACCTAATTCTTCATGCAAGTCAACTTCGATAGGTCGTTGGTCATGACTCGTTAGGTCGTTTGGACGAGCGACCAACGTACTAGGTCGCGAACTCCTTGTACCTTCCTTATTTTGTTCTCGGTTAGGTCGCAATTCCATATCCCATGACTCGTTAGGTCGTGAGCGACCTTCACTAGGTTGTATGTGACCTAAGGCTCCTTCCCTTGAACAAATCGAGTTCATTGACTTCGTAGATTGCACTGCTTCGTCATTAGGTTGGGCTGCATCATCCTCCCCGGGTTGGGAAAAATTCGTCCTCGAATTTAAAAATTCTTCCCCATTGGCTTGTTCATCTCCATAATAAGGTATAAGATGTTTAACATTAAACACGTCAGAAGTGTATACATCCTTCGGCAGCTTCAACCTATAAGCGTTCTCATTGATCCGTTTCACAATCTTTACAGGACCAATCTTTCGAGCCTTAAGTTTACTGTATGCTCCCACTGGAAAACGATCCTTCGTTAGTACAACATATACTAAATCTCCTTCACTAAATTCAACACTTCTTCGCTTCAGATCCGTAGATCGTTTGTACTTCTCATTCGACTTTTCCAATCGTTCCCGAACGATTCTATGGCATTCTGTCAACCCATCAACGAAATCAGCAGCCCGCTTAACTGTCCCCTTCGGTTGCGGCGCTATCGTTAAATCCAATGGCCCCTTTGGCAAGCTTGAATATACAATCTGAAATGGACTGAAACCCGTACTACGGTTGATAGCATGATTATGAGCAAACTCCGCTTGACATAACTTCACATCCCAACTCTTCAGATTATCTTTCACAAGACACCGTAATAAATTTCCCAGCGATCTTTTCACAACCTCCGTCTGTCCATCTATCTGCGGATGATAAGCACTACTAAATTTCAACTTTGTTCCCACCATCTTCCACAAACTTAGCCAAAAATGACTCAGAAATCTGGTATCCCTCTCTGAAACTATAGATTCTGCTAAACCATGTAAACGATAGATCTCTTTAAAGAACAACTGTGCCACATGAACTGCATCCACCGTCTTCTTACAAGCAACAAAATGTACCATCTTCGAGAAACGGTCCACCACAACATATATAGAGTCATTTCCCCGTTGTGTCCTCGGTAAGCCCAACACAAAATCCATGCTTACATCTACCCACGGTTTTGTAGGAACAGGTAAAGGCATATACAAACCCGCTTTTGTCGCTGTCCCTTTCGAAATTTGACAAACATGACATCTCTCCACAAATCTTCCAACTTCCCGCTTCATCGAGGGCCAATAGTAAGACTGAGAAATCAACTGCAATGTGTGATCCCATCCAACATGTCCTTCCTCATGCAACTCTTTCACAATTTTCATTCTCAAGCTACAATCTGGTACGCATAATCGATTCCCCTTGAATAAGAATCCATCCACTAACACAAATTCATTAGTACCCCCATTCTTGACTTTCTCAACAATCTTTATAAAGTAAGTATCTTCTTCAAACAACTCGGGCAACAGTTCAAAACCCTGCCACTTCAACCTTCATTGTCGTCAACAAATGATTCCTCCTGCTCAAAGCATCAGCTACACGATTCGTCACCCTTGATTTATGCTTTACAACAAACGTAAACTGCTGTAGATACGTGACCCATGAAGCGTGCCTAGCTGAAATTTTATCATGCCCATGCAAATGCTTCAAAGCTTCATGATCCGTATAAAGAACAAACTCCTTCTGAAATAGATAACGTCTCCAGTGTTTCACAGTCTGAACAATCGCGTAAAACTCCACGTCATAAGTGCTATATCTCAACTTGGCTCCAGACAATTTCTCACTGAAATAAGCAACTGGTCTTCCATTCTGACTCAAAACTCCACCAATCCCAACCTTCGATGCATCAGTATGTAGCTCGAACAACAACTGAAAATTCGGTAAAACTAGAATTGGCGCTGACGTCAATAGTGTCTTGATCTTCTCAAAAGCGACTCCTGCTTCCTCTGTCCATGCAAACTTCTTTCCTTTCATGCAATCAGTTACAGGTGCCATCACACTGCTAAAATGTGGAATGAATCTTCGATAAAAGATACCAACCCATGAAAGCTCCTCACTTCAGTAATTGTCTTGGGTTGTGGCCAACTCCTAACAGCCTCTACTTTGCTCTCATCCACTTGAATACCCTCCTTCGACAGAACATAGCCCAGAAACAAAACACCGTGCGTCATGAACACACACTTCTTCATTGCAACATAAAATTGCTCTTGTCGTAGAATCAATAGCACTTCTCGCAAGTGCTGGACATGCTCTTCCATACTCTCACTATAGATCAAAATATCATCAAAGTAAACTACTACGAATTTCCCAATAAATGGTCTAAAAATATGGTTCATCACTCTCATGAAAGTACTAGGAGCATTTGACAAGCCAAACGGCATAACAAGCCATTCGTATAGACCTTCCCTGGTTTTAAAAGCAGTCTTCCACTCATCACCCGGTCTAATACGAATCTGATGGTATCCACTTTTCAAGTCAATCTTTGAAAACACAACAGCCCCACTCAACTGATCAATCAAATCATCAAACCTTGGCATAGGAAACCTGTATCTCACAGTGATCTTATTCAAAGCCCGACTGTCCGTACACATCCTCCACGAACCATCCTTCTTCGGCACCAATAAAGCTGGTACTGCACAAGGACTCAAGCTCTCCTGAATACGCCCTTGTTCTAATAATTCCTCCACCTGCCATCTCAGTTCCTCATGCTCCTTAGGACTCATCCTGTAATGTGGTCTGTGTGGTAATAATGCCCCTGGCACAAGATCTATCTGATGCTGAATATCCCTCAACGGTGGCAACTCCGTTGGCAACTCTTCTGGAAACACATCACCGAATTCTTCTAATACCGGCTTTACTTCCTCTGGAAACTCAACAGATTCACTAGCTTCATGTCCAATCAACAAAAATACCTCTGGACTCTCCTCTACTTCTTCAATAATCTCCTTCAATGTCAACAAAGTCTTCAGCTCCTCAATCTCTTTCGATTTGCTCTCTCCTTGTTGTCACTTCTTCGGAACTAAAATGATCTTAACACCTTCAAACAAAAAGCTGTAGCTATTGGTTCGACCATCATGTTGCACTGCTCGGTCATACTGCCATGGTCTTCCCAAAAGTAAGTGACAAACATCCATCTCCACAACATCACACCAAATCTCGTCTTTGTACTTCTTCCCAATAGAAAATGGAACATGAAATCGTCGGTCCACCTTCACCTCTCCTTCTTTCCTCAACCAAGCTAACTTGTAAGGATTTGGATGCTTCTCCGTTTTCAACTTCAACTTCTTCACAGCTTCGGTAGAAATAATATTGTCACAGCTTCCCGCGTCATTCACAAATTTACACACCTTCCCCAGAATAGTGCATGTCGACTGAAAGATGTTACTCCTCAACCAACTAGCTTCCTCCTCTTGCTTCGGTGTTAAACAAGATCTCCTCATCATTAGATTACAGCCTTCATCTCCTGACGCGATATCATGTTCATCCTCCTCAACTGGACTAGAATAATCTTCACCAACATCCTCACCTTCCGCTTCAGCAATCATAGTTCGCTTCTTCGGCTTCGGACATTCATTACTCTTGTGGCCCACTTCCTGGCAATTATAGCATTTGAAACTGTTGTTAACCTTTGCCTTCTCGACCTCTTTCACAACTGGTTTACTGACGACTTTAGGAACATTGGAACTCCCACTAGCACCCTTGTTCTGAGAATTGTAACTTGGAAACACACCACCTCCTCGTCTCCCTTGTTTCTCCCAAGCAAGTGCTTTCTGATGTGCTTCTGCAACAGATCTCGGATCAAACATATTCACCATGTCCTGGATTTCCATTCTCGACCCTCCAACAAATCTAGCAGTCAGTTGTTCCTCTGTCTCCATAATGTCATTTCGCGCAATCAGTTGATAAAATTCATCAGCATAATCATTAACAGTCTTCGTCCCTTGCCTCAGATTCTGCAACCTCTGATACATAAGTGATTGATAATTGTAAGGCAAGAATGTAGCCTTCATCGGCTTCTTTATCTTCTTCCATGATTCAATCTTTGACTTCCCCATTCTCTCCCGTGTAAGTTTCGTTTGCTGCCACCATGCTAAAGCTCTTCCCCTCAACCTTGTAGCAACTAAGTTCACTCTTCTATGCTCAGGAACTTCTTTAAAGTCAAAAATTTCTTCAACATTAGACAACCAATCAAGAAATTCTTCTGCTACCATACAACCTTTGAATTCTGGAATTTCCATCTTCATACCCGACTCTCATCGTCGGTCATCTTCTACTTCTCGATATGCATTTCGTACTTGATCTCGATCTCGGAAATGAATACTTCTTCTATCACCATCAAACTTCTCATCAAAATCCGATGTATATCGATGTCGATCACGACCACCAACATCTCCACTACAACCACTTCTTCGATCTACATTCCTATCATGGTCGTCAACATATCTACGATCATGATCTTCTCTTCTTGCCTGATCTGAATGTGGTGAAACTCTACTTCCCCCATGGTTCGATTCAGGTTAAACTCTTCTTCTACTTCGATTCATTTCAAGCATCATTCTCTCTAATCGACCAATTCCTTCATCAAACTTTTCATGGATGCATTGTTCCATTTGATCGGCTTCTTCTCTTCTATACAACGCTTCAACGTTCTAATGGCGGTTAGCTCTTCTCGGCGGCATGATTGAATCAAACACAAATACTTCAACAATTCAAACACAACTTCAAATTCAAACTTCAACTCTCGGCTTGAACACAAATCGAACTTCAAAAAATGATACCAAATGATACTTCAATTCTCGGCTTGAACAACAAAGTGATGCTCGATCTACACTTCAAACTCTTCTTCAAAAATTCAAACACTTTCCGAACTTTGATCCAAAATGTTATGGATTGAAAACTCCCAACTTGTTGCAACTTCACAATGAACACGATGAATATCAAACTTCTCAACAATGCAAACTTCAACTTCAAACTCCTTGGCTCCAAAACTCGGCTTAGCTATGATTGGCTAAGTCTAGCTCTGATACCAAAATTGACGCAGCGGATATACGGATTGATGACGAATGAAGATTTCGTGTCAAACTAATCGAAGAACGATTAGATGAATCAATATAAATCGATGGATTAAAAGATACCGAATGCCCAAATTCGTTGATCTCCAAAAGATACCGAATTCTAACTATCTTCGACACGTTGATCGCGCACTATGCCGTGAGAGAAGATCTACAATTCTTCGAATGTTGATCAAGCGCACTTGATACCGTGAATTGGCTTCAACAATCGTTGATTCGAGCGCACTCGAATAACCGAAAGTGGAGATAGGAATTCACACTCAACTACCAATTTCAAAAGAGGCACAAAGCACTCAAACAAAGTTTCATTAAAAAATCAACCCCCGTTACAAATGACCCCACATGCCTATTTATAGGCTACAACACATACTTGGTCGTTACCGACCTAGCACTTCACCGACCTAAACACACCCAGCGACTCAACACAAGACCACAAGTACACAACCTACGACCTAAACAAGGTCGTTAACGACTTAACACTACACAGTTCATATACATCACGAGCGACCTACAATTTCAATAACTCATGACCTAGGTACATATAGGGACTCACAACCTAAGTACAAAACAACTTATTACAACACACAACATACACGAGTTACGACCTTACAAACAAACATTACAAATGACTCAATCATTAACGATCCAAAGCAGCATCGACCTAAGGAATGTGGCGTATGTAGTTAGCATGCGGTATAAGGTCGTTAGCGACCTAACTTCAAGAGCGGCCTAAAGATCTGAGCGACCTATCTCGTTAGGTCGTAACCCATTAGGTCGGAGCGACCTAAGGAATCACCAATCCAAGAATATGCGGCGTATCCCGAGCGACCTATCCCCGAGCGACCTAATTCTTCACGCAAGTCAACTTCAATAGGTCGTTGGTCATGACTCGTTAGGTCGTTTGGACGAGCGACCAACGTACTAGGTTGCGAACTCCTTGTACCTTCCTTATTTTGTTCTCGGTTAGGTCGCAATTCCATATCCGGTGACTCGTTAGGTCGTGAGCGACCTTCACTAGGTCGTATGCGACCTAAGGCTCCTTCCCTTGAACAAATCGAGTTCATTGACTTCGTAGATTGCACTGCTTCGTCATTAGGTTGGGCTGCATCACATACTCACAATCAACATATCAAATGCCCAAATTGTGGTAAGTTGCTTTTGGTCTTTTTTATAATTTTAATTTTATTTGTTTAATTTAGGAACAATTAACTAACTGTAGTATAGTAGCTCAAAAATTTTGTAACTTAATTAATGTCTCCCAAAGAAAATAGAAGTCACCATATTTTGTACATTATATGAAAATCAAAATTTGAACAAAAATCTGTCAAAGGTACAAAAAGTCATCATTCAGCTCAACCTCTTCTTTGTTGATTAATAAGAAAATATTTTATCTCGCACTTAACCTTGCTAATATACATTGATACGAGCCTATATGTAATGAAAATTCAACGGCCTCGCCCTTCTAATAGACATTGATATGAACCTATATAATGAATAAAACTCAATGGCATTCACTTTACTATAATAAACAAAGTTATATAAAGGTTTTGAATCAAGGAGCTGCAGCTAGCGTAGTAAAAGTTTGCACATATTGTAACGTAGTGTGCAATAGCCAAGAAGTCTATAATTCTCATATTGTTGGGAAGAGACATATTGCCAATGTAAATAAGTTGCAGCAGCAATCTGCACCTACAGTTAGTCTTTTTTTTTCCAAATAATTTACACTCTAATATTTTTAAATTATTTATTTTATTTATTAAAATGTCTTAGAATACCTCCTTTCAGAATATAGCTTTTATACTCATACACAATATTGCTTACCTTAGAAACAACTTTTCCAACTATCCACTTTACTTTGTATAATATTTAACTTATTTTGAAATTCTATCTTCTTTACAAAAATATTATACACTTACTAAATATGACTTCTGAAAATTATTATTATTATTATTACTAAAATTTAATAACTTGAAAAATCTAACTTTTAACAAGCAGTTATATATGTGTGCGTATAACCAAAAAGAATTCTCTCTTGCCAAATGTCATCTAAAATATATTTCCAAGGTTTTCTTTACATACTCGCTAACTTAAATTTTATTTTGGCACATAGTATGTCCTTGTACAAAATAATATTCCCTATACAAGTTCTTTTTCACAAAAATTCTCTTTTATCTTTGCTATATAAAAGTACTATTAAATCTCATTTATTTTACAAAATTGTATTTGAGAAAAATATTTATCCATCAAATCAAAGTATTCGACAATCAATAACTTATTACATTCATAAATGAATTATAGTTTCATTTTAAACTCTTATTAAATTTGAAATTCCTATAAATAAAAATCCTAACATTTGTTTCAACCGCAATACAATATTCACAATCATTTAGAAGGGCTACACCCAATTTATTTAACATGCATCTTCGTAAATGAATATATAAGATTTTACAAATGCCAAATTTATTTGAAATATAAATTCTACTCTCATTTTACGTACATTATTTTCTTTACAAAAATATTATATGCTTATTAAGTATTAATACTAAAAACAATAAATTGTCCAAACAGAAAGTCTCGTCCTAGTGTTTAGGAAATTCTTATTGATAACGTTGATCTGGCATATCGACCAGAATTCTTAAAGCACTCAACGGACAATTAAACACAAAATTATTTTCTATATGATATACATATATCCTTTAATACTTTATGCTTCTACAAAATATTTGCCTATCTATAATAACATAATCAAATTTTACATATATGTATACCTTTATCGAAAAGATTTTAATTTAAATAAATGTTTGCTTTTATTAAAATCTTTCAATTAATCTTGCTATTAACTATAAGAATAATTCAAAGATGACAATTCCATAACATACTCATGCATTCATAAATATTTCAAGCAAACATCAAATTTTAAATTCATCTTAACACGTGGTTAATTATACATATGATTGAAACTCCAATTTATTTATTAAGTATACTTTCGTCACATATTATTTATCATTTTATATTTTATAACTATTAATTTCTTAGACATTTCTACTATTCCTTAGTGGTTCTGTTTTGGAAGAATCAGTGACTTTTATTAATAATTGTGTTTATAAATTCTTTGAGTGATAACGTTTTATTTAATTTCACATTTTAAACTAAGCATAAACAAAACAACCATTGATACAAACAACATACATTTAATCAAACAAACAAATAATCGTCTTCAACGGAAAGCTATTTTCCAGCTCCAGCTCCAGCTCCAGCTGCGCACTCTGATCACTAACGGAACATGACACACAACAATTCAATTCTAAGACATCTAAGGTCTAATCTATATTTATTTCTCAAATCCCACTTTTTACAGAAGTAAGTTCCAGTATTTTCATAACAATAAGTTACATAGTATTATCAAAAGATTTTTCAAATACGTCACAATGATTATTCGCAATAATCATTTATATTCCTATTCCTAAATAATTAATTAAATTACTAACTACTACACACCCAAGGGATGGAAATCTATGTCATCTAGGTTTAGATCTAGAATCTATACAATTTATATTCTATAATGTTCTGAACTCAGTTCTGATACCAAGCTGTAACAACCCCATCGCTATGTCTAGTTTAGCGAAGAACATTATAGATAATGTCGTCTGCTAATCCGAAGAATACGGCTGGTTAAGGACGATCGAAAGTGAATATAACTTTATACTAACACTGACATGTCTTATTTACCTTTTCAAGAATCTAAACTAAAAATTTGATGTGTGCAGTATTAATACAAAGTAATAAACACACCGATTGAAAAATATTCAGAACAATTAGATAAATCAGAATCGGAGTCACAGATCACAGTGGAATAATAAACATCATCATATAAATAATAGAATGTGAGTCTACAAAATATCGCTACTAGACCCACATAAATTTATGTACATCATATCTAAAATCTTGTATCAGGTACAAAGTCACAACGATATAATATAAATGACATAAACTCCTAACTGTCAATACATTCAAGTATAAAGTAAACTAAAATTATCAAAATAGTCCACTTCAATGCTAGCTCAAAATCCAAAGGTCGTGGGTCCCCGCGCCTATAAAGTCTCGGTCTGATCCGAGTATTAAAATAATAAACGGGTCAGACTATATCTAAATAAAAGGTGAGATACTAATATCGTAACTCTATGACTTAAAAATAATAAGCCATATTAAATATGCCGAACAAAAATCATAATTAGGCACATAAATTAAATTCACTACTTTATAAATGCATAAATGAATTAACTCTGAAATAAGTCATTTCAAAATATGCCTAAAACCAAATAATCAAAATAAGGCATATTGATCAAAATCACCATTTCATAATTCATATCAAGTCTTTAGTGGACCATCCTCTCGAAATAAGGTGATAACCAATTCAAAATTCGCCAGAGCCAAAAAGATACTAAATATCTATCACAAAAACTTTGATGAAATAATCATGACTAATGAAATAATAATGGTAGTCAACTATTAGTATGATATAGTGCGACATAGTGTCTAACTAAAATAAATAAACCCTGCCCCACATAGTGTAATAGTCCAACGAATAGTAATAAAATACCAGGTAAAAGCCATGACTCCTAACAACAAGAAACAAGTAGTCGTGTTTATGACAAAACAATGTGAATTTATCTAACTAAAATAAATAGTCAAACACTGTCCCACTTGTAAAATAAACTGATAGAGCTGCAATATAACATATATCCAAACAACAACAAGGATAGTCGTGTTATACCAGATTAGACCTAACCTTGAGAAATAGGTCTACTTACCCAAATCTAAAAATGTATCGATTCTCAGATCGATGAAGAGTTATCTTCTCTTGGGTATCAATCGGTCTGAAATACGTACAACCTAAGATATTCCATCTTTAAGTGTTAATTACTGTCACTCTAGTAATTACAAGAATTTAGCTCACTGTCCCATACCAGAAAGTAAATTCAAGTATTTATTAAAAGTTAGTAATTTTCCACTCAAACTCTATTTAATAAATTATAGTAATAAACACAAGAACTGTACAGAAAATTCCAAACCAATCCGACAATTGAATTGTTTATTAAAATTCTTTGTTTCATAGAAAAGCAAGAAATTCAATAGAAAAGGAAATTGTTCAATTTTCCAATTTAAAATCCAATTAAATTTTTGAATCCAGTTTTAATTTAAATAAGTATTTTACAAATTTTACTTTGATTTAAAATTTCAAAATAATAAGAAAATCTCTTTAGAAATATATATAATTATGTGTTATTAATAATTTTATTAGAACCTTTGAATTCATTATATATCCCTTTTTACTTTTTATATTAGATAAAATTTCATAATTTGCTAATATAAAGAAAGTCATTTCTTTCAAACAAATTCCTTATATATTTATTGAATCTTCGCTTTTCAAATAATTTTATCTCTAAAAATATTTTCTAACAATAATAATCTAAATTTGTAAATATAATCATAAATATAATTTATATACTTTAAGAAAAAACAATTTCAAACTATATATCTTATAAAAATGATATTACTAAAACCATTCTTCAAAAATTCCTTAATTTACTACCTATATAAAATATATATTATTATTAAAAAAATCCTAATTCCATGAAGATAAATTTTTACACGACTCAAAATTAAAGAATCAAGTACAATAAACATCAAAAAATTCAAAATGCACCATATAGAGCCAACATCGCTTGATTATTCCAAATATGGAATTATTTAGCTATCGGAGTTGTTTTTCAACAACTACAGTCATACAAACAACGTATATCTTTTTATATAAGTTAATAAAATTCAATTTGCAATCGAATAGAATTCCTTTTGCAAATTGACTTCTTTCAATCTAAATAACAATCCACATATCACCAACCATAAATTTTCAGTATTTCACACCAACAGTTCATTCAAACAATCCAATCAATTCAACCAACCAGTGCAATCGATTATCGGGTATATATGTAGTAAACAATGGAATAGGTATATATGTGTAAGTTAAAATAGATTAACTCACCTTAATTAATCATGGGATGGAATGACCCTACAGGTTGTCGAATAGTTCTGCATTAAGCTCCTCGCTCGCTGCTTCCAAGTATGTTACCTCCCTACATCGACGTCATCAACTCAAGCTTTTCAGCTCCAGCCATTGCCCAAGCATTAAGTCACAGTGGCAATCACTAATGCGTGCGCTTTCACCTTTTCCTCCGATCATGACATCAAGTTCTGAGTTGGGCAGTTGTACCTAGGTTGCACATGTTCCATCCACGACCGCCAATGTCACACCGCCATCCCACAACCGCCGCCTCGAATTTGTGCTCGTTTTCTCCCTCTAAGACACCAACTCTAGTCGTATGCGACCCTTCCCTTCCTTGACTCATGGCTTGCATGCGCGACCTTTGACTCACCACCACACCTTGCTCTCCCTCCGGTCGCCTCTCTCGATGTCGTGCCTTAGAGCGATGTGCATTGTTTTTTTTCTGTGATGTAATTTATTTCTTAATTTCAATTTAAGCCTAGGGATAAGTATAAGGGAGAATAGGTTTCAGAGAATGGGAAGAATAAGAGGGTTACGGGCTTAATTACAAAAGAAGAGGAGTTGTTGAATGGGCTTGGGCTGGTTGCATATATATTTTGATTTAAATATTAACTTCTTTATTTATTTATTTATTTATTTGTAAATACAATTCTTTCTAGTTTAAGTCGATCTACATTTCATTTTCTTAAACTATATTTCAATAATTAGACAGTTTCACTTAATTCAATATCATTCTATTTTATGTGATTATTCATTGTATTGATATAAATAGATTTATTCATATTCGCTGACTTATTGATTTAAATAAATATCAATTTAAAACTTCTTTTCTATTTCAATTATATATAATTATTATTAGCATTTAAAAATATTTTATATTTATTAACACCTTTTATTTGAATTCAAATATATTTTCTAAAAATGAAATTTATAAACTAATTCAATTTTTTTCTATAACAAATATCCTTTATTAAATAGATTTTATTCAATATCAAATTTGGTTTCAAAATAGAAAATTTCAATTTAAATTCAAACATTTCTATTCCAATTCAATAATACGATATTACGAGTTCGAAAACAGGGTTGTTACATAACTGATGTTTACATAAGCATCATATACATAAATCAAATCCATAATTATTCATCGATGGTTATCTCATCACTTTTTCCTAGTTATTAATTAATCCACATATTAATTAACTGACATATGAATAAGTATCCAGATTAATATAATAGCATAACAGGGATCTACTCTGTTAACTCGATGTCATTGACAGTCTACACAATATTTATAGAAGATCGGTGTTTTATTCTATTCAATAGATCTCCAAAATAATCAATTTAACTAGGTTTAACATATTGGTGTTTTGCTTGGCCAAATAGATGTCATCAATGAAGTATACTTAATTTAACCATTTTACTACTTAAAATAACGTAATTAAATTCAATTGCTATTATTTTGGATTATAATTTTGTACTTTATTAAAACTAACAACAAATTATAACAAAGTGTTGTACTCGTCAATATGAGTCTAATGCAAAAAGTCACAAGTTGACGTATTTAAAATGGGTGAGTTGTAGCATTTTTAATTCAACACATTAAATAAAAAAAAATTCCTTATTTTCTCACCCCAAACAGTCCAAGCCAAGACCCAAACCCGCTTGCTCCTACCAACCTGCAACCCGCAAAGCTTCTTCCCCCCCAATTCTCGTTTCTAAATGAGATTTGCAATGTCCAGGAACCCACAAACTCATGCACACGCATACACGCGTATACATGCACTTTCACTCCAACTACCCAACCGACACCCCAAGACCACCAACATGTCATGTTCCACGAGCTCGTCGCACCAGCACCCTTACCTCGAGCTACGGCCGCCCACCCCATTTTTCGACTGAGAGACCCATTCGAAAATCTGCATACAGGAACTATGCCATATTTTTCCCTATGACACCGAAGTTGACCGAACTTCGAGGAAATGTGCACGTCACTAAGAGAAACACACTCACACTTGCCCCCATCTCCTATCGTCGCTCATCGCCTCGACTAACCAAAACCCTAGTTTACGATCTTCGCCGACGACCACAATCAAACACTGCTGAACACTCACAAAAGTTACTACTTCATTCGCCAAGTCCAGTGCTACAAATGCCACCTTCAATTTCGAAGAAGATCAGGAGATATGATTTTTTAAAAGTTTATAATGAAACTCGACCGCCATTGACAATCAAGCACCTTCGGCCACTAGGTTTGACCAACATTTAGGCGATCATTTTACTAGATTTGATGATAACCAATATTGTAGTTGGGAGTTTTGGCTAATGGAAAAAGGTTAAGGAGATACAGATTTTTGAAGTTTGAAAATTTTGGATTTCTTTAATGGGCAGAGGTACGAAAAGAAATAAAGGAGAAGGATCTATGCTTTATGCAAATACATGTAGGAAGATGAATGAGATGCTTAGGTTGATGAATGCTTATAACCCAACGTCAATGCACAATACTTCAAATCACAATTTAAACCAAATCCACAAGTTAACAAGAGGTTGCAAGCAACTTTTAACGACCCATTATTTTATCACATTTTTTCTTAATTAATTTTAAATATTTGAATATAGGTTTATTAAACATAAATAATCATGTTTTATGTAATAAATAATAATTGTGATTTTTGTTTTGGAAAAAAATTTTACAAAAATATATTTTTTGGAAAAATATTAATAATATGACCGAAAATTGTTTAACTGATAAACAACTTTTTAACCATCAAAAGTCATGCATGATTTTTTTACATAAAATTATTTAACTATTTAAACAAAAATAAGGAATAAAAATATTTTTCCATTTTTGGAAGTAAAAGTTATTATATTGTTCAGGATGATGTCATCATTTTCAAAAATGAGCATTTAAGGAAAGTTTTGGTATTTCGGTTATTTAAATATTCAGATAATTGTTTTAAATAATAAATAATTTATTTTAATTATTATATAATGATAATAAGTGATTAATAATAGTTTTACAAATATATGTATAATTGTTTATAATTTTTAAAAAATAGTTTTATAATTCAAATGAGCATGTTTTCATTATTCTATAATGGTAGAAAAACTATCTTTAAGATTTGTTACATAAATAAATATCTTAGCAAAGAAGTAAAAATATGATTGGAATTCAGATTCTGTCAACGGTTTATCAAATAGAAGCTGTAATCGAATGTTGTATCATGGTTTGTCACATGATACATATATGTGCATATATACATGCACATAACAATGCATACATATAAGAAGTTACCATGTGTATTTACAAATTTAATTAAAGTAAAAAGGAGAAAATATCATGATATTTATAAAAAAAAGAGTAAAAAGATGATTTACTTAAACATTAAGGTAAGGGACAAGATGAGATAGTGGTAATGTGGGAGAGGGAATGATGGCCAAGGAGGTGAAGGGGGGTGCATGATGACGTTGGAGATATTTTTGGAGATTACCTCATGGTTAAAACATGGAAATGCGATAAATACCCACCTACACCTCTCATAAATTACACATTCAACTTCCAAGCACTCTTCTTCACTCTTAAGCTCTCTAATAGCTTCCATGAAGACCTCTCTTCTTAGTAAAAATAATATAAAAGAATATAGCAAGAAAAGAAGATATATAAATATATATACACAATATCATTCCAAGTCCAAACAAGTGCCAAAGCACTCCTTTACCTCTACGAAACCCACGAACACAACCACCATTCCTTGCACAACTGAGCTCTCTTGAGGTGAAGGAGGGAGATCTAGAAGCTCTGGAATGAAGAAAACAGAGAGAAGTGCTGTCGGAATATCGACGGAGTAATCCGAAGAAGTTACAGAGGGAACGCTACAATCGTGAGTACTTGATTAAAAATATACTTCTTATAACCATAAATTAATTATGAAGTTGTTTAAATAAGTTATCATGACTGTGAAAAATGTTTATGATGTTTGGTTTGTTAATTCATGATGCTTGATGGTTGTTTAAGTAGAAATAGTGATATATAGTTAAATATGTCATATAAAAATGAGAAACTCTACTAGTTTCTTTTATAAATTATATGACAACATGATGTATTTGCTATGAGTGTTTTTTTATGTTTGATCATCGTGTTTTGGATGTGATAAATGTTTATTTGGTTATGGAAATGATTCATGATAAATACACGTCAAATTTACACAAAGAAAACACTTACTCTTATGAATTATAAAAGTGTTACAACATAACTAAACCTCTTTAAACATGAATAAAAATGTTTAAAATGGTTTATAAACATTAAAATCATTTCCGTAAAGTTTTGAAAAGATATGAAATTACAGTCAAAATAGGCGCGTTGCATAACGGTAGTTCACGATTTCACGCTATAAAGTTAAATCAATGTGTAGAGCGGAATATAGCTTGGAATTATTAGAAATGAGAATTTAACGGACTCTTATAAATATAGTTTCAATTGAAAGAGAGAAATCAAGATTTCATTTAGTAAAGTTTACAATATATCCAAATCAATTTTTAAAAATCATCGCGTTTTGGTAGTTCGTAAAATATGGATTTCAACTCTTAAAAATAATATTTTTAGATCTTTAAAAATATGAGATAAATTTTTAAACATGTTAAAATATTTCAAAAGAGTTATAAATGGAAAAAATGAACGTATAAAAGGTTTAAAAGGAATTTGTGATACGAAGCCCTTAAAAGCACTATTCGCCGATAATTTGACAAAGGAATTTGGAAATTTCTGCAATAAGATTTAAACTTGTGTTTTCTTCCCGAATCCTTTATGAATGTTTTTCATATAATAAATCTTGTATTTTAAAGGGTTTAGAGTTGATTAAATAACTTGACTTCTTGATGGGTGATAGAGAGATAGTCTCCAAGCTTGGGTTTGAAAAACTAGTTTTTTGCTCTTCCTAGCTATCCGAACTGGCTCAACGAAGGAAATGGTAAATTTGGTTTACTTGGACTACAATTTGATAAGATAAAAGAAAAGGAGATTTGGAGTTTTTCGAAGCTTAAACCAGATTTTAAAATAATAAGATGTTTGGTGATATAGGTAACATTCTGGTTAAATTTTTTATTGAATTCCAAGGAAGGAACTCATACTATCCGTGTGAATTTAGAAGGTGATTTCACCATTATTCGAGGAATGGTATGGGCTGAATACAAAAATTATTATTGGATATAATTAGTATAATTTCTGTTGGTCCCTGTTTAGTCAATAATGTTTCCCTATGTAATTAAAGAGAAATGATTAGGTATTTTCAAAATTAAAAAGAGGTTTAATAATCCCTTATGTACTGGAAAAAAAATGGTTTAAAGACATGTATCTTTAAGAAGATATTTTACTTGGATAAAAGATGTTGATTAATTGGATAATAATCACCGATATACTTGACATCTTTTATCGATAATTAGTTCAGAGAAACTGGGATCGGATTTGGGTGATTTCTATCCAAAAATATAACGACCCACAATTTCTGTCAATTAATATTTGTATATTTAATTTTTAAATATTATTAAGTGAAATTTATAAGTCGAATAATTTATTTTTCGAATGTCTGAATTTAATTGGATAATTAAATCGATAATTTAATATTGGAAATTCCAGAAATAATTGAAAATTGGGTTTAATATGATTGAAAATGATTTGTAAAATTTTATTATTCATATTAAAGTTAGAATGATGTTATAGAACTTTTAAAATCGAATTAAAAGTTGATTTGAGAAAATTGAATATTTTAATATTTAATTGACGAGTTAAAATAGCCATTTTTCAAACAGTCTCGGATTTCAACGAAACCAGTTTCATCGGATCCGTAGTGTGATATTATTGTACGGTTTCAAATTTCGTGTCAATCGGATTTACAGTTTGTCCGGGGCAAGCCAAAACGCATAGGAATTGGTTTAAATCGATTTAATTTAAATTTGATCGTTTATTGCCGTAACTCGCACAGATGATCGAATTGGCTCTCGAAACACATTTCATTGTGTTTGGAATGCGGGGTAAACCTTAGAAACGCCAACCGGCACGCTTCGTTTGGAGTTCGGAAAATTTCGGATGAATAATGTTTCGTGAATTTTCTATATAATCCCCTCAACTTTTTTATTTGCAAAATAAATAAATAAACCCTAGGGTTTAAAGCCAGCCGCCGCCTCCAAGGTTTCAATGGACAAAAATGATTCTCCTTCCTCCCTCAAATTCTTCAAATCCACACGTTAATTCAACAAACTCTCAACTACAATATTGTAGAACACATCACGAACTACAAAATCAACGGGTTTGATCAAAATCAAAGCGGTGGATCGACGGCAAAATGGTGATGAAGGCCACGTTTTCGTGCACGGAATTCTAGACATGGGGGAGGCCGAGTTCTATGAGGTTGTAGCCGAAGGTGGAGCTTCGAATGGTGGTTCGTATGTTGGTGGTTTGATGAACTCTCGATGCCCGTGGAGGCCATGGTGATAAACCCTAGTTCGGCTTGTTGGGTTCTTGTGCGTGCATTGCCTGGGTAGTGCCGTGTTGGAGAAGAAGGGAGGCACGGCCCTGATGCAATCTAGCAAGATCCAACGGCCTGGATGATTTAGGTTGAAAAAATTAAAATATAAATTGCAAATTGATTGTATTTATAATTCGTGTAAACTTTAAACAAGCATAACTTTTTCATACGAGGTCCGTTTTGGACGAAACTGTAGGATCTAGATTAACCCTAGAGGGGGGCTGAATAGGGTTATAGCAAATTTTCTCGAATTAAACACAGAAATAAATATGCTGAAAAGTAAATCACACACAAAATTTACCCAGCTTCGGCAACCCCTGCCTACTGCTGCATTCACAGATTTCTATTAGAATTAAACAGTATCACGCTTACAAACACTCTACTAGACTCGCAGACCCTTTTGCTCCCGCTCACAAACACTCTACTAGACTCGCACACCCTGCTCCCGCCTATAGAGTTTCGCTCACTCGCAAACACTGCTCCCGCCTATAGAGCTTTGCAAACTCGCACTCCCTGCTCATTGAACTAATTCTAAATAGACAATCTGACACTACCTAATCCCTAGGTGGTGATTTACAGATTCTTCGACTCGAAAAGAAAAAACAACTCCAAAAAATAACAACGGAGCAAAAATTAAACTACAACTTGAATGCGTGATTTTTGCTCAAAATAAAATAACTAAAAAACCCCTTTTTTTTAATTGAACCCTAAATAAAAACTTAAGCCCTTTTATACAAAACAAGGCCGGCCCCTTGTTTTTATTAACCCGATCCACTTTCTTTTGAGAAGAAAAAATGGCGGCCTCTTGTCGTTCTGAAATTAGGGCTTGCGATCCATAATTGGGGCTTTTCAATATTCGGTTCCTCTGAGGTTGCTCGCGCTCGTTCTCTGATGATTTGATTGACTTTGAGATTGCGTTGCTCGGCTTGCTCGTTCTCTTGATTTGAGAAACTAGGGTTCGGCTTCAGTTTCTTCTATTCGTTGATGACTCGGTATTGCAAATTGTTTGCAGCTGCTTCTCTTGATCGAGTTCACTAAATTGCGGTATGTATTACTTTCGTTACTGGTTCAATTGCTTGCTTTAACTTGATTGCACTTGATTGAACTCGATTGAACTCGATGGCCGATGATGATGAATTGGGATTGTATTTATATGAATTTGAGACACTTGAATTCGTTCGTATTAATTCGATACTTTCCTGATTTTCTATTGCTTGATGCGTACGATTTTCCTGATATAACTACAACCTTGATGCGCACGGCTTTGATTGTGTTGCGTTCGATTTTCTTGATTCAAACGGCAACAACTTTCCTATTCTACTTTGCTTTGACTTTTTCAAAGAATATATTTTTGATTGTTTACACATGAATTTCCTCGTTGCCACTGCAGAAACTACTGCTTCAACTTGTCACTGCATTTGGTCTGCACTTATGAACTTTGCTGTGTCTTGTTCATTGGGCTGTGCAGTTGCTATGTCTTGTAGTTGAGCATTTGAGTCAGTGCTGTATCGATTTACTTGTGATGTTCTTGTAGTCAAGGCTTTGGTTGTTGCAGTATGTCACTGTTTTTCTTGTTAAAAAACAAACTGCTGTGTCATTTTGGTTTTCACTTGTGCATTTTGCCTTGAGTACATGTATTCTTGGCACTGCTTCTTTTGTTGTATGTATTGCATCACCACTGCATCATGCTTGGCCTTGACTTGTAGAATTTCACTGTATCTTCACTTTTGCTTTGCATTGACCATGGCTTCTTTGTATGAACTGCTGTGTATTTAGAGATTGAACCTGAGCATTACTTCGAGTTGTATTTACACCACTTTCTGTTGCACTGATTCTTGATATTTGTATCACTTGAGACTTGATGTTGACATGTGCATTTGGGTTTGTTGTTGATCTTCATGTGTTGGTTACTGATGCATACATGAGCTGTGTACACTCTTTGTTCTTGCATCTTCACCGGGTTGTTCCCTGTACTTGTGTTTCTGGTCTGTATCATGATTGAACATAGCATTCATATTGTTGTTGGATACTTAGAACTGTTGACAACAATTCGACTTCGACTTGGTCTTTGGGCATTGCATTACTTCATGTATGCTGAGCTCTGGTCATTTGCACTTGCACACTCCATACTTTGGTATTGTTCCATGTATTTGCATTGTACCAAGCCGTTACCTGCATTGGCCTTGAATTTGCATTGCAGTTTGCATGTGCTCAGCACTGTGTCTTGTTCACCATGTTGCAACTGGACTTGTTGCTGGACTTGTTGTGGCTCTATATCTTGTGCAATAGCTTGCTTTCACTGTTCCATGTGTATTTGCTTGAGTCACTTGTACACTTGTCCTCTGCACATGTTGTATGTATTGGTTGACTGTGCACACGAGTTGGCGAGGCAGTGCACACGTGTATAAATGTACACGTGTGTATTGCAGCCATTTATGGCTATCTGTCCCTGTGATATCTATGTGCACTACTTTGTGATGAAATCAAGTGTGAATGATGACGAACAACCCAAATAACTGAGGCAAAACATTTTTTTCAAAAATCGTATTTCATTTTATATTGCAAAAATATTTCTTTTTCAATTTTACTGCGTTAGTGAATATTTTTGCAGATTACTCAGATGCTGGATTCAAACCGGAATGCAGTTGAAGACAAAATACGAGTGTGAGTGATATGTAGTGAGGTTATCAATGTAAAAATATTTGTGATGTAATCGTGATATAATCAGAAATGTATATGTATAGTGAGAGCATGAATTTGTACTATTCAAGATTGTAATAAATATTCGTTTGAATAAAATATTCGTTTGAATTCAAAAACTGTGTAACTTGTTCTGTTTGAATTCAAATTCAAATTCTGTGTAATTTATTTTATTCAACAAATATTTATTTAATCTATGAAAAACAAAATAGTACATTACCAAATACATTTAAATGAATATATATGTTTATTATCATCAAACAAAAACATATAAACGCATATTCAACAGAAACGAATTGCGTTGGCTTTTTTTTGTCGAGCACTACGCAATGGAACTGGATTGGAGTCGTTTGGAGATAGTGAGAATTTTGGGTTAGGTGAGAACTGAATTGAAAGCAAGGTGAGAACTTCTCACTCAATCGAATTGTTTCGATTTAAATTTTATATAGTTAGATTTAATTTTTTTGATTATATGCCTGGATGATAAAGTATTATCTGTTATTGATTGAAATAGGCATTATACGCCGTCTATTAAGCGGATGTTATTTATTAAAAACATATACCGTGATAATTCCAACTTGTATGGAATTGGTATTATATATGTACTTGGACTTGATTTTCCCGCATTATATAGCGGATATGACCCTATTGCGCCGCATAATAGCGGATAATATTTTAGAAATCCCATATACCGCGATATTCCGTATTGGAACGGAATTGGTATTGTGCTAATGTTTGTGGATGCAGGGAAACAGGTTGGAGGGATCCAACTGGATCCCTCAACTATATTCATTTATTTACAGATATTGTGATATTTGTTGATTTTCATATCGATATATGATGTCTTTGTTGTCGTGATTGACTATTTGGTGCTGTTGCATCATCGGATCCATTTTTGAAGTTTTAAAATAATGATTTTTGATTTTAAAAAAGAATTTTAAAAGTGATTTTTGAAAGTATACGTTTTATTTAATTTTGAATTGTTAAAATAAATAAACATTGTAATTTATTATAAAAGTTATATTTTTGGAAAATAGTACTTAAGTATGATTTTGGAGTAATATAAGTTTTAAATAACATTTTGTAAATTATAAAAAGGATTGGTTTATTTGAATTGAGATTTTTGAATTATTATAAACGGTTTACAATAAAGATTTCTAAGATTAATATTTATAAATTAAAAATATAGGAATTGTGAAATAAGTTTTATTAAGTGTTAAAATGAAGCATAAATGGATTTCACAAGTGAATAAAATTTATAGATTTATAAATTGTGAAGTTATGAAATGAATAGATTTTGTAAAATAAAAGATTTATAAATAATTAACTTATAAATCGGATTTTGGTATTTAAATGAGGTATAAATAAAATTTGTTAACAAATTGATTTCATAAGTTGAAGTTATAAAATATAAATGGGATTTGTAAACGTTTTTTTTCATAAATCTGAAATTGACTTATTTTAATAAGTAAATTATTATAGCTTACTAAAGGGAGTATATTCACGATTTTAGACAGTGGATAAACCCTCATATAAAATGTGAAGAAACATTAAATTTGGTTAACGTAGTATATTCACGATTTTGGACAGTGAATATATTTAAAAAAAATGGATATGTTTTGGGAAGTGATGTTTTAAATAGAATTAAAATGATTTAAAGATGTTTTAAAATGCGTTAAGTATCGAATACATAGATTTCAACATTTATTGTTGAAATAGACGTTTTCGAGAAATAGAAGGAAATAGTGGACTATAACACTGTTGTTATAGTAAATGATTTCCGAAAGGAAATGTTTTATATAATATTGGGATTTATGTATTTATTTTAAGTACGAATCCCTATACTAGTGATTTTGGGTTGTCGTAACGATGTTTTACGCAACGTTCGTTTTGGCCCAAATAAATGTGTTTAAGAGAAGATTTCTTAAAGAATGAAATATATACTTAATTTTGATTTAAGTATATTGTATATTTTCCAAGTGTTGAAAATAAATGGATTTGTGAATTACTTATTACTAAATAAGCATGGAAATGTTTTCCAATATGAAGTGAATGTTTTGAGATTTTATCTTTTAATGATAAATTGAAAATCAATATTAGGAATCGATTTGGAATCGTATATTCATAGATATTTTGGAACTGTAAATTCACTATGGAATTTATAAAAGAAAGGGAAATTTGTTTAAAAATAAACATTGATTTATTTTTGAAGTATGGGAATAAATTTACGGATTTGGAACGTAAATATAAAGTAAATCGGTAAGGATTTATTTGATTGGTTTAAATGAACCATTTTGAAATGAAAATGAATAAAGATTTGTGAATATATCCCGGGTTGGTAAACGATTTGAAATTTGTTTTCAATAGTGGTAATGGTGAAATGTGATTTGAAAATTTGTTTTCAAATGGTTGAAGTGTGGAAATTATATATCTTGTAAAGATATTTTCAAAAAATAAATAATTTGGGAAATTATTTGGAATCTGGTGATGTTGTGCATGCCTATTGATAGTTAAATAACCGACTATCAATATTTACCTTTGAATAGGTATTTGTGGTGATTTGCTTGAATTCGAATGCCACACTTATTTTTAAAAAAGCGCTCACTATTCGGGTTAGCCGGGAAAGGACCTTGGGGTCGTATAACCCATTCCGAATATGTGATACGTCGTTATGGATTGCATTTGATGACTGGTGTTGAAGACCGGATATTTGTGAAAACGGAAGGATTACCGTCGAGTTACTCTGCATCGGCTGATCTCCGATATAGAGGTTTTACCACCCTTAGTGACGGGAAGTCCAGACGTGATTAGTGAATATCCAGATTGCAAGGACTTCTTTGTAAGTGCCTTCGGTTCTGTTCGAGCCCGTAACAGACTTGTATGGATTGTATGTCTCACATTACAAATTGAGATATAAAGCTGATTTCTTTCAAATATATTTCTGTTGGTGGTGGAGAATTATTCTCTTAGCTTAACACCCTTCTCTGAGATGTACGAGCTCAGAGGTGATATAGTTGAAGGTTATTAGTGATATACTCCCAATTTGGTAGTGTGATATGCTAAGTGCTGTTGAGCATTTGATGATCAAAGCATAGCTTTTGTATAAAGCAAGGCTTTGTGGACGAGACTTCGTCGGACCTCACACCCCGGAAATGGTCAAAATAGGAAGGATGCGGCAAGGTTATCGGGGGTAGCGCCCTTTAGTGTATGTCATTCCTTCTGGATAGAGGTGGTATCATGGTATGGAGCCCAGATACTTAACCTATGTTGTTGCTGCAAATTTATTGCTTTGTGGTTGTTGGAAATCGAGGATCCTCGGATATAGATCGGTTACGATCGGGGAGTGGCATATTCATGTAGTAGTTACCCAGTTTGAAGGGTAACCTGGCCTTGTGTTGGCATAGATCTAACCGTAACGTTAGGTTCTCGGGTCGTCTTTCCAGAGGCGTACCCATGTGGCAATGGGAAGTTCCTTGGCCTGACCATTTGTTGGAAATCCAAAGAAACAATACGAACCTTGTACGGTTTTAATTGTATAACCTGCCATGGAATGTGGCGGTAACCTGCTATTGAACATGGTAGCTATTGTAGGCATACGATAATGGTCGTATGTTGGATAAGATTTATGTCTTTACTTTCGAAATGATTTTTTCTACACTATGCACTAGTAATAATATCAAATGTTTCTTTTTAATGCGTATCAACCATCTTTGACTATCATAAGGAGAAAACTCCGTTGATTCTGCGTTTGCATTGTGTGTGTATGCGGGAGGCCTTATGGTAGTCTCATTTTCTGAAAAGCATTGCGAATCTATTTTAAAATTATCGTGTACTTTGTTTTAAAAATAAACTGTTTTAGTTCTCACACCAGTCACATGACTGACTCGGATTTTATTGTTTTCCTTCCTAAACTCTGGGTGCCCACCAATTTCCACACGGGCAGTCTAGAGTTAGGTTTATCAGGATATTCTGGAATTCAGGAGTTGCTGGAGGCAAGCTGGATGGCATGGAGTATTCACTAGTATATAGTATTTCTTTTCCGCTGTTTGTTGTTGTTTGTTGTTGTACACTCTGATGATGTAATGTAATGTAATATGATGTAATGTAATAACTGATATAGTTCTTTGTTTAAAGATTATTCATTTATTTATTATATGTTGTTCCGCTGCGATTGTGAGATTCTGATATTGTTCTGTTGTTTTCTTTTTTTCTCTCTACTTCTAATTTTTTCTTCTTCTTTAACCATAACATTTCGGTTTTCCGGCATTCGATTGCTCGGCAGTTGATACAGTGGACGTATTGATGTCGGTTTTCGAGCGTCGAAAACTCGAGACGTTACAATTTGGTATCAGAGCTTATAGTTAAGCGACAACCATGACTCTATTGGGAATTACTCATTAGAGATAGAGTCAGTAGTACTTTAGAATGAGTGTGAGCGTAATAATAGATATGAGAGCGTATTTGTTAGTGAATATAAATTGGTTTATATTGTGTTTGCTTATCCGTTGAGCTGTTTGTGAATTCAGGTCGGTAGGTGGGACGCCATATTATTGATAGGTATTTCTAAACTCTTAAAAGAGATAAACCGACATAGTATCATTTTAAATAAGGTAAATGAGATAATTTTACCTTGATAATATTCTATATATAAAGGAATAATTTTTTAGAATTATTAAAGTGTATATGAATTGATTATTTGGTTGTTGAATAAGTTAAATAAAAACGACAGCTGTAAAAGAATGAATTGTATAAGCAATTGAATTATAAGTATGGAAGTTATAATTAAAATGGTTTACACTTGTGAAATGATCTTATATATAAGAAGTGAAATTATATAAGGAAAAGATTTATAAATGTGATTTATAATCTGAAAATAAAATTCCAGAGAAGTGTTTTGAAAGGATTGATATTTTGGAAAATTGTTTTGGAGAAATTAAAGCTCTAAACTCTTTTCGGTCGCTGGAAAATAATTCCGATGATGATTGCAACATCATTGGTGTTCATTTTCGGGTTACCAAAAGAGGGATTTTTGCCAATTTGTTTTAAATGAAAGTTGTTTGGAAAATTTGGATTTGGGTTTTGAAATTCAAAGGATAACTGAATTGATTTCATAAATGGTTTTGAAAGGTCGAAAATACTCTGGAATCCTATTTAAAATATTGTGGGAATGATAAATGAGTCGATAACTTATACAATTTGAATTTTGATAGAATAAATTTAACTTAAAGGATGGAGTTAAATTAAAGTAAGTATAAGTGAATCAATAAAAATCCAAGTGGTAATTGTTGAATATAAGTTGTATAACTTATAAAATGAGAAAATGTAAGTGAAACAAATTGTTAAAAACGTTTAAACAATTTTGTTAAGAAAAATAAATTTGAATAAGTGATGAAAATTTGACTTTGGTAAAAGTTAAATAGAATTGGAATCTGAATTGGATTTATAAGTGGAAATATAAGTTAAGTTAAACAAATGATGTTTGAAATGGAATATAACTTAAGTGAAGTTGAATGAAGTGTCGAAGTAAACTAATAAGTGAATTTATGAAATGAAGTCATTAAGAATTTGAACTTGAGTTATATAAATGAAGTTCAACTTGAAATGTTAAATGAATTAGCAATTGAAGTAATGGATAAATTGAATGTAAATCAATTGAATGCAAATAAATTGATATGGAATAATGAATGTAAGTGTTAATTCATTAAAAGATAATGAAGTTGAGGAATTGAATAAATTGAATGGAAGTCAATTTAATATCAACCAATTGGAATTAAGAGTGTTGAACCAAATTGAATGTAAATTGAATAAATTTGGTTATGTTGAATAAACATTCGTTGTTATTTGCTTGTTAGTAGATTGCATATAAATTCATTAAGTGCTAATGTAATTGAATTCAAATTGGAAGTTAAGTGAATCTTAAATAGAATTGAATTTGATTTGGAAATGAACCAACTTGAATATGAATAAATGAATGTTAGTAAATCCAATGTTAACAAATCAAATGTGATTTAAATTGGAAAACCAATTCATTGAATATTAATGAGAAACGAAAGAATATTGATTTGGTTACGAATTGATTTGGATAGACATTGATTTGTTGGATTTTTATTGGATGATAATTGTTTGATGGTTGCATTTGTTGCTTTTGAATGCATTGCTATGTTGGCACATGTAGTTGTTATGTTGCTATATGATATATATTGATATTATTTTCATATATACATGTTTCTCATTGTTTGTTGAGTGTTTAGTAGGTGCGGATTGCGCTTGCTTCGCATTTGGAGCTCGCTTTCGCGCTATATTAGCCGTATATGCTCGCCAAAAATATATAAGGTACATATCTCGGATTAAATACCGTACTTTTACACTTTTTTCCCTGCGGGATGCCTCATCACTTGATGAGATGTATATTTGTGATATATACACTGTCATTTTTTTTGGATCGAGCCGCGCAAAGGAGACTTTGGCGAATTTTTCGAAAATTTAAGGCGTTAGAAATTTTTAGGAATTTTGGAAAATTTTGAAAACTATAACTAAGTATGATTTGAAAACTTAGTAAAGTATTGTAAGAGGTTTAACTATTAGATTTTGGGAAAGTTAAACACTCAAATGAATTTGAAATTTAATTCGAACGAATTGTTTTGGAAAGTTAATGGATTCTGTAACTTTTTCTTACTTGGTAATTTCGAGGACGAAATTCTTTTAAGAGGGAAGTTTGTAACAACCCAGAATTTCTGTCAATTAAAATTTGTATATTTAATTGATTTTAAATATTAATAAGTGAAATTTATTACTCGAATAATTTATTTTTCGAATATCTGAATTTAATTGGATAATTAAATCGATAATTTAATATTGGAAATTCCAGAAATAATTGAAAATTGGGTTTAATATGATTGAAAATGATTTGTAAAATTTTATTATATCATATTGAAGTTAGAATGATGTTATAGAACTTTTAAAATCGAAGTAAAAGTTGATTTGAGAAAATTGAATATTTTAATATTTAATTGACGAGTTAAAATAGCCATTTTTCAAAAAGTCTCGGATTTCGACGAAACTAGTTTCATCGGATCCGTAATGTGAAATTATTGTATGGTTTCAAATTCCGTGTCAATCGGATTTACGGTTTGTCCGGGGCAAGCCAAAACGCATAGGAATTGGTTTAAATCGATTTAATTTAAATTTGATTGTTTATTGCCGTAACTCGCACATATGATCGAATTGGCTCCGGAAACACGTTCCATTGTGTTCGGAACGTGGGGTAAACCTTAGAAACGCCAACTGGAATGCTTCGTTTGGAGTTCGGAAAATTTCGGATGAATAGTGTTTCATGAATTTTCTATATAAGCCCCTCAACTTTTTCATTTGCAAAATAAATAAAAAACCCTAGGGTTTAAAGCCAGCCGCCACCTCCAAGGTTTCAATGGACGAAAATGATTCTCCTTCCTCCCTTAAATTCTTCAAATCCACACGTTAATTCAACAAACTCTCAACTACAATATTGTAGAACACGTCACGAACTACAAAATCAACGGGTTTGATCAAAATCAAAGCGGTGGATCGACGGCAAAATGGTGATGATGGCCACGTTTTCATGCACGGAATTCTAGACATAGGGGAGGCCGAGTTCTATGAGGTTGTAGCCGAAGGTGGAGCTTCGAATGGTGGTTCGTATGGTGGTGGTTTGATGAACTCTCGATGCTCGTGGAGGCCGTGGTGATAAACCCTAGTTCGGCTTGTTGGGTTCTTGTGCGTGCGTTGCCTGGGAAGTGCCACGTTGGAGAAGAAGGGGGGCACGGCCCTGATGCAATCTAGCAAGATCCAACGCCTAGATGATTTAGGTTGAAAAAAATAAAATATAAATTGCAAATTGATTATATTTATAATTCGTGTAAACTTTAAACAAGCATAACTTTTTCATACGAGGTCTGTTTTGGACGAAACGAATTGCTTTGTCTTCCTTTTGTCGAGCACTACGCAATGGAACTAGATTGGAGTCGTTTGGAGCTAGTGATAATTTCGGGTAAAATTAAATGTGCGTTTAATTTTGTTCGAAATAAAACGCGAAAACTGAATTGAAAGCAAGGTGAGAACTTCTCACTCAATCGAATTATTTCGATTTAAATTTTAAATAGTTAGATTTAAAATTTTGATTGTATGCCTGGATGATAAAGTATTATATGTTATTGATTGAAATAGACATTATACGCCGTCTATTAAGCAGATGTTATTTATTAAAAACACATACCGCGATAATTCCAACTTGTATGGAATCGGTATTATATATGTACTTGGGTTGATTTTCCCGCATTATATAGTGGATGAGAACCTATTGTGCCGCATTATAGCGGATAATATTTTATAAATCCCATATACCGCGATATTCCGTATTAGAACGGAATTGGTATTGTGCTAATGTTTGTGGATGCAGGGAAACAGGTTGGAGGGATCCAACTGGATTCCTCAACTATATTAATTTATTTACAGATATTGTGATATTTGTTGATTTTCATATCGATATATGATGTCTTTGTTGTCGTGATTGACTATTTGGTGCTGTTGCATCATCGGATCCATTTTTAAAGTTTTAAAATAATGATTTTTGATTTTAAAAAAGAATTTTAAAAGTGATTTTTGAAAGTATACGTTTTATTAAATTTTGAATTGTTAATATAATAAACATTGTAATTTTATTGTTATAAAAGTTATATTTTTGGAAAATAGTACTTAAGTATGATTTTGGAGTTATATAAGTTTTGAATAACGTTTTGTATATTATTAAAAGGATTGGTTTATTTAAATTGAGATTTTTGAATTATTATAAACGGTTTATAATAAGGATTTCTAAGATTAATATTTATAAATTAAAAATATACGAATTGTGAAACGAGTTTTATTAAGTGTTAAAATGAAGCATAAATGGATTTCACAAGTGAATAAAATTTATAGATTTAAAAACTGTGAAGTTATGAAATGAATAGATTTTGTAAAATAAAAGATTTATAAATAATTAACTTATAAATCGGATTTTGGTATTTAAATGAGGTATAAATTGAATTTGTTAATAAATTGATTTTATAAGTTGAAGTTATAAAATATAAATGGCATTTGTAAACGTTGTTTTTTATAAATCTAAAATTGACTTATTTTAATAAGTAAATTATTATAGCTTACTCAAGGGAGTATATTCACGATTTTAGACAATGGATAATCCCTTATATAAAATGTGTAGAAACGTTAAATTTGGTTAACGTAGTATATTCACGATTTTGGACAGTGAATATATTATTAAAAAATGGATATGTTTTGGGAAGTGATGTTTTAAACAGAATTAAAACGATTTAAAGATGTTTTAAAATGCGTTAAGTATCGAATACATAGATTTCAACATTTATTGTTGAAATAGACATTTTCGAGAAAGAGAAGGAAATAGTGGACTATAACATTGTTGTTATAGTAAATGATTTCCGAAAGGAAATGTTTTATATAGTATTGGGATTTACATATCTATTTTAAGTTCGAATCCCTATACTAGTGATTTTGGGTTGTCGTAAGGATGTTTTACGCAACATTCGTTTTGGCCCAAATAAATGTGTTTAAGAGAAGACTTCTTAAAGAATGAAATATATACTTAAGTTCGATTTAAGTATATTGAAAATTTTCCAAGTGTTGAAAATAAATGGATTTGTGAATTACTTATTATTAAATAAGTATGGAAATGTTTTCCAATATGAAGTGAATGTTTTGAGATTTTATCTTTTAAAGATAAATTGAAAATGAATATTAGGAATCGATTTGGAATCGTATATTCATAGATATTTTGGGATTGTAAATTCACTATAGAATTTATAAAAGAAAAGGAAATTTGTTAAAAAAAAACATTGATTTATTTTTGAAGTATGGGAATAAATTTACGGATTTGGAACGTAAATATAAAGTAAATCGGTAAGGATTTATTTGATTGGTTTAAATGAACCATTTTGAAATGAAAATGAATAAAGATTTGTGAATATATCCCGGGTAGGGTAACGATTTGAAATTTGTTTTCAAAAGTGGTAAAGGTGAAAAGTGATTTGAAAATTTGTTTTCAAATGGTTGAAGTGTGGAAATTATATATCTAGTAAAGATATTTTTGGAAAATAAATAATTTGGGAAATTGTTTGGAATCTGGTTATGTTTTGCATGCCTATTGATAGTTAAATAACCGACTATCAATATTTACCTTTGAATAGGTATTTGTTGTGATTTGCTTGAATTTGAATGCCACACTTATTTTTAAAACAGCGCTCACTATTCGGGTTAGCGGGGAAAGGACCTTGGGGTCGTATAACCAATTCTGAATATGTGATACGTCGTTATGGATTGCATTTGATGACAGGTGTTGAAGACCAGATATTTGTGAAAACGGAAGGATTACCGTCGAGTTACTCTGCATCGGCCGATCTCCGATATAGAGGTTTCATCACCCTTAGTGACGGGAAGTCCAGACGTGATTAGTGAATATCCGGATTGCAAGGACTTCTTTGTAAGTGCCTTCGGTTCTATTCGAGCCCGGAACAGACTTATATGGATTGTATGTCTCACATTACAAATTGAGATATAAAGCTAATTTCTTTCAAATATATTTCTGTTGGTGGCGGAGAATTTATTCACTTAGCTTAGCACCCTTCTCTGAGACGTACGAGCTCAGGGGTGATATAGTTGAAGGTTATTAGTGATATACTCCCAATTTGGTAGTGTGATATGCTAAGTGCTGTTGAGCATTTGATGATCAAAGCACAGCTTTTGTATAAAGCGTGGCTTTGTGGACTAGACTTCGTCGGACCTCACACCCCGGAAATGGTCAAAACAAGAAGGATGCGGCAAGGTTATCGGGGGTAGCGCCCTTTAGTGTACGCCATTCCTTTTGGATAGAGGTGGTATCATGGTATGGAGCCTAGATACTTAACCTATGTTGTTGCTGCAAATTTATTGCGTTGTGGTTGTTGGAAATTGAGGATCCTCGGATATAGATCGGTTACGATCGGGGAGTGGCATATTCGTGTAGTAGTTACCCAGTTTAAAGGGTAACCCGGCCTTGTGTTGGCAGAGATCTAACCGTAACGTTAGGTTCTCGGGTCGTCTTTCCAGAGGCATACCTATGTGGCAATGGGAAGTTCTTTGGCCTGACCATTTGTTGGAAACCCAAAGAAACAATACGAACCTTGTACGGTTTTAGTTGTATAACCTGCCATGGAATGTGGCGGTAACCTGCTATTGAACATGGTGGCATACGATAATGGTCGTATGTTGGCTAAGATTTATATCTTTACTTTCGAAATGATTTTTCCTACACTATGCACTAGTAATAATATCAAATGTTTCTTTTTAATGCGTATCAAGCATCTTTGACTATCATAAGGAGAAATCTCCTCCGATTCTGCGTTTGCATTGTGTGTGTGTGTGCGGGAGGCCTTATGGTAGTCTCATTTTCTAAAAAGCATTGCGAATCTATTTTAAAATTATCCTGTACTTTGTTTTAAAAATAAACTGTTTTAGTTCTCACACCAATCACATGACTGACTTGAAGTTTATTGTTTTCCTTCCTAAACTCTGGGTGCCCACCAATTTCCACACGGGCAGTCTAGAGTTAGGTTTATGAGGATATTCTGGAATTCAGGAGTTGCTGGAGGCAAGCTGGATGGCATGGCGTATTCACTAGTATATAATATTTCTTTTCCGCTGTTTGTTGTTGTTTGTTGTTGTACACTATGATGATGTAATGTAATGTAATATGATGTAATGTAATAACTGATATGGTTCTTTGTTTAAAGATTATTCATTTATCTATTATATGTTCCGCTGCGATTGTGAGATTCTGATATTGTTCTGTTGTTTTCTTTTTTTCTCTCTTCTTCTATCTTTTTCTTCTTCTTTAACAATAACATTTCCGTTTCCCGGCATTCGGTTGCTCGGTAGTTGGTTTAGTGGACGTATTGATGTCGGTTTTCGAGCATTGAAAACTCGAGACGTTACAAAAAACCACTTTGAACAATGTACACGTTTGATAGTTAAGACATGTCGAAGACAATGATTTTTAAGAAGAAGATCTTTATAATGTAGGATTGCTTGCCACTAACCTTTGGGGTAGTTACCATATGACATATATGGTGGCAGTGGTATCTTTATTTTGAAATCTTCAATGTAAGGACTGCTCGCTACTAATCCTTAGGTGATTCCCAAATAGGATATAGTAGGGGGAGTGCTTTCGATTTGTCTTGTTCCTAGATAACTTGTATGGACGAGTGTGGCATTGTATTTCTAAGACCATGTACAATGATTTCTACAAATGTACATCTGTTTGGTGGTGTAGGAGATAACCCCTCTTACACTTAACATCGTTCCCAAAAGTATATAAACACAGGGGTTGTACTTTTGTGGAAATCAATAGTGTTTTACTAGAAATGGAAATGTGGCATTCAAAGTGAGATTTACTTTGTAAAAGGTAATACGTTAGCTCAGGGCTCACACCCGAAAATGTCTAAACAAGGCATGTTGTAAGGCTATATGGTTCGCACTCATTAGGGTTTGCTCATCACCTTTCAAGATTATCCTCTATTTATCGAGTTTGTTGCGTATGCTGTGGCCATGGATAAGTCGGGAATAACTAGGGTGATGTCTTATTTGGTACTATTCAAGATCATTGTGTTGGCCATTGGAAAGGGGTAGGTCGGTCTTGCCAGATGCAGAGGATCATCTTTTGGTCGTCAGTATATCCCTCTAGAGATGTACTATACGGAAGGTAGTCCCTTACCCTATCATTGTATGGAATCCATTATCCAATAAATTCCTCTAGACTTAGTTGTATACCTATTGTACTAGAATTTAATCAATGCAATAATTTCGGTTGTGATTAGTATGCATTTGTAATCTAGACACAATTGTAATATCACTAGATTTTACATAACAATGTTTTGGTTATCATGTGATAAAAATCCATCGATATTTATATGCAACATGGTCTTATGTGATACCCTTTGTTTTCAAAAATACCTTGTTTTTTAGTTTTCTCACACTTTCCCTATGACTAACCTTGAATATATTTTCTTTTCCTTAAACTTTGGGTGCCTTATTTTTTCGGGCAACCAAGTAGTTTAGGTCTAGCTTGGATGTAACACCCCTAATTTTTTATAACATTATTCAAGAGATTTGATTAGATAAATTAAATAGAATAATGTAAATGTTAAGTGATAAAGGGGTTGAAATTCAAATAGATATAATTAAGGTCGTGCTCAATTAAATAACTAATTGGAATTAAGAATGGGTTATAAGTTAATTAATTTACATAAAGGTATGATGGAAATTTACCGCACCTAACCCCTTACTCTTATATGTCCTTGCTCCTAACATTTCATTTCCCATTCACGCCATTTTAAAAACAAAATGTAAACGTTAAGCGGGGAGCCAGCTATACTCAAAGAGAAGAGAAATCAAAATAAAGCTAGGGATTCAAGCTTAGGGGAAATTAATCTCAATCCAATCTCCTTATCTTAATCAACGTGAATAATAATTCATTCCATCTCTATTTCGTTTTACAACCATGTGATTTTGGACTTAAGGGCAAATTTGTTTTTATGATGATTTGGATAATGATATGCTAGAATTAAAATTTGTTGATTCAAACAAGAATGTTTAAATAAGATTATAGGAGGTTTTTGGGAAAATCAACTTATGTTGATATTTAAATGTTATGGAAAAATTTTATGCTGTATAAAACATAATTTTGAAGTTAGGTTTTAATTTAGATAAATTTCCAAGCGATGGAAAGATTACTATGAATTTTCAGAGGAAAATATGGTTAATTGGATTTATAAATCTATTTTAGAAAATATATTGGGAATTTGGGTCAGAAATATTGATACGTTAGATAACATAATTAAAGTGAATTTTTAGAATTTTTGGGGATTTTTCCTATGTTATTTGCTAGGCAAATTAAATTATTTTAGAAAAGGGAGTTCGTTGTAATATTGGTTTTGCTTAATGGAAGGGCTTATTTGCTAACTTAACCATGATTTAGATCTGAAATTAGCGGCAGTTATTTTAGTAAAGAATTCGAAAAGTTAAGGTAACCAATCATAAGTTTACACATGGCAGGTTAGTTAGAAGGTGTTTGCTTTAATTAGTATTAAATCAGATTTACCTAGAAAAGTTGGTTCCACCTTCTTTAGAAGTACCTTTCGACTTAGAGCTTCCGCCTTCAATCAAGTCAAAACCCACTAAGTCGAAACTAATATAGAAGGTACCACTTAGATGGTACGTAGTGGATTGGAGAAAGGTGGAAGGCATCGTGTCGAAAGCATAGCTTTTGATGGGGTCGATACCTTTTTGTTTGTTTTATAAAAGAAGTACCTAGCTTTGTTTTAATTAAAACCTTTGAAGGAGTCAAATTTCTAAATTCTTTCGAAGGGCTTGCCATCAACATATGTTTTAAAGAGTATTCTTTCAAATGGGTTTCTTTACTTATAAAAATAATGCTTTCGAAAGAAAGGGTTCCGACCTAGTCGAAGCTCTGCTGCCGTTCTTTAACCTTTCGAGTATGTTAAAGCCATCAATGCTTTCGAAAGGCAGTGCTTGTTTTAAAGATTTTTTAAGCCACTTCCTAAATTCTTTTGAAAGGGTCCAAGGGTTTCAAAGGCAATGGCTTTGAAAGGGGGTTTCGATGCTATCCTTCGGTGTTATGTTTAAATGGTTTGAGCCTTTGGATAGGGAAGATGCCGACGCCATCAAGTTTTCCCCAATATTACTATATGATAAAGGATGGTTTCGAAAGCCATTTATATTCATTTTGACCCAAATAATGTTGGAAGTATAAACCTAATGGTTTCGAAGGGCGAATTTCAATGATTTCGAAAGGAATACTTCCGAAGTTTTCGAAAGGGGCACTTTTAATGGTTTCGAAGCTACGCTTCTAAGTATTATTAAGCAATACTTTATTACATTCGAAAGGGATCGAAAGAGATGTTTTAAAGTGTTTTGAAAGGCAGGGGCCTAATGTTTGAAAAGAGATTTATATGCTTTTGAAGGAGGTTATCCAATGAAGTTGAAAGCAAGGTATTGAATGTTTCGACGGCCTTAGTTCTCAAAACAAATAACCCAATATCATTTTCAAAAAGGAAAACCATGGCATAATTAAATAAAGTGTTTCAAAAAGGAGTTTTGAAGAATTTTTATTTTATTAAATGGTTAAAGGGATCAACTAAGTTATTGTGTTTGCTTCTTCATACATGTATATATATTCACATTGTAATGGACTCATAATTGTATTTTGGGAAAGGGTAGAATAACCAGTTAGGTTGACCTAGTAGTGAATATAAATTAAGTTAACTCTAAATAAGTAGAATTGCATCCAGAAGGTTAGGAAGACCAGAATATAGGATGCTAAAATATTAAAGTAAAAGTATTGATAGGGGCCAATATATTCTCAGTAACCCCGTGAAAACTGTATATAGGAAAAGATATTGGCAGGGACCAATAGGTTCATAGCTAGCCCATGAAAACTATGTATAAATGAAGATGTCAGAAATTCAGGTTCATAGTAATCCCATGAAAACTATTATGTGATACTGGCGGAGGTCAGTAACTTTGCAGCTAGCACACTAAGACTATCTGGATTAAGATATTGACAGATGTCAATAGATTCCTAGTCAGCCCATGAAAACTAGGATTAGAAGCGAAGATATTGGAGGTACCAATAGGTTTCTAGTCAACTTATGAAAATTAAGATAAGAGTAAAGATATTGGAGATACCAATAGGTTTATAGTGATCCCATGAAAACAATGTAACTGGACAGGGAGTCCTTATACATTTTACAGATTATTAGTTGGCCCATAAAAACTATTAGGTTAATAGTAATCCTAGAAACTATAACTGAGATAGATAGTCAAAATGAATGGCGATGGATAATCCAGAATTGATTCATTTATTTTGCATATCATCATATCACATTATTTTGAAATGTTTTTAACCATTGTGGATGCCGGAGCACAGTATATGGTTTTAAAAAGGTTTTAGAATACCAATGAGGGAAAAATATGTTCCACTAAGCGGTGTGGTCTTACTAGATATTTAAATGATACGAGATGGTAGATTATTATTCATACCAAGCATTATGTCTGACTCGAAGTTTATATTTTCCCCTTAAACTCTCGGGTGCTCAATTGATTTTGAGTTGTTTGAGAGTTGAGGTTTTTAAGTACCTCACTAGATGAATAATGCTTTCGGGGACGTGCAGGAGGCATGATAGATATCTAGAGTTCTCTTTTATTTGATTCCGCTATGTTGTTTGTAATGACAAAGTTGTTATATTGCCTATATATACTATGATCATCCAAAGGGGCATCTTCATATGTCACTCTTAGCGTATGGTATAATAAATATATTTTCTCTGAATGTGGTCAATGATTGTGGGATTATGTAATGAATTGGAAATGTTTTAAAATGGAATGCGATCTTGTTTGTTGTTTTAAATTTTTTCCATGTTCATATGTTTATGTGTATCAATGAATTTAGCACCCTGTATTTGGTCGCCGAGGATTAATAACCATAGATGGCTGCAACATTCATTGCCGTTAGTTTTGGGCCTCCAAGTAGGGGGATGTTATAAGTTGGTATCAGAGCATATGTTTATTAAGCTTTAAAAGGAAATTAAAATTAAAAGTTTTTTGAAACATAATCCTAAGAATCAAAATATGATTAAGGTTGGGATAATGCTATAGTGACGTATGTTTATTTGATATATATATATATATATATATATAAGTACATATTCCCCTCTCTCTTAGATCGTTCTTCTATATCTTACTGTGGCTGATATGCAGATTTACAAGAAACAAGATATGAAAGCAGGAAATGGAAGGGGAAATATCGATGGAGGAAGCGCCACAACCAATGGAAATGCTTGACCTAATAATAGGAGGAACCAAGGTCGACAGTCTAATGCTAACCAAAATACTGATTCCAATGTGGGTGATGGAAATCCACCTGTAGATAGGGGCGATGTATCATTTTTTTCATCAATGTGATGCAAGCAGGAGCTACTGCTGGTGTTGCCAGTAATGTTGGAGGAGTTAATCATGTGGCTCCAGTTGGGAATAACTATGGTAAGTTGAGCAGAGATTACACTATCTTGGTGGAAACATCTTATGGGAACGAAGGATGCCATAGAAGTAGAGAATTGGCTGTTGCATTGTGAGTGTATCTTTGCTAATCTGGGTTTAGATGATGAGCAAAAGAGAAGGCTGGCCTCTAGATAGTTGCAGGAATCAGAAGAAGATTTGAACATAGGTTTTTGTTTGAAGTAGTTAAGTCATCTTGATAAGGAAGTTAATGGATTTAGTATAGGGAGAGATGTCGATTATTGAGTATGCCACTAGGTTTGATGAGCTATCTTGATATGGGTATGCTATTATTGATGCTGACATCAAAAGGAATGAGAGGTTTATTTAGGGTCTGAGACCTGATCTTGCTAAGGAAACCATGACACATATCCATGATCCTTATAATGTGGTTGTGGAGTTGGCAATTCGCCGTGAAGAAATGCTTGCTGTTTGTGCTAGGGAGATGGTAGTTAAAACCCAGGGTTCTTAGGGAAAGAAGAAAAAGTTCTTCAAGAAGAACCAAGCCCAAAAGGGAGATGCCTCCAAGAAGGCAAAGGCTAATTTAGTTTGCTACAAATGTGACAAGAAGGGTCATTATGCAAATAAGTGTCGATCAGGCAAGGGAAAGACGGCTACAGATTAGAAGAATGCGAAGTGCTTTAACTATGACCAAGTTGGGCATTATAAGAACCAGTGTCCAGAGCCAGTCAAGGCGGACAGGGGAAAGGTTTTGATGTTGGAACATCAGCTAAGCCAACTGTAGCTGATAAAGGAATGACTGTGATGGAAGGTACATTTTTGATTCAGAGTATACCATTTAGGTAACTATTTGATATTGGTGCATCATAGTCATTTATATCTCTGTGTTTGGTTAATATATTATGCTTAGAACCCACATACCTTGTTACTTCCTTAAGAGTTGCGAATCTAATAGAAGGGTATGCAACTCTGGGGATGAGATGTGACTAGTTAGAACTTGATTTATTAGGTCATAAGTTTACATGTAGTCCGTATGTTTTCGATTTCGTAGATTTTGGAATATTTTTGGGTACGGATTGGTTGAGAAGGTACGAGGCTAGGGTATTTTACCAGGATGGGGAGATTTCACCAAGGCACCTCGATAGTCATAACTGAATTATATTCTCAGTAGAAAATTCTGACCGAAGTAGTTGTGCTTTGTTAGGTGCAATGGAAGTGGGAGAAGTGCTAAGTCAGCTTTGAGTAGAAAGAGAGTTTGCAGATGTTTTAGAGCTGGTCACAGGACTGCCACCGAAATGAGCTATTGAATTTCGAATAGATCTTGTTCCAGGAGCTGAACTTATAAGTAGACTACCTAGTAGGATGACACCGACTGAGATGAAGGGATTGAAGGTGCAGCAGGTGGATCTAGAAGGAAGAAATTTTATTATACCAAGAAGTTTTCCTTAGGGAGCACCCATGGTATTCATGAAGAAACTGGATGAATCGTTGAGGATGTGTATCGACAATCGTAAGAAAGATAAAGAATAAATATCATTTACCGAGAATTAATGATTTATTTGATTAGTTGAGTGGAGCCAAAGTGTTTTCCCAGTTGGACTTGGTGACAAGCTTCCATTAGTTGAGAGTGGTAGATGTTAGTATTCCTTTGACAACATTTCAGACTAGGTATGGTACGTACGAGTGGTTAGTAATGCTATTCAGGTTGGCGAACGCACCTGCCTTCTTTGTGGATTTGATGAACAGACTCTTCCGAGAGTATTTGGACAGATCGTGTTGGTATTTATAGATGACATATTGGTATACTCTAAAGATGAAAGTGAGCATGAAGATCATATTAGAGTTGTGCTTGAGATGCTAAGGCAGAATCAGCTAAAGGCGAAGTTTGCCAAGTGCCATTTTTGGAAGAAAGAGATTAAGTTTCTTGGTCATGTGGTTTCAGAGAAGGGTTTATCAGTCAATCCAGATAAGATCGAAGATGTTTATAATTGGAAGAGACCAGAGACGGTGACTGAGATTAGAAGTTTTCTTGGACTCACCAGCTATTACCGGAGATTCATCAAAGATTTCTCGTGGATAGCAGTGCCTTTGACTAAGCTAACAAGGAAGGAGGTAAAGTTTGTTTGTTCCGACAAATGTGAGGAAGCACTACTTAAGTTAAAGCATTGGTTGACCAATGTACCAGTGTTAGTAGTTCCAGACGAAAACTAAGGGTTAGTGGTGTATACTGATGCACGTGGGACTGGATTGGGAGCTGTGTTGATGTAGAAGGGTAAAGTGATTGCCTACACTTCACGACCTCTTAGGCCGTATAAGATGAGATATCCTACTCATGATTTGGAGTTGGATGCGATGATCTTTGCATTGAAGATTTGAAGGCGTTATCTTTTAGGGAGAGATTTGAGCTATACACAGATAATAATCTTTAGGATACTTATTCCCTTAGAAGGTGTTAAATATGTGACATCAGAGCTGGCTAGAGCTTTTGGCTGCTTATGATTTTGGAATAGAGTATACACCATCGAAAGGTAATAAAGTAGCTGCTGCTCTGAGAAGAAGACACCAGAATGTGGTGTTAGCTATGTTGGCAGAATGGAAGGATCTAGAAGCTTTGGCAAGTTGTGGTGTGCGGTTAAGATCGACTGCTAGTTCTAGTCAAAGTACTACAAAGTTGTCCTGTTATGAAGTTCGACCGGTGTTGATTGAGAGAATTGTTTCTAAGCAGAAGGAGGATCCATTATTAGCCAAGAAGGTCAGAAGGCTTGAGGTTGGAACTAAGACCGATGATTTGAAAGATTTCTTCTTGACCACAAAGAATGGTTGAGGAAGAAGGGGCGGCTATGTGTTCCGTATGTTGAGAACATGAGAAAGAAGTTCTTGGGGAATGTCATCGATCCAAGTTTATGATTCATCTTGGAGGGACAAAGAAGTATCAAAATATGAAGAGGAGCTTCAATTGGGAAGGTATGAAGTGGGATGTTGGCTTATGGGTTTGGCAGTGTGCAAACTATCAATAAGTGAAAGCCGAACATTAGAAGCCGAGTGGATTGCTTCAGCCTCTAGAGATTCCAGTTTGGAAACGGGATTCGATATCCATGGATTTTATAGACGGGCTGCCAAGGTCGAATAGAGAAAATGATAGTATATGGATCATAGTGGACAGGTTGACCATGAGTGCCCATTTCATTCCAGTTAAGTCAACCAAGACGACACCTGCTTTGGCTAAGTTATTCATGAAGGACATAGTTAGACTACACGGAGTTCCTAGTAGCATAGTCAGTGACAGAGATGCCTTGTTCACTAGCATATTTTGAAGGAGTCTACCGGATGCGTTAGGCACTAAGCTCAAGATGAGTGCCGCATATCATCCTCAGACGGATGGGCAGACAGAGAGAGTCAATAAGGTACTCAAAGATTTATCAAGAGCTTGTGTATTGGACTTTGGTGGATCTTGAGCGGATCATCTACATTTGGTTGATTTTTCCTATAATAATAGTTACCAAACTAGTATAGGAATGGTGTCTTTCGAAGCATTGTATGGAAGACCACGCAAATCAACAGCATGTTGGTTGGAGACAGATTGGTCTTAGCTCCAGATTTGCTTTGGGAGGCGTCAGAGAAGATTGAGTTGATCCGAGAAATGATGAAGGAAGCTTAATCTTGACAGAAGAGTTATGCAGATAAAGGGCATAAAGACCTAGAGTTCTCAATTGGAGACATGGTTTTCATTATGATAACACCGATGAAGAGTGTGGTAGGGTTCAGGAAGTCGGGGAAAATGGCACCGAGATATGCTAGTACATTCCAGATTATAAAGAGGATTGGAAAGCTCACATACATAGTAGAATTGCCGAACAGTATCGCAGATGTCCATTATGTATTTCATGTGTCTTATCTTCGTAAGTATGTGCATGATCCAAAGGCTACTATTCCTCCGACAAGGTTGGAAGATCTAGTAGTAGAGCCTAATTTGAATTTTTTTATACAAACAGTTCGGGTTGTAGCGAGAGATGAGAAAAGATGGAGGAACAAGATGGTCAAGTTGGTGAGAGTTTAGTAGAGCGACAACGTAAAGGACTGTACTTAGGAGACAGAGGACAGGATTCGAAATACTTATCCTGATCTGCTTTGAGGGTATGCCTATATTAGATTTATATAGATATTAGCTAGTCAGGTAGACTAGTACAGTTTTTAGGAGTCGTTACAGATGATTTCTATGTTTAGTATTTAGTCCTCACTGAATTTCGAGGATGGAATTCTTTCAGGAAGGGGGCCTGTAACACCCCTAATTTTTCATGACATTAATCCGAAGATTTAATTAGATAAATTAAATAGGATAATGTAACTGTTAAGTGATAAGGGGCTTGAGATTTGAATAAATATAATTAAGTCCTTGCTTAATTAAATAATTAAATAGGCTTAAGAATGGGTTATAAGTCAATTAATTTACATAAGGGTATATTGGGAACTTGCCGCTCCTAACCCCTTACCCTTATATATCCTCATTCCTACCATTTCATTTCCTATTCACATCATTTTAAAAACAAAACACAAACGTTAAGGGGGGAGCCAACCATAATCAAAGAGAAGAGAAATCAAAGTAAAGCTAGGGATTCAAGCTTAGGGGAAATTAATCTCAATCCAATCTCCTTATCTTAATTACAGTGAATAATAATTCATTCCATCTCTATTTTTTTTATATCCATATGTTTTCAAACTTAAGGGTAAATTCATTTTTATGATGATTTGGATGATTATTCTTGAATTACAATTTGTTCGATTTAAACAAGAATGTATAAGTAAGATTATTGGTGGTTTTAAGGCAAAACCGATTTATGTTGATGTTTGAATGCCATGAAATTTTTTATGTTGTATAAAATATGATTTTGGAGTTGGGTTTTAATTTTGATAAATTTCCAAGCTATGTAAAGATTACTACGAATTTTCAAAGGAAAATATGGTTAATTGGGTTTATAAATTTATTTTGGAAAATATATTGAGAATTTGGGTCTGAAATTTTGATATGTTAGATAACATGATTAAAGTGAATTTCTGAAATTTTTAGGGCTTTTTCCTAAGTGATTTGCTAAGAAAATTAAATTATTTTAGAAGAGGGACTTCATTGCAATATTGGTTTTGCTTAATGGAAGGGCTTATTTTCTAACTTAACCATGGTTTATATATGAAATTAGCAGCAGTTATTTTAGTAAAGAATTTGAAAAGTTAAGGCAACCAATTATAAGTTTACACATGGCAGGTTAGTTAGAAAGTGTTTGCTTTAATTAGTATTAAATTAGGTTTATCTAGAAAAGTTGGTTCCACCTTCTTTAGAAGTACCTTTCGACTCAGAGCTTCCGCCTTCAACCAAGTCGAAATCCACTAAGCTAAAACGAATACACAAGGTACTGCTTAGATGGTACGTAGTGGATTGGAGAAAGGTGGAAGGCATGGTGTCGAAAGCATAGCTTCCGATGAGGTCAATACCTTTTTGTTTGTTTTAAAAGAGAAGCACATGTCTTTGTTTTAATTAAAACCTTCGAAGGAGTCAAATTTCTAAACGCTTTTGAAGGGGTTGCCATCAACTTATGTTTTAAAGAGTAAGCTTCCGAATGGGTTTCTTTAATTATAAAAATAATGCTTTCGAAAGAAGGGGTTTCAATCTAGTCGAAGCACTGTTGTCATTCTTTAACCTTTCGAGTGTGTTGAAGTCATCAATTCTTATAAAAGGCAGTGCTTGCTTTAAATATGTTTTAATCCACTTCCTAAATGCTTTCGAAAGGGTCCAAGAGTTTTGAAGGCAATGGCTTCGAAAGGGGGTTTCGACGCTATCCTTCAATGTTTTGTTTAAATGGTTCGAGGCTTTCGAAAGGGATGGTGCCGACGCCATCAAGTTTACCCTAATATTACTAGACGATAAAGGATGGTTTCAAAAGAGATACTTTCCTTTATATTCACTTTGACCCAAACAATATTTTAAGTATAAACCCAATAGTTTCGAAAATAGGACTTTTAATGATTTCGGGTCCAAAGGTTTCGAAAGGGGTGCTTTCAATGGTTTCAAAGCTATGCTTCAACATGTTATTAAGCAATACTTTGTTACATTCGAAATGGTTCAAAAGAGATGTATTAAAGTGTTTCGAAAGGTGGGGGCCTAATGTTTTGAAAAGAGATTTATATGCTTTCGAAGGTGGTTGTCCAACGAAGTCAAAAGCAAGGTTTTGAAGGTTTCGACGGCCTTAGTTTTCAAAACAAATAACCCAATCTTATTTTTAAAAAGGAAAACCATGGCATAATTAAATAAAGTGTTTTGAAAAGGAGTTTTTGAAGAAGTTTTCTTTTGTTAAAGGGTTAAAGGGATCAACTAAGTTATGCGTTTGCTTCTTCACACACACACACACACACATATGTATATGTATATATATTTATATTGTAATGGACCCATAACTGTATTTTGGGAAAAGACAGAATAACTAGTTGGGTTGACCCAGTAGTGAAATAAATTAACTCCTGAATGAGTGGAATTACATTCAGGCGGTCAGGAAGACCAGAATATAGGATGCTAAAATATTGAAGTAAAAGATGTTGGCGGGGGAAATAGGTTCTCAATAAGCCCATGAAAACTGTGTTTAGCAAAAGATATTGGCGAGGTTAATAGGTCAGCCCATGAAAATTATGTATAAATGACGATGTCAGAAAGACAGGTTCATAGTAATCCCATGAAAAATATGATGTGATACTGGCAGGGGCCAGTAGCATTGTAGTTAGCCCATTAAAACTATATCTGGATTAAGATATCAATAGATGTCAATAGGGTCCTAGTCAACCCATCAAAACTAGGATAAGAAGAGATGATATTGGAGTTACCAATAGGTTCCTAATCAACCCATGAAAACTAAGACAAGAGTAAAGATATTGGATTTACCAATAGGTTTATAGTGATTCCATGAAAACTATGTAATTGGACAGGGAATCCTCATACATTTTTCTGGTTATTAGTTTACCCATGGAAACTATTAGGTTAATAGTAATCCTGGAAACTATAACCGAGACATATAGTCAAAATGAATGGGGATGGGTAATCCAGAATTGATTCATTTGTTTTGCATATCATTGTATCATATTATTTTGAACTGTTTTAACCATTGTGGATGCAGGAGCACAGTATATGGTTTAAAACGTTTTTAGGATACTAGTGGGGCGAAAACCTATTCTGCTAAGCGGCGTGGTCTCACTAGATATCTAAATGATTTGAGATGGTAGATTATTATTCATACCAAGCTTTATGTCTGACTTGAAGTTTGTGTTTTCCCCTTAAACTCTCGGGTACTCAATTGATTTGGAGAAGTTTTTGAGTTGATGTTTTCAGGTACCTCATTGGACGAATAAAGCTTCCGGAGACATGCAAGAGACGTGATAGATGTCTAGAGTTCTCTTTTTTTTGATTTCGCTGTGTTGTTTGTAATGGAAAAGTTGTTATATTGCCTGTATATACTCTGATCATCCAAGGGGGCATCTTTATATGCCACTCTTGGCATATGTTGTAATAAATATATTTTCTCTAAACGTGGTTAACGATTGTGGGATTATGTAATGAATTGGAAACATTTTTAAATGGAATGTGATCTTGTTTAATGTTCTAATTTTTTTCCATATTCATGTGTTTCTGTTTATCAATAAATCTAACACCGCCGTATTTGATTGTCGAGGATTAATAACTATGGATGACCGCAGCATCCGTTGCCGTTAGTTTTTGGCCTCCGAGTAGGGGATGTTACATTGGAGAGGAGCTGGAGTTTCATTTATAGATGGTTACCCACTTCCATTTCCGCTGGATTTGTTTACTGTTTGTATTTAGCATAAGTAGGGACAGGGATTTGTAGCTATCCAAGCTGAGATTAGGATAGATTCTAATGTATGTCTTTTGAAATTTCCGCTGTAAAGATCATATATTGAAATAATATATTTACTCGTTCATGTAAGATTCTATTTTTTCTTTATTTTTCCTTTTACCCTTGATCAATTTGTCTTCCTGGCACTTGGATATTCGACACATGAATACCGTGGATGTGTTAGTGTCGATTTTTGAGGGTTGAAAATGTGGGTCATCACAATTGGTATCGAAGCTTAGGTTGAGCGAACACCTGAGCCTGGTAGGGGTAAAATCTCATCAGTGATAGGGTTAGTAACATCTAAAGACGAGTAACTCGTTAGAGATAGGGTAAGTGACACCCTAGAATGAGTTGAGAGTGTTATATATGAGCTCTTATCTGTTAATGCTATGTAAAAATGATTTTTGTTTTGGAAAATTGGTAAATGAATAATTTTACCCAGTATTATATTTTGAATATAAAGTAATATCTTTCAAATGACATAGTTATTTGTGTAGTGTTTGATTGCTAAGGAAAGGAGAATATTCAGTTATTATCATCTATTGATTGGATGTTTGATTTAAAAGTTTAAATACGAACACCTTATGAATTTAGTTTTACAATTTGACCATATAGTGTCCGATAATTAATAATCTTGTTTTAGGATTAAAGGAATTTATTTAAGATAAGTAAATTTTATGACTGCGTTTTATAAGACATTTTATAAATTGGATTTATAAAACATGTTTTATAAAGAGATTTTTGAGAATTTAAATCTTGGTATTTTTGAAAAGAATCTGATGATTAACTAGTTCGAGTGGCTCGAAAGTAACTAAAAATGGGATAAATATGTGTTTGGATGGTAAAAACTTCTCTTTAGTTTCCTCTTCTTGTTAAAGGAAGATACTATACCATTGGTAGTGCCCAGCTCCTTGATATCTTTTTTGAGTTACTCGATCTATATAATTTTTTAAAGTTAAAGGATAATGTGAATCATTAATTGATAGATTAATTAGTGATTGCTAATTTTTATCAAAATGTTGGCACTTAATATTGGTTACAAGAAGTATATTATAATATAATAAGTTTATTATAATTTTAGAAATAAAAGATAATTTATCTTTTAAATTGAAATGGTTTCTTTCGAAAGAAGAAATCTTTGGTGAATAAATATTTTAAAGTAATGATATAAAAAGAAGCATCTTTATAAAATTGTTTGAATAAATGATAAAAGTTTTATGAAATGTTTTCACAACTTTTTTTGGAAAAGTTAATAAGCACGTATGAGGTACTTGGATCATTTTGTCACATGATTTTAATATAAGATTCAAGTACAGAACTTTAAGGTATTTACACCAGTCCGAATAAGGATTTATCAATCGACTCTTGACGGTGAACATTGATTAGTATTTTTGGTTGAGTACTTGCATTTTCCATCATAGTTGAGAGCTATGTAATGGAAACTAATGTTTATGATCAATAAGCCGAATCATAGTTCGTACTAGAGCATTGAAGGATCGATACTAGTTCGAACTTAAAGTTATGGATTCGAATAGGAGATCAAATCAGATATTGTGTAACGATGATCTGTATACATCATACAGTTTTAAATTTATAAAGTAATGTTTTGGGCAAACTCTTTAGGAGTTGCGTTTGGTAAATTTTCAGGGTTATGGGGGATTTTATTTTTAGGTATATTTAATTGTTTGGTTTCGTTATGTTTTTCCATCCTTGGAATTTCGGGGACGAAATTCTTTTAAAGGGGAAGAATGTAACGATCTGTAATTTTATCGCTTTGATTTAGAACATTTAATTAATTTTAAATATTCTAATATAGGTTTATTAAACATAAGTCATCATGATTTATGTGATAAATAATAATGATGATTTTTATTTTGAAAAAAAAAATATGTACAAAAATACATTCTTTGGAAAAATATCGATAATATGATCAGAAATCATTTTAACGATAAACAGCTTTTAACCATCCAAAGACACATGATTTTTTTACACACACTTATTTAACTATTTAAACAAAAATAAGGAAAAAAATATTTTTCCATTTTTTGAAATATAAATAATTATGATGTCAGCGACTATGTCATCATTTTAAAAAATAAGCATTTAAGGAAAGTTCTGGTATTTTGGGTACATAAATATTCAAATATTTATTTTAAATGATAATTAATTGATTTTAATTATTATATAATGATAATTAGTGATATATAATAGTTTTGTAAATATAATATATACTTGTTTTATATAAATATGCAAATTTCGTCGTACTTTGGCAATTTAACGACAGGATTTTTCAATACTTGTTTATAATTTATATAAATAGTTTTATAATTCAAATGAGCATGTTTTAATTATTCTATGATGACAGGAAAACTATTGTTAAGATTTGTTAACATAAATAAATAGTTTAACAAAGAAGTAAAAATATGATCGGATTTCATATTTTCAACAGTTTATCAACTAGAAGCTGTAATCGTATGGTGCACCATGGTTTGTCAAACGAGACATATATGTGCATATATAATGCACATAACATATGCATACATATAAGAAGTTAACATGTGTATTTACAAACTTACTTAAAGTAAAAGGGAGAAAATATCATGATATTTATAAACGAAAGTCAAAAGATGCTTTACTTAAATATTAAAGGAGGGAAGAAGATGAGATGGTGGTGATGTGGGAGGGGGAATAATGGCCAATGAAGTGATGGGGGGTTCATAATGATGTTGGAGATATTTTTAGTGATTACCTCATGGTTAAGGCTTGGAAATGCTATAAATACTCACCTATACCTCTCATAAATTAGACATTCAACTTCCAGGCTCTCTTCTTCTCTCTTGAGCTCTCTAATGGCTTCCATGACGTCTCTTTTTTTAATAAAAAATAATGCAAAAGTTATAGCAAGAAGGAGAAGATACACACAAATAAACACACACAATGTCGTTTCAAGTCTAAATAAGTGCCAAAACACTCCTCTACCTCTATGAAACCCATGACCACCACCACCAGTCCACCATGGCTAAGCATCCACCTCCATCCTATATATGACTGAGCTCTCTTGAGGTAAAGGAGGAAGATCCAAAAGTTCTGAAGTGAACAAAGCAGAGAGAAGTGTTGCAGGAATGTTATTGGAATAATTTGGAGAAGCTATAGAGGGAGCGCTACAATCGTGGGTATTTGATTAAAAATATATTTCTTATAGTTATAAATTAATTATGAAATGGTTTTAAATAAGTTAGCATGACTATTAAAATTGATTATGATGTTTGATTGGTTAATTAATGATGCTTGATGGTGCTTAAAAAGTAAATAGTGATATATAGTTAAATATGTCATATAAAAGCAAGAAACTCTATTAATTTATTTTATAGATCATGTGATGATATGATTTTTTTGCTATGAGTTTTTCTACGATTGATCATCATGTTTTGGATGCGACAATATATTTGCTAGGTTATGTAAATAATTCACGGTAAATACACATTGAATTTACACAAAGAAAACACTTTCTTTTATGAACTATAAAAGTATTACGGCATCCTCTTGGTTTAAAATGGTTTCATAAATGTTTTATAAATATTAAAACTTACTTCAGCAAAGTTTTGAAAAAATATGAACTAGAGTAAAAATAGACGCATGTCTAACGGCAGTTCGCGATTTTGCGCCATAAAAGTTAAATTAGTGTGTTGAGTGGAATGCGGCTTGAAATTATTCGAAATAAGAATTTTTTGGACTCTTATAATTATAATTTTAAAATGAAAGAAGAAAAATCAAGATTTCATTTGGTAAAGTTTGATATATATCCAAATCAAGTTTTTAAAATCATAGCGTTTTAGCAGTTCGTAAAGTATGAATTCAACTCTTAGAATATATATTTTTAAATCCTTAAAAATATTAGATAAATTCTGAAAATATGTTAAAATATTTTAAAAGAGGTTAGATGGAAAAATTGGACACATGAAAGGTTTTAATGGGATTTGTGATACAAAACCCTTAAAAGCACTATTCACGGCAATCTGACAATGGAATTTGGAAATTTCTGAAATAAGATTTAAACTAGGGTTTTCTTTTCAAATCCTTTATTATTGTTTTTAAAATAATAAGTTAAGTATTTTAATGGATTTAGAGTTGATCGAGTATTTGACCGTCTTATTGGTGATAGAGAGGTAGTCTCTAGGCTTGGGTTTGGAAAACTAGTTTCCTGCTTTCTCTAGCTACCCGGACTGGCCCGACGGAGGGGATAGTAAATTTGATAGAGAAGAATGTAGCAACCATTTACTACCATCTAATCTAGCAACCATGATGCAAAAAAATCTAATTTTAGTGAGAAAAGTTTTCCAGTGAAAAGTTCAGGATGAGAAGCACTCATCTTCTCTTTAGTTTCCATGTGCTTTCCGTAAGGTTGTCTCCCAATTGTACTCAAACCAACCTAATTTTTTTGTTGCAAAGCTTCCTAGCTCTATGCTCTACTATGCGTGCATTAGCACGTAATGCTATCGACTTCATTCAAACATCCCCCAATTGATCATGGTCAACCATAATGGATGTGCTATGAAGGCATTTTATCAAGTGAGAAACATCAAAAACATCATGGATTGCTGCCAACTTATCCGATAGCTTCACATAGTAAGAAAGTTTTCATACTCTTTCCAAAATTCGAAAAGGCCAAAAAATCTTGAGGCCAACTTTCCTAATTTCCAAATCTCGCAACTTTCCTAAGAGGAGAAACTTTAACAAACACCATGTCTCCACCCTCGAACTTCAATTCTTTTCTTCTCCTGTCAGCGTAGGATTTCTGGCGGTCTTACGCCGCCTTCATATGCTACTTAATAAATTCTACCTTTTTGAAGTCTTGCAAATTAAATATGGTTCGGGTAGGATTTTGTTGGTGATTTCCCACCAACAATTTGGCGATTTGCATGGCCTCCCATAAACTGCTTTACAGGGAGCCATACCAGTTGTCATTTGGCGACTATTGTTATAAGCAAATTCTACTAAAAGTAAGTGCTACTCCTAATGCCCTCCAAAGTCCATGATGCATGCTACCAAAAAATCCTTCAAGATCCTATTCACCCTTTCGATTTGATCATCAGTCCGTGGGTGGTAAAAAGTGCTAAGATTCAACGAAGTTCCCAACGTTGCTTGCAAACTCCTCTAAAATTCGCTAGTAAATAAGTGGTCCATATCACTAACTATGTTCACCAGAATTCCATGAAGTCGAACCACCTTGCCGATGTAAATCCGTGATAGAGATGTTGCAGTTATGTTGCTTCTAACCGGAATAAACTTGGAGCTTTTAGTTAGTCCATCCACTATAACCCAAGTTGCTTCATTGCCTCTTTGGCTCCTAGGCAACCCATCTATAAAGTCCATCGATATATGCTCTCATTTTCAAGTCGGAATCTCTATTGAAAATAACAACCCTCTGGGGTCATTTTCCTTTGGCACGTTAAACATCTAAAAACAAAATCAGCTACTCCCTTCTTCATCCCTGGCTAATAGAAAATTCATTTCATATCCCTATATCCCTTCAACACACTATCAATCTTTGGAATACAAAGATGTCCATCTCTCCTCAAACATCCCTTCTCATCAACGACATATTTACTGATATGGGAAAAATGTTCTCCTCTACTTGCTTATCCAAAATATCTATTATCTCCTCATCCCTCTTTTGCTCAAGTCCAATGAGGTCCGTCAATGCTGGCCTAACATTCAATGCTATTAAATAGCCTTGATTGGGTTTTGTTGGCGGTTAAAAGTTGAAATTCGAAAGGAACTCCAACTGCCTCCACTAAAAATAGCAACTATGGTAGCATACTCCAGCAAGGCATCAGTGACAACATTCCCTTTTTTTAGGGTATACAGTATCCCCAAGTCGTAAGATGCTATAAACTCCTTCCACCACTGCTGCCTAAGTTTTAAATTTGAGTAGTTTATGGTTTGGTGAACAACTCAAAACTTCCCACAAAAGATAATGCCTCCACATCTTTAAGGCAAAAACAATAGCTGCTAACTCCAAGTCAAGAGTTGGGTATTTCTTCTCATGGTCCATTAATTGCTTGCTAGCATAAGCTATCACCCTTTCATCTTGCATAAGAACTAATCCCAATCCTGTGCCATATGCATTTGTGTAAACTGTGAAAGGCTTCGTCCTATCAGGAATGATAAGTAACGGTGAAATTGTTAATAATTTCTTTAGCTTCTAAAATGCTTTCGTGCATTTTTCAACCCATGCAATGACTAGATTCTTCTTACTTAAGTGGGTTAAATTACATCTTTGCAAAGTACTTTATGAATTTCCTTTAGTAAGCCGCTAACCCTAGAAAACTCCTAACCTCCATAGCATTCTTCAGATTCTTCCAACTTGGAAGGCTTTCCACCTTTGCGGGGTCCACTGCAAAGCCATGCTCGAAAACAATATGCCTAAGAAATCTCACACCCTTCTTCCAGAAGTGACACTTTGAAAATTTGGCTTTAAGTTGGTGCCTTCTCAAAGTCCTAATATCTCTCTTAAGTGGTTTTCATGCTCTCCTTCACTCTTGGAGAATAATAAAATGTCATCAACAAACATTATAACAAATTTATTTAACTATCGCCAAAGTACTCTACTCATCAAATCTACATACGAAGGCATTCATCAATGTAAAAGCATTACTTCCTATTCATAAAGCCCATCTGGTATGCAAATGTGATCTTCGTTTTGTTGTCCACCGTCGTACTTAATTAATGAAAACCAATCGTAAGGTCTAATTGGGAGAAGATTTTAGCTCCCACAAGCAGATCAAACAAATCATCTATCCTAGGTAAGAGATACCTATTCTTCTTCATCATCTTGTTGAGTTCCTTATAATCGACACACAGTCTTAATGAGCCATCTTCCTTAGTACGTAAGTTATATTTTTATGAAATGTTTTCATGAATAATTTTATAAGTAAAAATAAATTGGTATAAGTAAGAACCAATAAAAATAAGTGTGTAAGTTGTGTAAGTTGTACGTGGATCATTTCTTCGCATGATTCTTAATCCAAGATTCGAGCGCATGACTTGAGGTGATTCACACTGGTCCGAATAAGGATTTATCACTTGCTTCTTGACCGTGAACACTAGGTGAGGCTTCTTGATATGGTACTAAGGTTTTCTATCATAGTATATGGATATGCAAAGAGATCGGAGATTCCTAATCAAGGAGCCTGATCGAAATCCGCACTAGGGAAGTTGGGTGAGCGATCTTGTTCAGAAAAAAGCTTATGTATTCAAGTATGTGATCAAATCAGATATCGCATATGGATGATCTATATACATGGTACATGCTAAAGTATATTTTACTTTAATTTTTAATGGGTTTTGAGGAGTTGGGTAGATGACTTTTCCATTTGTCATATGGTAGTGTGAATAATCGATTGAGCAACAACCTATGGCTGTTGAGCATGAGGTATGCTTAGTAAATTTCTTACAATCTTTATGTGATGGAAAGATTGTAAACCTAAACGAACTCTAAGTTTGTTTGTTAATCATTTAACATTTTGAGGAATGTTAAATATAAGTATGGGTTGTTTCTTGGTTTCTTGCTTATGATGAAATTTCAGAGTCGAAATTTTTTTAAAGAGGGAGAATGTAACGACCCAAAATTTTATCGTTTTGATTGAGAATACATAATTAATTTTAAATATTCAATTATTGATTTTAACGGTCAAATAACCCTCTTTTAATTAATAAGTAATGATGGTAAACTCATTTTGGAAGTTTAAATTTTTTTTAAATAAAATTGAAAATGTGAAGTAAGTTGTTTTATGGATTTTCAATTTTTTATCGAATAAAAGTTGTCGCAACATTGTTGCACACATGTGTATGCTTATGTATCATATACTTATACATATTATAAGGGATTTAATAAAGTAAAAAAGGGTTAATAAAAGTAGTGTGATAAAAGTATTTATAAAGTAATCAATTAAGATAATAAAGTAACAAAATACACTTTTTCTTACTTTAAGTGTAAAGTCATAAAATATATGTGTTTAAGTGCTTCTTTTTGGTTATTTGATGGCAAGTACGCTGGTTCACATGGCATGTAAGGGTTTGGAAGGTATTTTTAATTTGGAAAAGGGATATTTGGTGTCTTTTGCCAATTTTCCATTTCGATAAAAAGAGCACCATCTATTTCATTTTCACATTTATTTTCATTTCATTTCCACTTTCACCTGCTTCCTCTTCTTTTTCATGTCTTCCGCCTTCTTCATCCATGTCCATGAAAATAAACCACATCAAAAACAACTTCATTTCACCTCGAACTTCTTCCATAACCTTAAAATAACACAATTATCACCACCATCTCCTCAAAAATACAAACTTTAGCATCCAAAACCCAAATTGGTCTAGGGCCGTGAGCACCAAGAAAGAAGGCGGGATTTGTGTTAGCATTAAGGGAGAAGAGTAGATGTATTCAAATGCTAAGCAAAGTGTTGTGTTGGTTGTTGGGTTGTCGGATGAAGTTGAAGTTTTTTTAGAAGAGTTCGATTGAAATAAAATTAAATTTCTCACTTTGATTTGGCTAGAAAATGTTGTGCTGATTTAGTGATTATAGTGTTGTGATCTGCATGTATTATTGATTTTTGTTATTGATCCCCACTTGAAAACTGATGACATAAATAACCATTGTGTTGTAAGGGACAAAAAGGATGAATGGAAGTCGAAGTTTCTTTATAGCGAGTAGGTCGCTACGAAAGTACTTCGAAGAATAGAAATGTGTAGAGGGATCTAAAAGGATTCCTCACCAATTATTTTACATTTCATTCAAAAATGTATATATGAAATGATTATATTCTACGGCTTGGTAATGTTGAATATGACTTAAAAAGTTGAATTTTTTGAGAATAAAAACAATTGATAGCTTGTTTAAGTACCATAGCAGTCGCAAAGCCTCTTTCCGAGTTGAAAGTTATGGGTTTTAAATCGAATACAACTTTATAAAATTTTGAAGTGAAATGTTTTCTATATTTACAATGGTCTAAAATATAGTAAGAAATGTGGTTTGAAGGTTATTTGATTTACAAATCAAAGTTTGAAAAGTTACGTCCGTATAACGATAGTCGTTATGGATGCACTTTGAAAATCCAAGATTTTGTTAAAGTAAAAGGAGGTTATCTATCTTAAACATTTCGTAGATTCTTTTTGAAAGTGTTTTACAGAAGTTATATGAGTATTCTAAAAGGAGTTGAAGTTTTTTTTAATATATTTTGAGTATTTAAAACAAGTGGTTTATTTTAAAGAAATTCCTTTACTTTTTCAAAGTCGAATTCGTTCGAAAAGTAATGGTTTTCATTCAGGATTTGGATGGAGGTTTGTACATTGTTTAAAAGTGTTTAAAAGTGGTTTGGAATCTATATAAATTATCTTTCTAAGAATTTATTTTTAAAGTAACTAGTAAGTGGCTCACTTTTACATAAAGCGAAATCTTATCATTCTAAATCTAGTTTGGTTTAATAATGATCTTCACATGATGTTTTGAATTATGATTTGAGTAATTTAAATTGCAAGGAAGAACGTTTTAAAAGGGATTTAAGTTTCAAATGGGTTTAATGTGAGATTTTTAAATGTAGGGTTTATTTAAAGGAAATCCATTTGTTATCCAAAGTTGAATTCTCTTTTATAGTGATGGCATTTAAGTTATGTTTTGAATGGAAGTTTAAACTTTATTCCAAGTGTTTTAAGGGTGACTTGAAATTTATGTAAGTATTTTAAGGGATTATTTGATATAATAAACAAGTAGTATTTTTATGAAAGGAATCTTGGTTTCCAAATCAACTTTGATTTAAACAAAGAATTCAAGTAAGATTTATATAGAGGGATTAAAATTGTTTAAAGAGGTTTAAAAAAAGGAATTTATAAAAGAGGAAGGAATCATGGATTACAACACTATTGTTATAATAAATGTTTTCGAGAAAAGGAAAGAGATTATGAACTATAACATCTTTGTTATAGTAAATGATTTTGGAAAGGATGAAAGGAAGTCCTGTTTTATAATAATTTGTTTATTACAAATAGTATACATAATTTATAAATCTTATACTCGATATTTGTACCCGGATATTTTAACAATTTTAATAACATAATTAACTGAAATTTTGTGAAATTTTAAATAATTGAATTTTGAAATAAAATTTGATATTGGGAATACGTCTACTTAAACATAGCAAATGGTAAATTTTAATCAGATAATATGGAAGTTTATTTTATTGTGTAATTTTATTTCAGTTTAAATCAGTCAATATTTGATGATAATAAAATGTTTTACAAATCTGAATATTTTTATATAATAAATTTGTAAATCAACTTCTGAGTGAGACGTCATATTTCGTTTCACCAAATTTGGACTGCTATTGCTCCATTTATCTTATTTTCGTCGTTTTGGCAGCATTTTCGTACCGAACATTAACCTTTGATAGGAGGGTCGTACCACTGATATCTATATACTATTTTGATCCTCTTGTTGTGCTGATCTCAACAGTGTATTCATTAGTGTATTCCAATATTCGGTACGTGGTGAAATTGGTCAAATAATCTGTCGTGTCGGTTCCACATTTGATCTTTTATCTTCCCTTACCTTTCGTATTCCACCGTCTATTAATCCAATAGCCATTTGCATTTTGTATTCCTAGAACATTAATTCATTACCTTTTCTATTTCCCATTTCAATATATTTATTTTTGTTCATTCCGTCTCCCTCTTTCTTTCTTGAATTTATCAATTCATTCATTTGTGAAAAGAAATTTTTTTATACAATCATAATTCGCTTACCTATTGCTTTCTGGAAAATTTTCCTATAGCCATCCTTCTAGCTTGCATCTCCACTTTTCCCTTCCTCCTCCCTACTGCCTCATCTCCCTCTTGATGAACCATCATCCTCTCTCGCACGCATCCTCGTTTCCCTCTCCCCTGGCAAACCCTCACCGTGAGGCACCTCAACCAAGCCCGGCCTGGCCACCCTCTCAAAGTACCAACCCCATCCATTTTTCCCACAGCCGAAACTTAGCACCCCACCTAACCTCTCCACACACCCGAAGTGCCGACCTGCCTCCTATTGTAACGAATGCGGTTTTTGTCCGCTCGAAAATCGACATCCATACTTCATTCGTACTCGAATGCCGTAAATTCGATCGTTCAAATCCGATTCGCCGGAGCTTATAACAACATTAAGTAAATAACACAGCGGAACAAAAAGAATAATACATTGATATACAACACTGATACAACAGAGGATACAATGAATATCAATATACATCAGAGATACAAGAAAATAGCAGCGGAAAAGAAATATAGATAATGCTAGCAGCGGAACAAATAACTCTAAGATAGTCTTCAACGAAGAACTCCAAATCTGAAACTCTATCTCCAAGAACCAATCCAGCAATAGCTCGAACTCCCCATAACAATGCACCAAGCTAGGCAAGACTGGTGCGAACCAAAGACTGAACTAACTCCAGATAATTCACTGAACCTAACTATCTGAAAAACCCAACTCTAGACTGCTCGTGTAGAAAATAATGAGCACCTAGAGTTTAGGAAAGGAACAATAAACTCCGGATCAGTCATGGGACTGGTGTGAGCAACAAAAACAGTTTGTTTTTTAAAACAATCAACAAGAGAATTTTAAAATAAATTCGCAATGCTTTTTGAAAATGAAACTACCATAAGACCTCCCGCCACACACACAATGCAAACGCAGACTTGGAGGAGATTTCTTCTTATGATAGTCAAACATGCTTAATACGCAGAAAATTTCTTTGATATTATTATTATAAGTGCATGGTCCAGAAAATATTTCGAAAGTAGAATATAAATCTTAGCCAGCATAGGTACCATTATATTATGCCCGCTATAGCTACCTCCTGAGGAGACAGGTTCTACAACTAAAACCGTACAAGGCTCGTATTGTTTCTTTGGATTTCCAACAAATGGTCAGGCCAAGGAACTTCCCATTGCCACATGAGAACGCCTCTGGAATGACGTCTCCGAGAACCTAACCGGATCTCTACCAACACAAGGCCGGGTTACCCCTAACTGGGTAACAACTGACACGAGTATGCCATCCCCCGGTCCTTTAGGACCTTTATCCGAGCGCTCGATAACCAACATCACACTATAGTAAATAGAGTGTTTTCCACATGAGTAAGTATCTGGGCTCCATACCATGATACCACCCCTTTCCAGAAGGAAATGAACATACCCTAAAGGGGCGCTACCCCCTAATAACCTTACTGCATCTTTCCTGTTTTGACCATTCCGGGGTGTGAGGCTCGACGAAGTCTCGTCCACAAAGCCACGCTTTGGTACAAAGTCATGCTTTGGGTCAACAAATGATCAAAGTAATGATCACAAAGATAAATGATCAAACAAATGATCCTATCACAAATGATCAAACAATGATCATTTCACAGCAACACTTAGCATGTCACATTACCAAATTGGGAATATATCGCTGATAACCTTCAACTACATAACCTCTGAGCTCGTACGTCTCAGAGAAGGGTGTTAAGCTAAGAGAATAAATTCTCCGCCACCAACAGAAATGTATTTGAAAGAAATCTGCTTTATATCTCAAATTGTAATGTCAGACACACAATCCATACAAGTCTGTTCCGGGTTCGAACAGAACCGAAGGCACTTCCAAAGAAGTCCTTACAATCCGGATATTCACTAATCACGTCCGGACTTCCCATCATATATGGAATCTCTATACCGGGGCCATTCGGTGCAGAGACATTCGACGGTAATCCTTCCGTTTTCAAAAATATCCGGTCTTCAACACCGGTCTTCAAATGCTATCCATAATGACGTATCACATATTCGGAATGGGATATATGACACAAAGGTCCTCTACCAGCTAAACCGAATAGTGAGCGCAATATTTAAAAACATATGGATATTGGGATTTCAATTAAGTCACAACTTAATTATTCAAACATTTCTTTCAAATGGTTTAAACAAATTACCATTTCAAATCTTTTAAACAAAAAGATTTATTTCAAAAAGATCAATTCATAGATTTCCAAAACAATTTCGTTTCAATTGGATTAACTCGTTAAATCTTTAAATCAAAGATTTAACTTATAGCTTTCAAACCGTTTCTATAACTTGGAAATCATTTTCATTTTAAACTAGAAATCCTTTTAACACAAATTGGAAGTTCATTACTTATGTGAAAGCTTTTATTATTTGAAAACAAACAGTTTTCGTTTCAGAAAAAATCCAATTATATTTGCACAAATTAAAGTTCTTAATTCATATTCATATTCCAAAATTAATACATTTTAAAATGGTTCAACCCATATATAACTGGTATAACATTTTTAATCCCTAGTTTCAAATTATAGAATTTAGTTTCACATTTTGAATTCAAATTTAAATCAAATTATTTAAATTTCAAACTTTATCAAGTTATTCAAAATAAATTTCATCTTTGAAATTCCATTTCAAAAGCTTTTCACATTTAACCCGATTCCATTTCAAACTATTTGAATTTAAAAAATTCAAATTCAAAACTATTTTCAAAAATCTGTGACTCAATCGATTTCCTCGTGAAATCCATATTTGTGTGTGTATAAGTGTGGTCCAGGGGTTTAACACAATAAAAGTGCCACATCATCAACCACCACAGATTAAAACACAGAAATATAGTTGATAAGCGACATAGACTATAACGCTTATCGTCCATTCACAGATTCATAGATATATATCACAGATAAGTAAATTTCAGATCACAACATAAATCAGGATATATACAAAGCATCATAAATCAGGGATATCAACAATCAAGTCATCCAATAGAATCCAAATATTCGTAAGTAAGATCAGTTAATTATCTGATTAATTTAAATCAAATTAATTTCTTATGAATTATAAATCCTGGTTAATCAACATTGATAATTTACAAATCATTTTGATTTAATTATTCTTTAATCTTTTACTAATTATCCATTAATAATAAATTAATTAACCTTTAATTATCAACCTTTAATTATTAAACAATTAATCTTTAATTATCTAATTCACCATTTAATTAATTATCTTTAATTAATTACTCTAATTAATTTTTCCTTGATTAATTATCATTCCTTAATCAACTTCATTAAATTAACTTTAACCTTTAATTAATTAATCTCAAATTAATTACCATTTTGAATTAATCACATTATGCTTTGTATTAAATATTGATTAATCACTTGATTAAATCAATTTTTATCATTTATTAATATTTAATTAAATAATTATCCTTTAATTATTCATCATTAATAAATTAGCTCTTAACAAATTAATTAATTTTTTTATCAGTACTTAATTAACCTTTAATTATTAAAGAATCTTTTAATTTATCACATTAATTTATTCAATTACATAAATTAAATCTTTAATAAATTAACCCTTTTAATTAAATCTTTAATTAAAACTTAATTTAATTGAAATTATTTACTTTTAAACTTTAAACTGATCCCATACTTAAATAAAACAATTATTTAAAAGAATAAGTTAAAATTGTTTAAAACTTGAATTTTGTTTTAAAATTTTGAAAACTGTTTTTATACTACCCGGGCCCTGCTTTGAGCCAAACCTCGTTCTACCCAAAGACGACATCGAGTCTTTCCCCAAACTTACCCGAGCCTTATAAATTTCAAATTTTTGTTTAAGTGTTAGAAACTTACCCGGTACCATGCCAAAATAACTCGAGTTCAACTTCGAGCTCGAGCTTCATTTTCTCGTGTACGACTTCGAGTCGCGCTCGTCCCATATAAACATAACAGGTTCAAATCTGTAGCTCTGCAAAACAACCCATCCCCATCAACTTCGAGTCCCAAACCCCTTTGCTTCAAACAAAACACGATTCAGCCCGACACAAACGCGAGAACCCATTCCCTTCTTCCCCCAGAACAAACTGATACGCATGATAACCGTGCACCTGCACCACCGCGGCAATCAACTCCGACCCCTCACGATCATCCTCGCAAGTCAACGGCCATCTCACAATGCCATACTGATCATCAATTCAATTTCAGAGGTCAAAAATCAAAATCGAGCATATGAGCTCAAACTGGAACAGATGACGAATCTGGAAAACGCCTCGCCCTCCACGCTCCGACCACCGTTCACCTCCAAACTCCGGCCGTAGCATCGCCTCTCTCCCGCCTTCCACCTCCCAGAATGCGTGCGACTCGATGCACGAATGAGGTCGCGATGATTAAATTCTTCGAGTAACAGAAAACTAGGGTTTAAATTTTTAATCCTAAATCACCCCTGCCTCAATGCATTTATCCATTATTCAATAATTTTCCCTGTATCTTCGATCATCACTCCACTTCCAGAATCGATGCTGGCCAACCCAACCTCCTAGATCAACAGTTCTAACCCAAAACGTGATTTCTGGTTAAACCAAAAATGCTCCATCATTTTTAAACTAAAAATTATAATTTATGTTTTAAAAATCAAGTTTTAGTATAAGTAATCAACTTATACTTCTGGATCAAAGAATCTGGATATTTAAATTTTCGCTTACCCAATGTTTGCCCTGTTATATTTTGTTTCCAGAGCAGCTACTTCATTTTTAGTTTTAAATAAATTTTTAACACTTCCTTTTGTAATCAACAGTTAGGCCTTATTTTGATCCAAGTCCCAGAATTCAATGTATCAAGAGAAAATGGTTAAGAATTTAAAAGTAATTTTGAAATTTAAAAACAGGTTATCTTCCAGCTAAACAAACATTGATATCATGTATACTCAGAATTGCAAAAAAGATAGTATACATATAAACATACACATTTCAAGCATTACTCAAGCAACATATATAGTTATACTAAAGAAGTTACTCACAAGTCTGAGAAGAAGAACAGAGACAGGAATTTTATTTTCTTTGATAGTTTTGAATTTGTTGAAGCTTCAAACAGGCTGCAGACTTCAATCCACATCTGCTTTTCAAGTTGAAGTTGTCTCAGGCTCGATTTTCTTTTTTTGGGTTCTCAGTTTTGAAATTCTTTTTACTGGCTTGCTTAAGTTTTGTTTTGAACAAACAACTACTAATATGGATGTATCTAAATCGTGGAAACAGTTTTGTACAATAGTGTATATTTTTTATGAAATGGAGGCTGATAGAAAATATGTAATGGTGGCTGAAATTCTTCTTTTGTATGCTAGTGAATATGGTTGCAGAGATTTTGTATTGCTTTTCTTTTGTACTTTGCTTTAGTTAATATACTTGTTTTATACTTTGTGTATTCTTTCACTTGCCTTTGCTTTTCTAACTCGGCTGCATTACAGAAGTTTGTTGTATGTACTTCGGCTGAGATAATTTTTTAAAACAATTTGAATTGACACAATGTTGTTACCAAGATGACGGCATTAAATGCGAATGTACTACATGTCTTCATACTTATATTTGTTTGCACTTTAATAATATTTTGCTCATACTTGTTGGCTATGCAGTTTTGGTTTTGTGGCTGATGATACTTTGTTTGCTGCCTAGCTTGTTCTGATTTGGTGGCAGACATGTTTATATGCATATATTTGAGATGACATTTCTTTGTTTTATTAACAAGATCTCGGCTGAGAATATATTGTATGTGTTTTATTTTACCTTGTAGTACTTAGATGCTTGACTTGTTCTTCCTTTGCAGGCTTATGCAATTTTTCCCTTTAGTTCGGCTGAGATGATATTTGTACTTGTTGCTTTGTATACTTTAATTTTCTATATTTTATTCTTGCTTTACCAGGTTTGTCTTTACTCCTATATGTACATAACATAACTTGCTTGATTCAATTTACAAGCTCTTGTATTTGATTTGTTACATTTTCTTTTGTTTTTGTCTTTTGTTTTGTTTTGTTATTTTGTTTAGTTTACTTTGTATTGCAAATAATTTTCTATTTTAATTATGTTTGTATGCATACATTTGTTTGTAATGTATTTTATTTTAAATTCACAAATCCTAGCTTTCTTTAAAAATATATATATATAAATAAATCTGAAATAACCATTTCTATCTATAAAAATCCATTTGTAAAAATATTATACCATTAATATTGTTTAAATACAACTCATTATTTAATTAAAACAATTTATAAAAGAAACTATCTTTATTTTAATAAATTGCATATTTTTATTTGAATTTGGAAAAACTCGAATCAATTTATCATTAAATTTCACAATTTTAAATCAAAAATAAATTTAATTATCAATTTAAAATAAATTAGAATTCGGGATCGTTACACCTATGCTCCGCACAACCACCTCCAACCGTGCCTCTTCCCCTCCATTTGCCACAGCCCTCTGACCAGTTACCGACCCAGCAAGCCTCCACGTGTTCCTTTCCCTTCACCTGTCTTTGTTCAGCCGGCGAGCCTGCGTGTTCTATACACACACACACGCACACACAAGGTGCATATAATTACTTGACACGCATATGTATATGTTATTGTATATATAGGACTTATGAGCTTTGTAAGCTATTACGCATATAAAAGTTTCAAATAATATTATATTTAGTCTATATAAGTATATATGTTACTAGAGTTTGTGGCGCTGTTAGTATAAAGCACAGAGTATTATTTTATAAAGGTAATATATATATTTTATTTTAAGCTTAGATATTAGTTATATAAATATGAGTATATATGAGTTTAGTTTTCAAATATAATAATAGGGGTCTACAAATTCATTTATTTGGATGGCTAGCATTTTTAGTTTTTTGCATATATATAGTATGGCTATATATTTATTTGAAGCTTTCCATATATGTCGAGTCATATCTATTTTATTAGGACCTTATATATATATATATATAATATATATGTACTAAAGCTGGCATGCATTTTTGATTTTGGTAATATATATTACGTGTTTATATGTGTTGATAATGATATTGATTTAAAAGTGTATATGTATATAGGTTTATAATTATGTTGACTTTAAAGGTATGTTTAATTTTTTTGGTTTTAAAGTATATATATATATATATATATATATAAAGGGATATTATAAGTATATACTATAAAGTTATTCTTTTATACGAATTTTTAAACGTTGAGCTTTGAATATAATATGTATATATGTTTGATTTTGATATATGTATATATATGTGTGCGTTTGATTTAAAACAATGACTTTAATTATATATACATATATAAATATAAATATATATATATATATATTATTTTAATATTTGTCTTAAATTTAATTATTGACTTCAAGGGAAATAGTAATAATAATGTATATATTTTCAGTGTATATCAAACTGATTTGATTTGTTTTCATCGATTCTTATTATCAGCTTTGTTCGTCAAACTCGTGCCAATCTTGCTTTGCTTTGGAATTCGTGCTTGGATTCGTAACCCATTTCATTTTCAATTCTCTCTGGCCTCGAAAGGTGAGAAATCACTCATGATTAACATTCTTATATTTATTAGATTTGATTTCATTTGAAATGACAATTGAAATATGTTGTTGCTTGTTATCTAACTGCTATATATATGATATGACATTATCTGTAACCGTTCACTAGTGACATCTGACACCATGATCTGTTATTTATATTTTATCTGTTATTGATGATATGTACCAGTTGTTAATATGTTATATTATTATCATCGCTGTTCTCACCCTACAAGCTCCCTATTAGTATAGAATTCCCTGTGGGTTGAAATGATACATACCTGAACGATCTTGTAGAATAGGAGAAAACCATTGTAGGTTGAAATGATAAACCCAAGCGATTTTCATTGACATTGAATTTGGGATTGCGAGTTGAAAAGATATGTTTCCATATATATTAAATTACGGATTGAAATGATAAATATCCGTATCACTTAACCATAGGATAGAAAATTATATACAGACACCGTTGGTCAATATACATACACACACACACACACACACACACACACATATATATATATATATATTGGAAATGATTTCCAAGGTTTAAATAAGGAAATATATATGGTTTTATATAAGTATTGATATATTATATATATAAATGTTATTTATATATGTTTAAATTCTTGATTTAAAAAATTTTATGTTTGGAAATTTTAATGTTATAAGTAGTTTGAAATTATAAATTATTAAAATTTACTTATAACTTTACTATTTATAAATATATAAATAGATTTAATTTAAAATAAATTTAATAATAAGATTTAATAATAAAGTTTGGTTTAATTAGTATATAATATGTTTTAAGTATTTATTTAAAACTTTATTTTAAAAGATAGATTATATAATAATTTTAATAAATTAAGGTTTGAACGATAAATTTGAAATTTTATTTAATTAAGAATTATACGTAAATAAGATTGATTCGAAACTTATTGAATTTGAGATTTTAAGGATATGATTTTATAACTTGATTTTGATTTAAGATGATTTAAATAAATTTAAATGGGATAATTAGTTTTTATTTAAATTTATATTCTGAAACTTTATTTTTATGATATTGGATTGATTAAGTGAATATTTCAATATTAAATAATGGTAAAGTTGAATTTGAAATATAAATGAATATATCAAATTGAGTTAAAAGGTTTAACTATTTTGAACTGTGAAATCTATTGAAATCGAAATGGTTATTTTGTAGTTTAAATCTATATTTGAAATCGATATAAAATGGTTTATTGAGATTTCAATTGAATTGAAATAGAAGAGCTGAAATTTGATTTAAATGGGATTTTGGAGTTTAAGTTAATTAAAATTGATTTGTGAACTTCGAGGATACTATTTTTATCATGTAAAGTATTTTAAAATATATTTAAAACTATTTTAATATTTTCTTTATAAATTATTTAAATATAAACTATTTTTAATTTTTAAATATTTTAATATACTAATTATTTTAATTTATAAACTATTTTAACTTATAACTATTTTAATATACTAATTATTTTAATTTATAAACTATTTTAACTTATAACTATTTTAATATACTAATTATTTTATTATATAAATTACTTTAACTCATAACTATTTTAATATATATACTATCTTTAATATCTAAACTATTTAATTGGGAAGTGTTATGTTTTCAAAGTGTTACGGTTTCCAAGGTATTATGTTTTCAAAGTGTTACGATTTCCAAAATATGATGTTTTCAAAGTGTTATGATTTCCAAAGTGTTATGATTTCTAAATATGATAATTTCGAAAGTGTAATAATTTTGAGAGTATTATGATTTTGGAAATAGATATATTTTAATTGAAATGATGTTGTATTGATATGGTTTTGGAGTATGAACTATTTGAAATGAAATGACCATCCTGTTATAATAACATTCGATTGTAAAAGAGACCGGGATCGGTTATTGTCGTACTCTCTGCCAATACCGAAAACCACTTTAATAACCATGTACGCGGTGGAGATTCCAGAATGAAGTAGGATGGTTGGAAAGATTCTATTTGAGGTATATACGTGGACCCGACTCCCGTGAGTTAGCTTAAGGTGGCTAAAACAGGAGCAATTGACGGGCCAAGTGAGGTAGCTCCTTCGATCAGACACTCTTCTTCGATGCCATTCTATTACTTTGTGATTGATTGGGTGCACCCTCGGATTTTTGGGAGTGTCGATCGAGTTGGAAGATTGCTGCAGCTTTGCGTTACCAATAGCCCGAAAATGAAATTGACATATCTACCCTGGCATTGCCTAGTTTTGCCGTGTCACCTACCATAAGAGCCCACTACGAGTTTGTTTTGTGTCATACCTATGGAGTGCCCTTTGGTAGCTTCCAGTTTATGGATGTATTATGGTATTGTATAGACTATGGCACTATAAAATGTGTTAAGGGGGATATGGGTAATGCCTTAATACTATTTTAATATTTTACTTTACTATAGACATATTATAATAGCGTATTGTACTACATAGTAGATAGTTCCACGGATCCTTTGAGGATGGGTATCCCAAACATCCTTTGAGTTACTTGTATTTCAGTTGATATTTCACTTGAGTTGGATTTATTGATATAAGAATGTTGATCCTGACTTGAGTGTTTTTGTGTTTTGCTTATGCTCGGGTCAGACTGAGTGTCACATCATTTGAGGCTCACCTTTGGAGTTGGAGCTACGCTTGGAGATCCATCTAGATCTATTCAGCATTCAGTTATTCAGTTAACTCCAGTGATATATTCAGATTTTTTTATTTGACTATTGTATTGAGAATTCTATATATTCGTGGCTTCTGTTGCATCTGTTTAACTTTGTTAGCTATATAGTAGCTTCATGAACTACTATTTATTTGTTTCCACTGCTTATTGTTATATTACTCTGTGTTTGTGATTCTGTGATTATTTTATTTACTGTATATGCTCAGTTTTGCCAAATATAAATTAACGATATGATATTTTGAGCAATTCAAATCCGGCATGCGTGGATGCGAATATCACGAAATAACGGGATATACAGTTGGTATCAGAGCTATGTTTTTAGGCAAAACTTAGTATATAGGGTAAACTTAATTACAGAATCACTTTCGTTCGAGCTTGAATCTCTTCCTCTTTGATTCGGTTTCCTTGAATTTTGGAACTTTCCCCATCCTTCTGAAATCCATTCTTGTCTCTGCCTATTTGTATTTTCTTGATTATGGAGTATCCCATAACTCAACTTCGGTTGATCTTTATAATGAAACGGTTGTTCCACCAATCTGAAATGATTCGTAAAGGGGTGAAACTCCTTTACAATAGGCATTGATTCACCGAAGATTTCTATATCCTCGGTACATATGCTACGATCTCTTGCTATGCTTGAATTCTATTTCTTGTGATCTGATGTCGATTTGCCTCAGAATTATGCATCGAACTTATTCTGGAAAAAGTCTCGGTTGACCCGGTTAAGGTCACCCACGATTAACATTGGTATATCCATCTTTTCTCTTTTGTTACTTAATCATCTTTACTTCGTTTCGAGCCTATCTTCTAGTTAGAATTTTATTTGATTATGGTTCCTCTAAATTTGGATATGTATCCTTGTTTTAATCCATTCTGAAATCATCAAGTGAGGGAGTGTATTTGTATTAATATAAAAAAGTTTTATATGTTGTGTTGTTTGAGTTGTTAATGTTGATTTGGGGTTTCAATCGATTTGTTTGATCAATGCTATCAATAGGGATTCCAAAACACTTGAACAAAGCAAACTAACATAATAAATTTTGTATGGTCATATTATATATAAGTATAATTCTCTGTAATTAAATTGTTAAATAAATTGGTTGTTAGGAATGATAATATTTGATTTTCATTTATTGTTTTGAAAATCATTGACTATTGTCACATGATATAAATAAATAAATGAATTTATAAAACATGGTTTACATATTGATTTGGAATTTAAATGAGTTTAAAATTATGAATTTGAGAATTCAATTTCCGGTAGTTTTAGAAAATTTGGTTTTTAAAACTTTAGAGTACATTATTTAAAAGTATTTTTAAATATAAATCATTTCCAAATAATTTTAAAGTTTTAAATTAGTACTCTCCTTCATTGTCACTAGAAAATGATTTCGACGATGACTGCAGCATCATCGACATTCATTTTCGAGTTTCGAAGTGGAGAGACCATTTAATAGCCTTGCTACACTTTTATTTTGGGAAAAATAAATTTGATTTGAATTTCTTATGTATGACTTGATTTATAATATAGATATAAGTATATGTTCATAGATTTGATTTGATATATATATATATATATAATTTATATGTATTACATTTATCTATAAATGTTTAAAGTGAAATCGAAAATTTAACTCTTAAAATTTTGAATAAATATTTAAACTTGAAATAATTGAATTGGGAAATTTTTGCTTGTATAATACCTAATTACATTCTAATATAACTTACCTAAATCATTCAGAAGTTGAATATGTAATTGAATAATATACAATATAAAATGATTTACAAAGAAATTTGAGTGGTTATAATAAATATCAATATACTTAGTCTATGTGATAAGATATATTAAGGGAAATAAATTGAATAATATTTTAAAAAAGGAAAATTTTGAATAAATTGCTTATAGAAATGTTAATAAAGATAAATTTAATAATAAGAAAATGAATAAATAAATATGAATTTAGAAATAGTTAAAATTGAATTATAAGTGAAATTAACTTAAGTAAAATCAAATAGGTTTGATAAATGAGGTAATACAAAGAATTTATTTGAAAAAAAATTCATAACAAACATTAATAAAAAAATTGAAAATAAATCAACTGATTGAAAATATCTTTATTTGAAATTAATTATTTGAATATAAACCAATTTAAATTATATGAAATTTATATTGTTTTAAATTGACTGTTTTGTTTTATATTTCAAATCTATTTTTCTTTTCTGGTTGTTTCTATTCTCTTATCTCGTTCCTTTTTGGAGGCGAAATTTTTTGAGTGGGGAGAGTGTAACAACCCGGATATTTTAATAATTTTAATAACGTAATTAACTGAAATTTTGTGAAATTTTAAATAATTATATTTTGAAATAAAAATTAGATATTTGGAATACGTCTCCTAAAACATAGCAAATGGTAAATTTTCATTAGATAATATGGAAGTTTATTTTATTGTGTAATTTTCTTTCAATTTAAATCAGTCAATATTTGATGGTAATAAAATATCTTCCAAATCTGAATATTTTTATATAATAAATTTGTAAATCATCTTCAAAGTGAGGCGTCATATTTTGTTTCTCCAAATTTGGACCGCTATTGCTCCATTTATCTTATTTTCGGCGTTTTGGCGGCGTTTTCGATACCGAACATCGACCTTTGATAGGAGGGTCATACCATTGATATCTATATACCGTTTTGATCCTCTCGTCGTGCTGCTCTCTATAGTGTATTCATTAGTGTATTTTGATATTCCGTACGCGGTGAAATCGGTCAAACATTTTATCGTGTCGGTTCCGCATTCGATCTTTTATCTTCCCATACCTTTCATATTCCACCGTTTATTAACCCAATAGCCATTTGTATTTTATATTCACGGAACTTTAATTCATGACTTTTGCTATTTCCCATTTCAATATATTTATTTTCGTTCGTTCTGTCTCCCTCTTTCTTTCTTGACTTTATCAATTCATTCATTTGTGAAAAGAAAAAAATTTATACAATCATAATTTGCTTACCTATTGCTTTCTGGAAACTTTTCCTGTAGCCGTCCCTGTAGCTTGCATCTCCACTATTTCCCTTCCTCCTCCCTGCTTCCTCGTCTCCCTCTTCATAAACCATCATCCTCTCTCGCACGCATCCTCATTTCCCTCTCCCCTTCCCATTCCTTCCCTGCCAAACCGTCGCCATGAGCCACCTCAGCCGAGCCCAGCCTGGCCACCCTCTCAAAGTACCAACCCCAGCCATTTTTCCCACAGCCGAAACTTAGCACTCCACCTAACCTCTCTACACACCCAAAGTGCCGACCTGCCTCCTATGCTCCGCACAACCACCTCCAGCTGTGCCTCTTCCCCTCCATTCGCTGCATCACTCTGACCAGTTACCGACCAAGCAAGCCTCCACGTGTTCCTTTCCCTTCACCCTTCTCTTGTTCGGCGGACGAGCATGCATGTTCTATATATATATTTATATATATACACACACACAAGGTGCATATAATTGCTTAACACGCATATATATATATATACACACACATACATGTTATTTTATATATAGGATTTATAAGCTTTATTAGTTGATATGCATACAAAAGTTTCAAACAGTACTATATTTAGTCTAGTATAAATATATATAAGTTATTAGAGTCTGTGGTGCTGTTAGTACAAAGCATAAAGTATTGTATTATAAAGGTAATATATATATATATATATATATATATATATATTATTTTTAAGCTTAGATATTTGTTGTATAAATATGAGTATGCATGAGTTTAATTTTCAAGAGCTTAGTTTTCAAATATAATAATAGCGGTCTACAAATGCATTTATTTGAATGGCCAGCATATCTGGTTGTTTGCATATATATAGTATGCCTGTATATTTATTTGAAGCTTTCCATATATGTCAAGTCATATCCATTTTATTAGAACCTGTTATATATATAATATATATGTGCTAAAGCTGGCATGCATTTTTGATTTTGGTAATATATATATATATATATATATATATTACATGTCTATATGTTGATAATGATACTGATTTCAAAGTGTATATGTATATAGGTTTATAATTATGCTGATTTTAAAGGTATTTTAATTTTTTTGGTTTTAAAGTATATATATAAAGGGATATTATATATGTATACTATAAGGTTATTCGTTTATACGGATTTTTGAATGTTGAGTTTTGAATATAATATGTATATATGTTTGATTTTGATATATATATATATATGTATGTATGTATGTATGTATGTATGTATGTATGTATGTATGTATGTATGTATGTATGTATGTATGTATGTATGTATTTAATTAAAACAATGATTTTAATTATATATTTATATATTATTTTAATATTTGTCTTAATTTTAATTATTGACTTCAAGGGAAATAGTAATAATAGTATATATATTTTCAGTTTATGTCGAACAGATTTGATTTGTTTTCATCGGTTCCTATAATCAGCTTTGTTCGTCAAATTCATGCCAATCTTGCTTTGATTTGGAATTCATGCTTTGATTCGTAACCCATTTCATTATCAATTCTCTATAGCCTCGAATGGTAAGAAATCACTCACGATTAACATTCTTATATTTATTACATTTGATTTCATTAGAAAAGACAATTGAAATATGTTGTTGCTTGTTATTTAACTGCTATATATATGATATGCCATTATCTGTAGCCGTTCACCTATGACATTTGATACTATGATCAGTTATTTATATTTTATCTGTTATTGATGATATATGTCTGTTGTTGATATGTTATATTATTATCATCACCGTTCTCACTCTGCTAGTTCCTTGTTAATATAGAATTCCCTATGGATTGAAATGATACATACCCGAATGATCTTGTAGAATAGGAGAAAATCGTTACGGGTTGAAATGATATACCCAGGCGATTTTCATTGACATTAAATTTGGGATTGCGAGTTCAAAAGATATATACCTGTGGATATTAAATTGCGGATTGAAATGATAAAACTTTAATTCTTTTTTTTCTCATCTCAAGAAGACATTGATTGAACAAATAATCGCCCTAGTATACTCTATTTGTTCACCTATGTCGGTTTGTGGGTACGATAAGTTCACCAGGACCCTCCCATTTCGAAGTTTTTTCCTGGAATTTTCAACCGTCGTTGACTATGAAAACAGTCGGGACGAAAGGATCTCGGATGACTCACCAAAGCACAAAAGCCAAGATCTTTTAGAAAATGGATTCCTATTTGAAACCCCTATATATCTAGTCAATTGCTGCGCCTCAACGAAGAATCCGCTGAAAAACAATGGGTAGATAGTAAAATTAGAAGAAGAAAGGATTTTTGGTTAGACGCATGGAACTAGCTAAACATTTTATCCGAACAAATGTAGAACCAGAATGGATGGTTTTATGTCTACTACCTGTCCTTCCTCCTGAGTTTTGACCTCAATCTTCTTTGGGGGTAATCCAATATCATAAGGCAACAGGAGAGAGGGGAATTTAAGGTCTTCAACCCCAGATCTAGTAACGGGAAAAATCCCTAGATCATATTGATCTGTATATTTGCATAGAGGAAGGAGCGTAGCGAATAATCATGCGGATGTGTGAGGCTGAGCCTTTCATTCTAGGCTTAAGCCCTGAAACCATCTACTGGCAGTTCAATTTTTCATTGAATAAATAGACTGAAATATTAAATATAAAATATGAATTTTGGTGGAGTGTGATCCATGTTAATGTTGCTCCAGAAATTGACACTATACTTTGATTCTGCTCTTCGGAAAGGAACATCTGCCCAAGCAATTCCATCTCCATCTATTAAAACTACCGGGAATATTTCAAAAAAAGTAGGCATACGATGCTTAAGTAATTGATTTTGCAAGAATTTGTAAAATATATATGCTTGAGACAAAGAAGATAAGTCCCAATAAAGATTAGAATTTTTGTTACTAATACTAAAATTAATCCCTTCACCTATAAAGAAACTAATAACACCAATCCCATTTATAATTCCATCAATTATACATCTACTAAAAAACTGAATTAGTTTAGCTAATTCTCTTACATTTCCAATAAAATTTACTATAGTTCTTGTCTAATAAGTGGAACGCATTAGCTGTCGCTCTCCATTTGGGCAGTAAGGGTCGGAGAAGTGCAATCACTCGCTCTTAAAATTATTTTTTATTATATCTTTTTTTTCTATTTAATATACAATAAGTTTTTATTCATTTACTATAAGAAATGTAGAAATGATTTGTAGAATACCTCATCGGTTTAAATTATCCATACGATATTGGATTACCCCTAAAATAGATTGATTCCTTAAAAACTTTATAATAAAGAGTTTAATCATTTTCCCCTCAATAGCATATTTGAGGAAAAATAGGTAGGTTCCTGTAAGATTAGATCCCCCTTTAATAATCGGACGTGAAGGTTTCCTCTCTTCCGGCTCAAGTAGTTATATCAAATAAAGAAGAGATTTTTTTTACTTTGTTCGATAAAAAGAAAAGCCTACAAAGAACTACGGATTGCAATTTTCCATGCATTTCCAATTTTTCACTCAACGATGGAACTCTGCTTATATCCTTTTTTAAGGACAGACGAATCAAATGATATTTACATTTTTCACTAATTTTATGAACAAAAGCCCTTATTTTCATATTTCTTACTCCTTTTTAATTTTTAATCTATTCCTTGAAAGAAAATAAGTCTCTTGTTTTTTTGCTTCAAATTGTATCTTTCATGAAAGGGTTTTTTTCTGCCTTTCACTTGAAGTAGGTAGTCTCTCCTTCATCTGATAGCTTTCGCTAGCCACTACTTGCCATAGATCGAAACAACTTCCAGGCCCCCTTTTTTGAATGATTTGAATCAGAAATAATTCGCAAGAATAACTCTTGTTCAAACAATAGAATTAGAGTCATAAATTTATGCTTGTTCCTAAAGTAGAAACAGTTCAGTATGCTCCTGAATAGCTTCCTTCAAAAAGGTTTTCGTTTCCTCAATGAATGTGCAATTCGAGACTTGAGTAAAACTCATATTGGAGAAGAATATGGGCCTTAGGTTCATTTTTTTTACACTGATCTTTTTACTTTTACTAATATTTTCATAGAAGTGAAAGTTAAAATAAGATTTAATAACTATCTTTGTAGCTCTAGAATCTTTAAGTATTCTCCGGTGTTGTAACAAAGAATCAGGCTTTGTTCCCATGTCCAATCGGTGCCCATGAAATAAACACCCTTCGCGACGACAATAAAAGTTCTCATGACATCGATATGTCGATCCCTACATAATCGAGCTTGGCAGAGGCATTTTACCATCCTTCTTTCTTCGAGGAGCATAATGCATAGTAGAAGAAGGGGACATGGATGTCTGTATCACTTGATCATAGGATAGAAAATTATATACATGCACTGTTGGTCTATATATGTATATTTTTTGGAAATGATTTCCAAGGATTCAAAAAAGAAATATATATGGTTTTATATAAGTATTGATTTTAAAATATTATATATATATATATAAATGTTATATATATGTTTAAATTCTTGATTGTAAAATTTTATGTTTGGAAATTTTAAAGTTGTAAGTAGTTTGAAATTATAAATGTTAAGAATTTACTTATAATTTTACTATTTTTAAATATATAAATATATTTAATTTAAAATAAATTTAATAATAAGATTTGATTTAGTTAGTATACAATATGTTTTAAGTATTTATATAAAACTTTATTTTAAAAGATAGATTTTATAATAATTTTAATCAACTGAGGTTGGAAAGATAAATTTGAAATTGATTTGAAATTTTATTTATTTAAGAATTATACTTAAATAAGATTGATTTGAAACTTATTAAATTTGAGATTTTAAGGATACGATTTTATAACTTGATTTTGATTTAAGATGATTTAATGAATCCTTTCAAATCTAGATAAATTTAAATGGGATAATTAGGTTTTATTTAAATTTGTATTCTGAAACTTTATTTAAATGATATTGGATTAACTTAGTGAATTTTCAATATTAAATAATGGTAAAGTTGAATTTAAAATATAAGTGAATTTATCAAATAGAGTTATTGTAAAGGTTTAAATATTTTAAACTTTGAAATCTATTGAAATTGAAATGGTTATTTTATAGTTTAAATCAATATCTGAAATCGATATAATATGGTTTATTGAGATTTGAATTGAATTGAAATGAAGAATTGAAATTTGATTTGAATGGGATTTTGGAGTTTGAGTTAATTAGAATTGATTTGTGAATTTGAGGAAACTAGTTTTATCATGTAAAGTATTTTAAATATATTTAAAACTACTTTAATATTTTACTTTATAAATTATTTTAATATAAACTATTTTTTAATTTTTAACCATTTTAATATACTAATTATTTTAATTTATAAAGTATTTTAACTTATAACTTTTTTAATATACTAATTATTTTATTATATAAACTACTTTAACTTATAACTATTTTAACATATACTATTTAATATCTAACTATTTAAGTGGGAAGTGTTATGTTTTCAAAGTGTTATGATTTCCAAGATATTATGTTTTTAAAATGTTACGATTTCCAAAGTATTATGTTTTCAAATTGTTATGATTTCCAAAGTGTTATAATTTTTAAGTTTTATAGTTCCTAAAGTGTTATAACTTTGAAGGTGCTATGATTTTTTGAAATGGATATATTTTAAGTGAAATGATATCGTATTAATATGGTTTTGAAATGATATTGTATTTTGGTTTTGAAGTATGAATTATTTGAAATGAAATGACCGCGGTGTTAAAACAGCATTTGGTTGTTAATGAGACTAGGATCAGTTATTGTCATACTCTCTGCCCATACCAAAAACCAATTTAACAACCGTGTACACGGTGGAGATTTCAGAATGAAGTAGGATGGTTGGCAACGATTCTGATTGAGGTATATATGTGGATCTGACTCCTATGAGTTAGCTTAAGGTGGCTAAAACAGGAGCAATCGACGGGTCAAGTGAGGTAGCTCTTCCTATTGGACACACTTCTTCGATACCATTCTATTACTTTATGAGTGATTGGGTGCACCCTTGGATTTTTGGGAGTGTTGATCAAGTTAGGCGATTGCTGTGGCTTTGCATTACAAACATCCTGGAAGTGTAATTGGTATATCTACCCTGGCATTGCCTAGTTTTTCCATGTCATCTACCATATTGAACCCATCATGAGTTTGTTTTGTGTCGTACCTATGGAGTGCCCTCTGGTAGCTTCCAATTTACGGTGGTATTATGGTACTGTATAGACTATGACACAAAAAAATGTGTTAAGGGGGATATGGGTAATGCGTTAACGCTATTGTAATAGTTTACTTTACTATAGACATATTATAATAGCATATTGTACTACATAGTAGATAGTTCCATGAATCCTTAGAGGATGGGTATCCAAAACATCCTTTGAGTTACTTGTATTTCAATTGATATTTCACTTGAGTCGGATTTATTAATATAAGAACGTTAATCCTGACTCAAGTGTTTTTGTGTTTTGCTTATGCTCCATCAGACTGAGTGTCACAGCATTTGATGCTCACCTTTGGAGTTGGAGCTTCACTTGGAGATCCATCAAGATATATACAGTTTTTAGTTATTCAGTTAACTCCAGTGATATACTCAGATTTTGTTATTTGACTATTATATTGAGAGTTCTATGTATTCATGACTTCTGTTGTATATATTTAAATCTATTATATATATAGTAGCTTCATGAACTACTATTAATTTATTTCCACTACTTATTGTTATATTACTTTATGTTTATTTACTGTATATGTTGAGTTTTGCCAAATATAAATTAACAAACTGATATTTTGAGCAATTCAAATCTGGCATGTGTGGATACGAATGGCATGAAATAATGGGATGTTACAATATTAAATTTCGAGGTAGGTAGACTTCTACCTACCATAAAGGTTAATAATGTTATCAATTCAAGGTTTAGGAGGTAATAATACCCTAACTTGAACAGCCTCATAATTATTTGAAGGATTGTTTAAGTTTGAAATAGAATATTGATGTTCAGTATATTGAGTATTATTTCTGTATGCAAACTCGGTTACTTATGGAAATTAAATAGTCCTATAGTTGGCATAAACAACCGATGAGTAGACTGATCCTCTATTTGCGAGATCTAGAATCAGAGTGCCTAGGCAAGGATCTAACTTACCTGACTTCGTTTCTAGGCAAGGGAAATGTAAAGTTGAGAATATCGGAAAGGTTATAAGGGCAGGAGATTGGATTTCCATAATTGATCTTTACAACTTATGATGGTATGGAAAGTATTCTTTTCATACTTAACACCAAATTTTGGAAACTCTTCTCGATCTTGAGATATGAGAATGTATGTTGTAGCAAGGATAGTTCTCTAACTTATTCGGTTTATTCTTAGTCGAGGGATAGTACTGTTTGAAATCAGAAAGTGCTGGTAAGTGTATTGGGTCTAATTCCCGTGCGATCTATTTACTTATACCATAAGAAAAGGTAATTTGGGTTTATAGTAAAAAAAATTAAATGACAGTTACATGGTTTGGAAAAATATGAAATTATTGTTAAGATTTGAGTTTATACTTATACCATTGAGATAAGTAAATGAATACCATTTCTAAGTATTAAAGTTATAGTGTTTTGTGAATATACTTATATCTTTGAAATAAGTATATCGATATTTTCCAAGCATTGAAAGAGTATAGATGAAAAATGAATGAGTAGTATACTTATGTATATCTTTTCTAAAGGGGTATTTTAATATAAATATTTGAAAGGAGATTTTAATTAATAAAAGGATTAATTAAAGAGGCTTGGTGGTTGCTTATGTGCTTAATCATCCTAGTTATATATTTGATTGGATTGTTTGTTTATTTGATAGTTAAATAACCAACTATCAAATCTTGACCATTTTTGAAACTATCAGTTGTCGGTTCGGAGAGATCGAGATCAGATATGTTATCCGAAAACCACTTCAAACAGACATAAGCATTTTAAATTAGTCTTGAAGATGATGGAATCAAATAAGGAATTCTTTGAAATGCAAGGGATGCTTACTACTAGTCCTAAGGATATAGTAGAAATAGAGCCTTCAGTTTGTTTATATACTGAACAACTATATGGATGAATGCTGGCATTGCATTGTTGTCCGGAGGGCAGTGTTAGCATTCTAAGAGGGACTTTCTAAAAGATAAAACATAGCTTCAAACATTACACCCACAAATAACTAAAACATGGAAGATGTAGCAGGGCTATATGGTTCGCTGCCATTAAGGTATGATAATTACTTGTATCTTGATCCATATTATTTGATTATGTATGCTAGGCCCTCAGAACGGTTTATGATGTTGGCAATAGGGGTGGTAATCATATTTGGTACTATCTAGGAAAGGGTAGGCTGGTTCTGTGTTGGTGTAGGTGCAAGGCTTGCAATATTGTTGCATTTTATCTAGAGGTGTACTATACGGAAGGTAGTCCCTTATCTTGTCATTGTTGGAATCCATTTTCCAATACATGCATTACAGACTTAGTTGTATACCAAATATGTTGGAATATCAAATTTCAACTATGTTATATATTTATTTTGAACCATAGATAGTTTTATAATATCACTGGATTTTCTACAAAAAATTTGGTTATCGTAAGGCAAAAACTTGTATGCATTTATGTGTAGCTTGGTCTTACGAGATATCTTTATTTTTAAAAGGTTTTATGACATTAAATAATCTAAGTGATTTGAGTTTTTTTACGCTGGTTTAATAGACTGATCTGAGTTTTATTTTCTTATGATACTTTGGTCAGACCTGAGTACTTTTCCATTTAGTTATGGACGATTTGGAGTATATAGAAATGAGTTGGATGCCTCTAAGACATATTCATGTATTTTATTTCTGTTGTTTTTTTATTTTTATTTATCAAAAATTGTAAGGACGGACTGTTATAACTGTCCAGCCTGATGATAGATTAGTTACTCCGATTGTTATAGGTATAATAAAGTTCTTTTTGTAAAGATCTAATGTACATTATAAATTGCTCGTCACGATGTGAGACTATGTTGTATCTTTTACTTTATTTCTCCCTAGCAATATGCCTTTCAGGCACTTGGATGTTGGCACATGAATACCATGGATTAGTGTTGATTTTGAGGGTCGAAACGGCAGGTTGTTTCAACATGGTATCAAGCTAAAGATTAAGCGAGACTCTTGGCCTTGGTGGGATAAACTCATTAGAGATAGTGTAAGTGACACTCTAGAATGAGTTTGAGTGTGTATAAATGAGAGTGCATATTTATTAGTGCTATAAAAATGTTTTATATTGTATCGATTGATCTGTTGAGTGGTTTATGGATTCTGGTCGATGCGCCTGATCAACGTTGTGGATGGGGATTCCTAAACACTTAAACAAGATAAACCGATACAATATTGTTTTGAAATGGTTAAGTGAAATAATTTTACCAAAGATTATATTTTATATATAAAAGAATGACTTACAAAAATTGATATAGTTGTTTATGATATGTTTGCTTGTTAGGGAATGTTAATATTAAATTATTATCAATTATTGTTTGATTAGTTCGTTCGTCCAATTTAGGAGCATTTACTAAGGTTTGCTGATTGATTATTTATGCTCGACCAGTTTATGAACATTTTTTATTTGGTTGTACTAAATACGAATAACTTATGAATTCAGTTTCATGATTCAACTTTAAGGAATTTGTTAATAATTTGCATTTAACAAGTTTACTTTGTTAAAATGGTTACTGTAATAAAGAAAGTAATTATACAAAGGTAATTTTATACAAATTAGGTTTATAAAAAGTATCTTATAAAATAAAGAGGATTTTTGGGAATTTAAATTTCGGTGTCCTTGAAAATGGATTTCAAATGATTTTTGGAAAAAAATGATAATAGTATTACTTGAAAGTCTTTATAAGTATAACTATTTTAAAAAAGAATTCGAGTAAGATACATTTTCTTTGGATAGTTTGGAAAAATGTCTCAATTAGTTTTGTAGTAATCTAAATAATCTTCTAAGTGACAATCAAATGTTCTCTTAGGCAAATGTTGTAGTGGACTTAATAAATTATTCCCTTTATTATTGTATAATCGAAACAAATTTGAATCTAAGCAAACCGAAAGCAAGTTTTAGTAAATAAAGTACAAAATTTATTTTATATATATGATAAATATAAGTAGTATTGTTTCAAAACTGGATTCGAAAAAGAAAAGATATTAACTTCACTAGTTTGAGAAGCTCGAAAATGACTAAAATGGGTAAAAGATGTGTTCGGATGATAAGCACTTCTCTTAAGTATTTCCCTTCTTTGAAGGGGATGTCTGATACTATTTGGTAGGACCAAGTTCCTTAGTATTGTTTTGGAGTTACTTGGTCTATATTTATATTTCTATGAATAGGCTTTGAAATAAAAATCTGGTAGTTAGTCCTTAAGTTTTCTTAAAGCAAATGGATTTAAAATAAAAACGATACTTTGATAAAGGAGTGTGTTGGTAAATGAAATTGTTTATATGGGTTTAGGTCACTCTTTGTTTAAGGATAAATAATCTAACACAAGTTTTAATGGGTCAAATTAATAGAAGGGTTAATAAGCTTTGGTTATTTAAACCATGTCATTTGTTTTAACATCTATGTTGTCAAGAATATTTGATTTTATTAGGCTGACTAAAAAAACATCTTTACCTTAGAGATGTCTTAGGAAAAGTAGAATCTAGGACTAATTTTGGATACCAGCATCCTACTCTTCTTAGCTACTTGCTAGATCGGATGGGTAAAGAGGTTAAAGAGGTTGACTCAGTTTTAAGACCACGATTTTTTTTGGGTCTACATCTGAATTTAAGAAATGTTAAAAGATTAAATTAGATAGTTGTATATACTCTCAGGATATTGTAGGGTATTATAAAGTTTAAAATTAAGTAACATTTTTATTTTTTTTAAGAATAATTTTAGAAGTAAAAAAGAAATTGGTATAAGTACGAACCAATAAGAATAAGTACGTAAGTTGTACGTAGATTGTTTCTTTGCATGGTTCTTCATCCAAGATTCAAGTACATGACTTTGAGGTGATTCACATCGGTTCGAATAAGGATTTATCACTCGATTCTTGACGACGAACACTTAGTGAGTGTCTTGATATGGTACCAAGGTTTTCTATCATAGTATATGGCTATGTAAGGAGAATGAAGATTCCTAATCAAGGAGCCTAATTGGAATCCACAATAGGGAAGCCGGGTGAGCGATACTTGTTTGGAAGAAAAGCTTATGTATTCATAAGTTAGTGATAAAATTAGATATTGTGTGTGGATGACCTATATATGTCGTACTGTCTTAAGTATATTTGCCTTTAATGTTTAATGATTTATGAGGAGTTGGGTAGATAGCTCTTTAATTTGTCATAAGGTATTGTGAATAATCGATTGAGTAATAACCTGTGGCTGTTGAGCATGATGTATGCTCAGTAGTTTGTTTACCATCCTTAAGTGATGAAAAGGTTGCAAACCTGAACAAACAGTAAGTTTGTTTATTAGTCATTTAACAATTTGGGGAATGTTAAATATTAGTAAAGCTTGTTTCTTGGTTGTTTGTTTGTGATGAAATTTCGAGGTCAAAATTCTTTTAAAGGGGGAAGGATGTAACGACCGAGAATTTTATCACTTTGATTTAGAAATATTTTATTAATTTTAGATATTTAAGTTAATGGTTTTTAATGATCAAATATGTCTCTTTTAATTAATAAGTAATGATGGTTAACTCATTTTGGAAGTTTGTTTACAAAAATAAAAGTTCCAACAAAATTGAAAATGTGATTGAAAACCGTTTTTCGGATTTCGAATTTTTATCGAACGAAAGTTATCGCAATGTTACACATTTGTACACTTTTATATCGTACACATATACATATTATAAGTGATTTAATAAAGTAAAAAGGGTTAATAAAAGTATGTGTGATTAATGTTTAAAAATTAATTAGTTAAGATAATAAAGTAAGGAAAATATACTTCTTTCTTATTTTAAGTGTAAAGTGCTAAAGTACATGGATTTAAGTGCTTCTTTTTGGTGATTTGATGGCAAGTACATTTTTTCACATGGGTATGTAAGGTTTTGGAGGGTATTTGTGTAATTTGGCAGAGGGATATTTGGTGTCCTTTTCCATTTTTTCCATTTCTATAAAAGGAGCACCTTTTATTTCATTATCACCTTTTCTTTCATTTCTATTTCCACTTTCACCTTCTTCCTTTTTTTTTCATGTCTTCCTCCTTCCTCATCCATTTCCATTAAAAGAAACCACATCAAAAGTAACTCCTTTTTGCCTCAAAATTCTTCTATATCCTAAAAAGGAGCTAATACCAACACCTCCTCAAAATTCCAAATTTAGCACCTAAAATTCAAATTGGCCTAGGGCCGTGAGCACCAAGGAAGAAGGGGGGATTTTTGTGAGCATTAGGGGATAAGAGGAGATGTTTTCGAATGCTAGCAAAGTGCAATTTTGATTGTTGGTTTGTAGGATGAAGTGGTAGTTTTTTAGAAGATTTTGGTTGAAATAAACGTGAGATTTCTCACTTTGGTTTAGTTAGAAAATGTTATAATAATTTAGTAATTATTGTGTTGTGATTTGCTTATATTGTTGATTGTTGTTGTTGATTCCCGCTTGAAAGCAGATTACATAAATAACCATTGTGTCGCAGGAAAAAAAACGATGAATGAAAGTCAAAGTGTCTTCGTAGCGAATATGTCACTACTAAATTACTTCGTAGAATAGAAATGTGTTGTGGGATCCAAAAGGATTCATCGTCCGTTGTTTTATGTTTCATTTATATATATGTATATGAAATGATTATATGCTATGGCTTGGTAATATTGAATATAACTTGGAAAGTTGAATTCTTTTGATAATAAAAACAAATGGTAGCTTGTTTAAGCACCATAGCAGTCACAAAGTCTCTTTTCGAATTTGAAAAGTTATGGATTTTAAATTGACTTCAACCTTATAAAAAATTTAAAGTGAAATTGTAACAATATGCCTTTTTGGACTATTTAAATTGACGATAAACTATACATGTCAGACTCAAACCATTCGAAAGGGAAGATTGTTATGGGTAAATAAGAAAAAGCAGAGAAAGAAAGAAACAAAACATAGAATCTCATAACGGAATGACAAAATATAGTAATCAAATAAACAGTTCATGAAGCTGTCTACAAATAACATTGATTATACTTTTATACTACAGATCACAGTTATATACAATAAGAATAAATAATAAATAAATGCACCTGAATAACATGATGAAGTGGAATAAATAATATAATAAATAGTAATAGTATTAAATCTTCATTTTCGTCCTCCAAAAGCAGTCTTCGATAGCCGAAAAGCTCAGACTGACCCGAGCGAATTGAAAAGACAAAACATTCGAGTCAGAACTATAAGATCTTATGTAAGTTAAATCAACAGTAAATAAATATGAGTGTAACGATGTAGGAGGTATTTACGGGATTTGACATCTCCATCCAGTATCTAACGTGAGTACGGTAATTTAAGAGATGTTCGGGATTACCATCTCTTAAGGATATGTTAAACTGTTTACTATGCAGTACAATACCCTATTATAACTATGTCTACAGTAAAGTAAAGTATTAAAATAGCGTTAAGGCATTACCCATATTCCCCTTAACACATTTTTATATAGTCCCGTGGTCTATGCAGTATCGTAATTCCTCTCTAAATAGAGGGCTATCATTGGGCACTCCATAGGTATGGTACAAACCAAACTCGAAGAAGGCACGATAGGGCATGTGAACACGGCACTTGGGGCAATGCCAAGGTAGATATACCAATTGCACTCCCGGACTAGTGGTAACGCATAACAGCTAATACCGCCCACCTCGGATACACTCCCATAATCAAATCAAGAGGTGGCCACCAAATCAATCACAAGGTCAAAATATATAGTCGAAGAATTGTACCCGATAGGAGGAATGACCTCACTTGGCCCGGTATAGCTCCTGTTTTCTTCACATCTAAGCTGACTCATGAGAGTCAGGGCCACGTAAATACCTCATACAGAATCGTTCGTCAAACCATCCTACTTCATATTTGGAATCTCCACCACGTACACAGTTGCTAAAGTGGTCTCTAGTATTGGCAGAGAGTATGACAATATCTAATCCCTGTCTTTTTAACAACTAAACGCTTATTATACATCGGATGGTTCTTTTACATTTCCCAAAACCAATTCATAATCGATATCAAAATCATATTCTCAAAATCAGTTCACTTTTGAATCATATTCACTTTCAAAATCATATTAACTTTTGAATTTATTGATAAGATAGGTTAATTAAATCATCGCTCCTAAATCATCATATTTACTCAAATGTGTCATTTCAAAAAAAGGTATCGATTCCAAATTCCAACTTAGATTTTATCATCATCAAGGATTTAAATATAAATACTTAAACTTTACATAGCCTAAAATTTTAGAAAATAGTTAAGATAGTCATAAATAGTCTTAATAGTTTTAAAAATAGTTTAAAATAGATTTAAATAGTTTAAATAGTAAAAATGGTTTAAATAAATTTAAATTTAATTTAATTAGATTTGAAATGATTTAAAATAGATTAAATAGATTTAAATTATATTAAATATATTTTAAATAAATTAAATATATTTTATATAGATTTAAATTATACTAAATAGATTTTAAATAGATTAAATAAAGGGACAGTTTGGCACAGGTCCCTAATAAGTTTCAAAATACACAAAAACCCTAGTAAAAAAAGATTGTAAACTGGGTCCCTAGAATTAATTTACTGAATAATGGCATACATTTATGCAATTATTCAGTGAATAATTACAGGCATTTATGCAATTATATCAAAAAGTTGCAGACATTTCCATAATTATTCACTGAAAATTTGCGAAAATTTTCGCAATTATTAACCAAAAAAATTCGGAAATTTCCGTAATTTTTTCAAAAAGTTGCGGAAAATTCCACAATTATTCACCAAGAAATTATGGAAATTTCCGCAATTATTCACTGAAAAAATTGCATAAATTTATGCAACTTTTGGATATAATTGCAGAAATGTCTACAATTATTCAGTGAATAATTGCATAACTATATGCAATAACTTAACAACTTAATTCTAGGGACCGAATTTACATACTTTTTTTAATAGGGTTTTTGTGTATTTTGAAACTTATTAGGGGGCTGTGCCTAATATTCACTTATTTTTTTTTAAAATAGATTAAACAGGTTAAATTATACTAAATAGATTTTAAATAGTAAATAAATTTAAAATAGATTAAATAGGTTTAAATTATATTAAATAGATTAATTAAATTTAAAATCGATTAAATAGATGTGAATTATATTAAATAGACTTAAAATAGATTTAATTTGTTTTAGATATGTAAAATAGATTAAATTGATTAAATAGGTTCTAATAGATTAAAATAAATTAAAATAGTTTAAATTGATTAAAATAGTTTAAATTACATAAAATAGTGTAAATTAGTTTAAAATAGATTTCAAAGTAATATCCAAACATTTTTAATAACTCAATTCTAATAAAATTCATTTATATTTGACACTTAAATTTTGAAATTCCAATTTATGTCCTTTGAAGAATTCATTAAATCAATTCTAGTTTCAGCATTAACGCTTGGATTATCGAAAATAATTCTGTTTATATAAATCAATTTCTATTTCAAAATGCCAGTTAACTGAATTCAAAATTTAAAGAATCAAAAGACATTTAATTTAACCAATCCTATGTCCGTGTATAATTTTCTACCATATTGTCATGTGATACGGATATTTATCACTTCAATCCGCAATTTAAAATTTTATGGTTATATATCATTTCAACCTACAATTCGGAATTAAATAAAATCCATAAAATCACTCAAGTCTATCATTTCAACCCATAATGATTTTTCCCTAGTTTATAGATCGTTCGGATATGTATCATTTCAACCCAAAGGAAACTTGCAGTGTTATAACAATATAAAAACACAACATCCAATCATCCAATATCAACAATCCATCACAATCATCATCCAAATCAACCAATAAACATCAATATATAACTGATTATCATTAACAGGCATTAAATTGACAATTAAATTCAAAATTAAATTAAATGATGATTAAATGCAATAAAAGTCAAATTTAACTAGAATGACAATTTAAACATATCAAACATCAATAAATTTCTAATCACGTCATAAATTTAATTTAACTAACATAAGATAATTTAGTAGTTGTGAGTGGATCAAAACACTCACCTTTCATTTCAAATCGATTCGAAAGTCAAAACAAGGTCTAAAATTCAAAAGTTTCGGAATTCGACCAAACTAGTTTCATAATGTTCGAAATTTCGATACAATGGAGAAATTCATGTGAATCGAACCTCGTACGTGAAAGATAAACAAGTTAGAATGATTGAATTTGAAATTTGAATAAAATAAAATAAAACCATCACTCACTAGGGCCACGTCCGCCGCCTTCTCACACTGAAGCCCTGATCAAATTACGCGATAACTTGTTCGACTTTCGTTCGAACCCCACTGGCCCCGGCCTCCTCAAGCAGTCGCGACTAGGCCAGGCAACAACGCACAGAGCATCGACCCCTTCCTCTTTGTCCTGTGACGCTGGAGAACGACCGTCATCGATCGAGACACAGCAGCCGCTGCATGGACTAGTATCCCTAGTCAAATTTTCATGCTCGATCCAACCATCAAATCGCCAAGCCAACTACACGGATGAACTGTATGCAACGATCTCCACAACTTAGTACCCTACAATCGATGATCGGTCGGAGTTGATCGCAACCCAATGAATGGCCGAGGATGATTTAGCCAATACCAACAAAACAGAACCCGATTGCAAAAACGAACTGTAGATTTGAGTTGCGCTCGTCGAGAGCTTCAAATCGATGTATAATTTGATATAGTTTGAGAAGTTTTAATTTTTCGATTTGATTTCCAATTTAATTTAGGAATTTAGATTTCTGCCATTTGAGAAGGAGGAACAGATAGAAGTTGCTGTACATATAGAATAAGAAAAATGAATGCTAGGGTTTGGGGAAAAAACTATTTATATTAACAAAGCCCGATAAAAAAATGAACATATATCGAATTGGCACGAACGACAAATAGCGACCCAAAAAGCCCGTTCTGCCTCCAAAACAAAAATGGCTCATCCCATATATCAAAATAGATGTTTTTGATTTTTTTAAACTTAATGGAACAAGTTTCATGTCCTAATTCCATCATATGAAGTTAGTTAAAATCCAGCTTATTACAAATTGATTTCAACTGAATTTAATTAAATTGATTTCTACGCGTTTCGAGTCCGTACGATCAAATGAAAATCCGATCACTACGAAACTTGAAATCTAACAATAATTCACCATTATGGATCCGATAAAACTAGATTCGTTGAAATCCGAGATAGTTGTCAAAATGGATATTTTCCTGTTAATTAGAAATTTTTTCATTAAATTGATTAAATCACTTTTTAATTCCACCTTTTATAACTAACAAAATTTATCGCTTTTGATTACTTAGACATATACAATAATTTAAAAACAAGTTTACATATGATTTCAGTGTTAAATATTACACTAATTATAGTATTCAATTTTAACTGTAATTAAATCCAATTAATTTCAAATAAATTGACTTACTTTGATTTAAATCTTTTAATTTCATCATTCATTACTATACGCATACTTTAACATTATGATATATCTTTTTACGTTAGTATCCCACAATAACCGTCTTTTATTTATTAGTTGCAATTTTCCAGTTATATTGAATTTTTTCGATTTTTACCTTAATTAAAATTTAAAAATCCCAATAAATTAATTCATCTTGGTTTCACTCTTTGTATTAAATTAATTATTTCCTTGTGAATATAATTAACATTTCTATACCTTTTATTACATTCATAATTTGCAGTTGTCGTCTTAACTCATATTAACGTGATATTTAATAACATTTTATTGCAGTTGATTTCAAATTTAATTCAACAGATTAAATTAATTGGTAACAAATGACAATTGCTACCTTTTCTTAATTTAATAACATTTGTTAGTTTGTTATCTGCACAAAAGTGCCATAACTACTACCATAACACTACTTTTATTAGTTACATACTATTTCATTAATTTATATACATTCAAATTATCAATTACTCCTTTAACCCAGTTTATCAATTTCTACACACATCGTTACAATTAATTTACAATCTGTAACCAATTATAACTTTAATCATTTTAGTTAATTCAGATTACATTTAAAGCATTTATCAATTACCTTATATTAATACTGTTACATTTCATTCCAGTTATATTATTATTATTAAATCGTAAATTTTATTTCTTCCAACATTAAATAATAAAACTTTATTAAATTAACTATTTTTAATTATCGAAAATTACAGATCTTTACTCTCTCCCCCACTCAAAACTTTTCATCCCCGAAAAGAGAAAAGAAGGAATTAAGGAATTAATATATTTTATTTAAAGTATTAAATTTATAAATAATTAATTTACAAAATTAAATAATTTAAATAAAATATATCACTTTATAAACAATTCAATCCTTTATATTCAAGTTAATAAATGTTTTAAATTCACGAAAAATTTGATAGTCTCCTTTGTACGGAGAGGTCCGGGAGAAATAATAATATCAGTAATAACAATATATATCACATATTTAAAATAATTTATCCCAAACTACGGGAAAACAATATAATATCGCTATAATAGTGTCTAAACTATATACAATCTCCTAAGAATCCATTAAACATGAGTGAAGTAACTTAAGAGATGTTCGGGATTATAATCTCCTGAGGATCCGTTAAACTATATACTATGTAGTAACATACGCTATTATATTAGTGTCTACAGCAAAGTAAAGTATTAAAATATCGTTTAGGCTTACCCATATTCCCTTTAACACATTTTTATATATTCCCATTGTCTATTTAGTACCGTAATTCTCCGTAAATTGGAGGGCATCAGACAACACTCCATAGATATGTTACAAACCGAACCCATAGAAGGTGCGATAGGGCATGTGAACACGACACTCGAGGCAATTCCAGGGTAGAGATAGGAGTTGCACTCCCGGACTGGTAGTAAATCATCGCAGCTACTTCTGCCCACCTCGGGCACACTCCTATAATCAAATCGAGCGGTGGCCACTAAATCAATCACAAGGTCAAAATATAGTATCGAAGAAATGTGCTCGATAGGCGGAATGACCACACAAGGCCCGGTATAGCTTCTGTTATAGTCACATCTATGCTGACTCACGGGAGTTAGGGTCACGTAAATACATCATACATAATCGTTCACCAAACCAACCTACTTCATTTCTGGAATCTCCACCACGTACACTATTGTTAAAGTGGTTTTCGGTATTGGTAGAGAGTACAACAATATCCGGTCCGGGTCTGTTTAACAACCAAATGCTTTTTACACACTGGATGGTTCATTTACATTTTCAAACACCAATTCATAATTGATATCAAAATATCGTATTCTTAAAACTATATCACTTTCGAATCATATTCATTTTCAAAATCACATTCACTTTCTAAATCATATTTACTTTTGAATTTATCGATAAGATAGGTTAATTAAATCCACTTTCCAAAATCGTCATATTTACTCAAATATGTCATTTCACAAAAAGGTATCAATTCAAAATTCCAACTTAGGTTGCATCATCAAGGATTTAAATATAAATACTTCAACTTTACACAGTCTGAAATTTTAGAAAATAGTTTAGATTGTCATAAATAGTTTAATTTTTAAAATTAGTATAAAATAGATTAAAATAATTTAAATAGTAAAAATGGTTTAAGTAGATTTAAATTTCATTTAATTTGATTTAAATTGATTTCAAGTACATTAAATAGATTTAAATTATATTAAATAGATTTTAAATAGATTAAATAAAGTTAAAATAGAATTAATAGATTTAAATTATAGTAAATGGATTTTATATAGATTAAATAGATTAAATAGGTTTAAATTATATTAAATAGATTTTAAATAGGTTAAATAAATTTAAAATAGATTAAATAAATTTAAATTATATTAAATAGATTTAAAATAGATTAAATAAATTTAAAATAGAGTAAATAGATTTAAATTATAGTAAATAGATTTAAAATAGATTTAATTAGTTTAAGATAGGTAAAATAGATTAAATTAGATTAAATAGGTTATAATAGATTAAAATAAATTAAAATAGTTTAAATTGATTAAAATAGTTTAAACTAATTAAAATAGTTTAAATTAGTTTAAAATAGATTTCAAAATTATATCCAAACATTTTTATTATCTCAATTCTGATAAATTCATTTATATTTGACACTTCAACTTTGAAATTCCAATTTAAATCCTTTGAACAATTCATTAAATCAATTCTAGTTTCACCATTAACGCTTGGATTATCGAAAATAATTCATTTTATATATATCAATTTCTATTTCAAAATGTCAGTTAACTGAATTCAAAATTTAAAGAATTTAAAATCATTTAATTTAACCAATCCGGTGTCCATATATAATTTTCTACCCTATGTCAGGTGATACAGATATTTATCATTTCAATCCGCAATTTAAAATTTTACGGTTATATGTCATTTCAACCCATAATCACGAATTAAAAAATCCATAAAATCGCTCAAGTCTATCATTTCAACCCATAACAATTTTGTTATAATCTATTGATTGTTAGGGTATGTACGATTTCAATCCATAGGCAACTTGCTGTGTTATAACAATATAAAAATACAACATTCGATCATCTAATATCAGTAATCAAATACCCATCACAATCAGTATCCAAATCAACCAATTAACAATAATAGATAATTGAATATCATTAATAGGTATTAAATTGACAATTAAATTCAAAATTAAATTAAACGATGACTAAATGCTATAAAAGTCAAATTTAACTAGAATGACAACTTAAACATACCAAACATCAATTAATCAATTTCTAGTCACATCATAAAATAAATTTAACTAACATAAGATAATTTAGTAGTTGTGAGTGGGTCAAAACACTCATCTTTGATTTCAAATCGATTTAAATTCAAAATAAGGTTCAAAATTCAACAGTCTTAGAATTTAACCAAACTAGTTTCATAATGTCCGGAATTTCGATACAATCACAATGGAGAAAACTACACATGAATCAGACCTCATACGTGAAAGATATAGAAGTTGGAACGATTAAATTTGAAATTTGAATAAAATTAAAAAAACCATCACCACTAGCGCCACGTAAGCCTCCTTCTCACACAAAAGCCCTGATTAAATCATGCGATAACTCGTTTAACTTTCTTTCGAACCCCACTGGCCACCACCTCAAACCATTGCCGTGTGCCTCCTCAAGCAGTCGCGACTAGCCAGACAACTACGCACAGAGCGCTGACCCTTCCCCCTGTCCCATGACGCCGGTGAATGACCATCGTCGGTCGAGACAGCAGCCACCGCCTAGACTAGTAACCCTAGTCGAATTTTCAAGCTTGATCATGCTGTCAAATCATCAAACCAACCACATGGATGAATTGTGTGCGATGATCTCCACAACCTAGTACCCTCCAATTGACGATCGGTCGAAGTTGATCGCAACCCAATGAACGGCCAAGGATGATTTAGCCAATACTGGAAAAACCAGAACCCGACTGCAAAAATGAACTACAGATTTGAGTGGCACTCGTCGAGGGCTTCGAATCGATGTATAATTCGATATAGTTTGAGGAGTTTTTATTTTTCGACTTGATTTTGATTTGCAATTGAATTTAGGTATTTAGATTTCTGCCATTTGAAAAGGACGAACATATAGAAGTTGCTATACGTACAGAATAAGAAAAATGACCACTACGGTTTGGAGAAACAAGATTATTTATATTAACACAGTCCGATAAGAAAATGAACACATATCCAATTGGTACAAACGACAAATAGCGACCCAAAAATCCTATTCTGCCTCCAAAATGAAATGGGTCATCCCATATACCAACATAGATGTTTTCGATATTTTTAAACTCAATGGAATAGGTTTCAAGTCCTAATTCCATCGTATGTAGAAGTTGGCTTAAAATTCTTCTTATTACATATTGGTTTCAATTGAATTTAATTAAATTGATTTCTACGCGTTTCGAGTCCGTACGATAAAACGACAAGTCTGATTACTACGAAACTTGAAACCTTACAATAATTCACCGTTGTGGATCCGATGTGACTAGATTCGTCAAAATCCGAGACAGTTGCCAAATTGCCTATTTTCCTGATAATTAAATAAGTTATTATTAAATTGACTAAATCACTTTCTAACTCCACCTTTTATGACTAACAAAATTTATCACTTTTGATTAATTAGACATTTACAATAATTTAAAAACAAGTTTGCATATAGTTTCGGTGTAAATATTACACTAATTACAGTGTTCATTTTTAACTGTAATTAAATCCAATTAATTATAATTTAGTTTCGAATAAATTGATTTACATTGATTTAAATATTTTTATTTCATCATTCATTGCTATAGACATATTTTAACATTGGGTTATATCTTATTGCGTTAGTATTCCACAATTACCATCTTTTATTTATTAATTGCAGTTTTCTAGTTATATTGAATTTCGAATTTTGTTAATTTTCACCTTAATTAAAATTTAAAAATCCTAATAAATTAATTCATCTTGGTTTCACTCTTTTTATTAAATTAATTATTGCCTTGCAAAATAATTAACATTTTTATACCTTTAATTACATTCATAATTTTTAGTTATCGTCTTAACTTATATTAACGAGATATTTAATTACATTTAGATGCAATTGATTTCAAATTTAATTCAACAGATTAAATAAGTTGGTAACAAATGACAATCCTTTTATAGCGATAGTCACTATAGATTTACTTTGAAAATCCTAGATTTTATTAAAGTTAAAGGAGGCTAGCTATTTTATATATCTTGTAAATTAGTTTTGAAAGTGCTTTATGAAAGTATATTAGTATTTTAAAAGGAGTTGAAGTTTTTTAATATATCTTGAGTATTTAAAACAAGTAGTTTATTTTAAAGAAATCCCCTTATATATCGGATTCTTTCTTAAAGGATAGTTTTTATTATGATTTGGATGGATATTTGTACTTTGTTTAAAAGGGATTTGGAATTTATATAAATGATTTTTCTAAGGATTTGAAATTGAAGTATCAAAGTAAGTGCTCACTGTTACATAAAGGGAAATCTTATCTTTTTAAATCAACTTTGGTTTAACAATGATCTTTACGTGATGTTTTGGATCAGAGTTTTGAATTATGATTTGAGTAATTTAAATTGTAAGGAAGAGTGTTTTAAAAAGGACTCAAATTTCAAAGGGATTTAACATGAGATTTTTAAACAAGGGGTTTATTTAAAGTAAATCCATTTTTTTGCCAAATTTGAGTTCACTTTTAAAGTGATGGCTTTTGAGTTATGTTTCGAATGGAAGTTTAAACTTTATTTATAGTGTTTTAAAGAGGGACTTAAAATTTATGTAAGTATTTTAAGGGATTATTTGATTTGATAAATAACTAGTATTTTTATAAAAGGAGTCTTGGTTTCCAAATCCACTTTGGTTTAAACAAAGATTTCAAGTTAGATTTATATGGGGGGGATTAAACTTTATTTAAAGAAGTTTTAATAAAAGTATTTTTAAAAGAGGAAGGAATCATGCATTACAACACTATTATTGTAATAACCTGTTTCAAAAAAAGGTAAGAGATTATGGATTATAACATCTTTATTATAGTAAATGATTTTGGAAAGGATGAGTTGAAGTTTTGTTTTATTATAATATGTTTATTATAAATAGTTTAAGTTTGAAATCGAAGATTGATGTTTAATATTTTAAGTATTATTTCCATGTGCAAACTCAGTTACTTATGCAAATTAAGCAGTCCTATAGTTGGCACTAAAAGCAGATGAGTAGACTATCCCTCTATTTGTGAGGTCTAGAGTCTGAGTGCCTAGGCAAGGATCTAACTTTCTTAGCTTCGTTTCTAGGAAAGGATAGAGTAAGTCGAGAATATTGGAAACGTGACAAGTGTTCAAGATTGGATTTCTATAATTGATATTTACAAATTATTGTGTTATGGAAAGTATTCTTTTCATACTTAACACCAAATTCCAAAGTATGAAAACTCATCTATATCTTGAGAATTAAAAATGTATGTTGAGGCAAAGATAGTTCTCTAACTTGTCTGATTTTATTGTTGATCGAGGGATAGTACTGTTTTCAATACGATGTATTTACTTATACCAAAAGGAAAAGTGGTTTTGGTTTATAGTAAATAATGTTTTTAAATGATAGTTGTTTTTGACCCAATTTAACATGGTTTGGAAAAAATATGAATTTTTCATTAAGATTTGAGAATATACTTATACCATCGAGATAAGTAAATAGATGCCATTTCTAAGTATTAAAGGTGTAGTGTTTTGTAAATATACTTGTACTATTGAAATAAGTATAAGGATATTTTTCCAAGGACTGAAAGAGTATAGATGAAAAATGAGTGAGTAGTATACTCATGTGTATCTTTTGTAAAGGGATATTTTAATGCAAATATTTGAAAGGAGATTTTAAATAATGAAAGTTTGAAGACCCTTCTCCTTGACTCTCGAAAATTGACACAAATACATCCATGGTATTCACATGCTGTAAATCCACGTGCCGGGGAGGATATTTTTAGGGGTAAAGTAAAGTAAATGAAAGAGACACAAATTCTCACATTACGTTAAAATAGATAGATAGTACATACAACCACTTTCACTAAGGTACATCAGAGTTTTGGTATCAACTAACCCAGCCAAGAATAGTTATAGCTGCCTGTTCCCACACTTGTAGGTATTAACTAACTTAGACACCGTGGGAAAATGAAATAAATAGATAGGTAGATATCCACGTCGGGTGCTCCAGCTCCATGCTTCAAAAATCTCTTCTAACATGCTTTCCCAAAATACTCCAACGGGATCCTGACCACTTGGCTGCACGGAAAAATAAGGCACCTAGAATTAAAGGGGAAAATAACTTCGGGTTAGTCATGGGACTGGTGTGAGAACTCAAAATACAATGTTTGATAACATAAAGGTATCTCATAAGACCGCGCCGAACATAAACGCAGATGGTTTTTTACCTTATAATAACCAAAACTATTTTACGTAAAAATAAGGGATATTATTTTTAATGATATTCTTGGAAGACATTTGCAAGTAAACTTATTAATCTTAGCCAAAATTATTACATTAATTATACTCCAGCATATTAGCCACAAACATGGGTTCTACAAACAAAATGGTAGGTGCTTATTAGAGAAGGGATTTCCATACAAATGGCCAGGTGAAAGGACTACATTCCGACAGTACATCTCTAGAGAATGTACTGAGGTCAACAGAACATCTGCACCTCTACTAACACAAGATCCGCCTACCTTCCCCACCAGATAGTACCGAATATATGATCGCCTCGGTCATTACTGACCTATCCGAGACGTCTCTTAGCACACACCACAATAATTTAAACCCTAACCTCATAGCGGGTTGAAATTTATCTAGAAAGGGATGACCATCACTAATGGTTGCGAACCACATAGCCTTATTGCATCTACCCTATTTCGGCCATTTCCCAGTTGGGAGGATTAAGGTAACGATTACCTTTCTTATTTTCGATATTCACTTTGAATACCATATTGTCATTCCATGGTCACACACTTGATTTCTACAAAAGTATAACTCCCGTGCTCGTACGTCTCAGAAAAGGGTGTTAAGCTAAGAGACGTTGCCTTCTCCACCACCAAGCAGATAATACGATCATAGAGATCACTCGTGTAACTAGGAATGCAACGTCAGACATTTTGTCCATACAAGTTAGTTCTGGGAATGAACGAAACTGAATGCACTCTCTTACCACATCCTGTCGGTAATTAAACATAGGATTAGTAGCGAGAAGTCCTTGCATCTAAGATATTTAAATGAAGAACTAGTGCCACATAATAAGATATGCGAAATTTCTCCCGAGAGTCGATGACATGTAGCTCAACATTTCATCTTCCATAATTATCTTCAGGTCTTCATTTCGAATATGTAAATTGGTTCGATGTGGTCTTCGGACAGGAATCATCCAAGTCCAACCCCGTTTTCTCTGAACCAATCATAGATAAAAGAGTTCAAGTGAATAGGAAATATTCTTAAATTTATTAAGTTCTTTTTATCAAAATTTCTTTTGGAGATATACATTTCTAAAACATTCTTTCTGGTATATACGTTACTATTAAACCTTTCTTATAAAATCTTTTAAAAACTTTTAAACTACTTTTAAACCAGGAATAAATTCAAAATCATCACAATTTTCGTTTAGGAAGATATTAATCCAAGTAAACCAAATTCACTATCCCCTCCATCAGGCCAGTGCGGATAGCTAGGGAGAGCAAGAAATTCATTTTCCAAACTCAAGCCTAGACACTATCTCTCTAATGCGCAAAAGGCGATCAAGTTATTTGATCGACTCTAAATGTTTAACCATTCCATAAATCCTTCAAATCATCTTTAAAACACTTTATTATTTATTTAAAAACATTTATAATTTTTTTTTTAAAAGTCGTTAAGTTTAAAACTATATTTCAAAAGTTTTTGAAAAGTGTTATGGAAAAGTACCACGGAAAGTGCTTTTTAAGCTACATTGATCAAAATGGATTTTTATTATTTGATATCCATTTTTATTACTCATATCACTTATAAAACGTTTTAAAAGGTTTATAAGATTTATTCTAAATTTTTTAAACAATTTTAAAACCTTATTTTTCAAAGAAATCCAGTTTTGGATTCTGAACTTCCAAGCCGCGATTTTTCTAAAATTTGTTTTACTCGTGTTTCGAAATCTACTTAAGTAATCTTGATTTTGGTTTTTCGTTGAAAAACTACAGATATAATAGTTTAAAAAATTCTTATCTCGAAGAATTCCAAAATATATTCCATTCTATACACTCTTTTGACTTTTATGGTGTGAAATCGCAAATAGCCGTTACGCGACGCGCTTAATTTTGAATTAATTTACTATTACCTTACAAACTTCACCAAAAGACTTTCATATGTTTATAAAACATTTCAAACTCATTTTAAAACCATTTTTTAAAGAGATTTTACATTCCATATACACCAATTCATTAGCATGTGCTTATCGACGTGTATTTTCGTCACTTGCATATATATTCAACATTCATTCGAAGCAATCAAACTTGATTATCAAAGCATATTAAGAATCCATTGCAAACATCATGTCATCATCCAAAATATAATACTTTAGGAGTTCTCACCTTGAATTTTTAATGATTAATTAAAAATCTACTACACCTCCGCTATTTGATTTTCAAAGCTCGCTATTCTTTGGGCTTTAGCTCCTAGATGCCTTAACCATAGCTTGGGGTGGCTAGGTGGGTGCATGGACTAGGGTGGAGTAAGGAGTACTCAACCTATGAGGAAGTGGGGTAGAGATTATAAAGAACAAGGAGAAAAAGTGGAGTTTCGAGATTGTTTTGAGAAGTTAAAGTATATATAAATACATATTATAATTTAAATTCTTTTTATAGTAAATTTTCCCATTATTTCTCTTATGATAAAAGCCATTAAAGAGGAAGAAAAAGTTTAGAAATATGAAGAAGAAGGTGAATGAAATAAAGAGAAGAGGGTAGGGTATTTATAGGAAAAGAAGAGAGTAAAAATATCTATGCACACATTATCTTTTGTACCACCATCGTCACTTCGCCCCTCCCTAGGCACGACAAACGCCCCTCCTACATGTACCCATCACTTTCATCATCTTATGTATGCATATGTTGACTTAGGTATGCTTAAGGAGTTAGAAAGCTTAAACTATCTTATATATTTTATATTATATTTTTATACTTAATTATATTTGTATATGTACGTTTATTTGCATGTCCCCATGTATGCACATGTACATGTATATGTTACATATTCCTACAATGTTGCACAACTTCCACACGTTGTATCATTATATATCCCGATTTCGATTTTCGATCATATTTTCTCTTTTAACATATTATGCATATATTTGTAACCAAATTTTGAAAATAATTTTTTATCATTCTTAAATAATTATAATGATTATATTTTACTTATAAAATCATATAAATTAATATTTATAATTATTTATAAAATTATTGTTATGTCGATAAAGCTAAACGATCATTTACTTAAAGTGATATATTACGAGTCATTACAGACTCCCCTCCTTAAAAGAATTTCATCCTCGAATTAAGATAAGAAGGAAATAACTTAAAAAGAAATATATTTGACATGATGAATATATACAAAAGTATGGATAAGTGACTACAACACAGGCGGTGAGTACACTATAATGATATGATTTATACAATTCAATCTTCCATCCTAAATTCAAGATTTGCCTTTTTCATTCTATCCTCCATTTCCCAAGTGCAATCCTCAGCATCTCCACTTCATTGAACTTTGACTAACCTTACGACCTTCCTCTTTAATCGTTTCTCATCTCGATTAATGATTCGAATAGTTCGTCTAATAACTGCCAAATTTGGTTCTACCTTCATGTCTTCCTGAGCAGTTGTTTTATGATTTGCTCTAGGTCATGCACACGTTTCCTCAAATGAGATACATGAAAGACATTGTGCACTCCTGCCAACCTTTCCGGTAATTGCACTTGATAAGCTAGTGGGCCAATTCATTCAAGAATGGGAAATGATCCAATATGTCAAGATGCTAACTTCCCCGTTCTTCCAAACCTCACCATTCCTCTCAACAGAGGGACTTTCAAAAAGACTGAAACTCTAGTCGAGAATTCCAGATTTCTACGCCTTTGTTTTGCGTAACTTTTCTATCTGCTCTGGCCATCCTTTAGCTTCTTCTTAATCATATCAACCTTCTATGAAGCTTCTCGTATCATATCAAGACCAAGTATTAACCGATCTCCGGTTTCGATCCAACATGCTGGCGACCTACACGGACGACCAAATAGGGCTTCATACGCTGTCATGCCAATAATAGCTTGATAACTGTTGTTATAGGAGGATTCTACTAAACGCAAATGATTTTCCTAGTAGCCTCCAAAATCCAGAATATAGGCTATGAAGATGCACATTCAGAAGGTTTAAATCGACAATAATCCACAAATGCCCAACTTAAACAATCCAAAACGTAGATAATTAATAGGGTTAATTAAGAAAAATAAGAAAAGAAGAAGAAACAAACACATTCTCATATCGGAACGACAAAATAAAATAGTCAAATAAATAGGGTGATAAAGCCGTTTACTATACATTTTATTCTAATCTACACACATTTATCAGAGTTGTATATATACATTAAGGATAAATAATCAATATAGTAGAATAGCATGATGCAAGAGATAATAATAATAGCAATATACCAAAATTTCGTCTTCATCCTCCAGAGAATAATCTCCAATACGATGAAAAGCTCAAGTCTGACCCGAGCGTAACGAAAAGACAAAACACTCGAATCAGAACTGAAATACTCTTATGTAATTCAAATCAATATCACGAAATATGAGTGCAATAACTTAAGAGATGTTACAAGATTTTCCATCTCCTAAGGATCCGTCAAACTATCTATATTTACTAGTGTACGCTACAATAGATAATGTCTATCAGTAAAGTAAATATCAAAATAGCGTTAAGGTTTTACATTATCCCCCTTAACACATTTTTATAGCATGTAATCTATGCAAGTCCTATAAAACAACCAGTAACGTCGGTAGCCAGTGAGTCCCCTGTAGGTACAATACTAAACCACAGTCATAATGGGCTCGTATAAGGATAAAATATGACAAAGCACGTGAGGCAATGCCCAAGGTAGGATTTTACAAGTTTACCCTTTCTGGCAGGTCGTAACCCATCCGTGGCCGACGGCGACCATCAATTCAAACGAAAAAGGTACAACAATTAAACGAAATCACAATAGCAATACAAAGGATTACCATTGCTAGAGGTAGCCAACCTCAGTGGCAAGACATAGGCTCTTGTTTTAGCCATTTTTATTATGACACAAGTGTTAAGGCTATCCATCATCGTTCTCTTACTTTGTTCTAGTAAACATTCACCAATTCAACCACTACTGTAACAACCCTGGTTTTTGGATTACCGAAAAAATAAAAATTTTAAATAGAAATTTTAAATAGAAATTTTAAATAGAAATTTTAAATTAAGAATTGAAAAAAAAATGCAAATCATTTACAAGGTCAGTTGAATACTTCAAAATGGTAGCACGTTGGAAATGAACTGCATATGGCCTTCTTCACGTGTGAGTATAGGTCCATTTAAAACAATTTGAACACTTTTGCTATCACCACTAAATTTGTAAACCAGAGTTTGAACACTCTGTTACTACCATCATCACTTCATGCAAGTTGTGTCCTTCTCTTCACTGGTACATATTATCGCCTTAAATGCTATTGTACAAATTCTTTCCAGCACATATTTTTCTTTGACTTGTTCACATATTGGAAAAGAAAAGTAAGCCTTCATCATTCTTTCGTTTTAAATTCCAGTAGCTCGGTAGAGTATTAATGGCAGTTCAAAAATTTTGCTCCATTTGGATCTTGCTTGCAAATTGGTTCTGAAACAAATTATAGGTGAGTGCAAACTCACACATCTAATTAAAACTATGCTGCCTGTTTTTTTATACACTTTTCTGTTGTTTATATTGGTTTGCATGTTAGCATGGATATACCAGTGTACACAGTTAGTCTAGACCATTGCACGAAATCAAGTTCCAGGTCATTTTTATCTATTTCATTCGTGTACGCGTGGAAGTATTGCCCAGTTCAAATTATATTTTGTCTATATTGTTACATGCATGCATGAAGTGCACAGACTAGTGCAGATCATTTTATACGTGCGGGCAAAAAGGTATGTTGCATGAAAAATGGGACAGGTCATTTTGATACTCTTTATTTTGTTTCGTGTGTGTAGAGGTTTGCATTACACATAAATATGTCCAGGCTATTTTTTCGTGCAAGTGGTATTGTGCAAAAGCTAGGTCCAGGTTATATATATTGTGTCTACCTCATTCTTGCATGCAAATAGTGCATGCACCAAAGAAAATTTTGGCCAGGTCATCTATTTTTATTAACTTCATTTTTGCGTGCAAGATGTGTAGCACAAAACTATGCCCAGACCATTATTTTATTTCATGCGTGAATCTAGTGTTATCCAGGCATTCTTCATTTTCATTTTATATTTCCTGTTTGAAAATATGTGTAACATGAAGAATAATCTAGGCCCTTTAATTTTTGATACGTGTGTGGGTAAGTTGCACTTCACAAAAATGAGTTACAGGTCATTTATTTTGGTTAACTTCATCACTGCGTGCAAATATATGTAGCACGAAATCAAGTCCAGTTCATGTTATAATTTGTTTATATTGTAGTGTGCGTGCATGTAATGCACGAAACTAAGTCCAGGTTATATTTTTGTCTATTTCTTTTTGTGTGCAAGATGTATTGCACAAAGTATAAGTCCAGATCACTTTATTTTTCCTACTTCATTAATTGCATGCAAGTAGGCTTTGCACGTTACTATGTCCAAATCATTTTGTACAGGCATGCAAATAAGTGAAGCACGAAAGTAAGTCACCAAATTCAAGTCCAGGCATTTCATTTTTACGCAAGAATGTTTTAAAACTTTGTATTACGTGTCAGCATGCTAGTAACTTCAGTAACGTCTAGGTTAGCATGTTGCACGTTACTAAGTCTAGTTCAATTTATTTTTGTTTATATTGGTTATGTACGTGCATATAGTGTTACCCTGGCCATTCTTTGTAATTTAGTATGTGCGTGCATGTAGTTAGTGCCCAGGCAGTGCTATATTTGATGCATATATAAGTAGTGTAGACCATTTTTTAATTTATTTTGAATCAGTGTTTTGTTTTAAACTTATTTTGTTGTCGTTATTTTTATAACGGGTTTTTACCCCGGTGTTTATAATTGAAGTGTGTTGTTTTGACGAGATTTTTGACGAATAAAAACTATTGTTGTTTTGACTTCAGTAATCGTCAATTTAAAGTGAGTTTTCAAGCGGCTACCTTGCAATCAAGAAAACCCACAACGCTGATTTTATATCCGTTTTTACGGTGTTTTGTGAAGCACAATTTCCTTGTAGAAATTGCTATAGAAATTGCTTTTTTAATCACATGTTTTCAAATCGTTTAAAAATAAAACTATTTTCAAAAATTTCACGGTTTATGCTTTGAAAGGAATGAGAAATCGATTTAAACGCTTTAGTAAAATTAAGGACTATGAACCCTTACTTTTACCGATTTGATTAATTATGGACTTGTCCATTTGATAACGTAAAAAAAATTATTTATATAAAATACATAAATTTGCACTTTCAAGGAAACGATGACGAGATTTAAACGATTTAGAAAAAATACGGAATATGGAACCATGCTTTTACTAATTCGGTTAATTTTGGACTCGTTAATTGAAATATTTGCCGTGGAGTTGCTGTTTGAAAGTTTTGATGATTTTTATTTGGCTTTCGAGCCACTATCCTGGACCTTCGGGTCAATTACCAGTACTAGGCCTTCGGGTCATTTGTTGGACCTTTGGGTCATTCGTTGGGCACAAATATTATGATGACAGTACTTGGTAGGCTTCGGCCATTTGAGATGCATGTGCGGCGTAGTTTAGGCTCGCCATATGCTGGGATCGATCTATTTATGTTGGTTTTTCTAGTTATCTTATTTTGATTTCTAGATTTTTGTGTATTACTGTTTTGAATTCAATTATGATTTTAGGAGTTGATTTTGATGGTGTTTAATGAGATTTCTTCATTTAAACTATGTTGATTATTTATGTTGAATAGTGTCATTTGAGATTATGATTAACTTGCGTTGGTATTGTTTAATATGCATTCATTTCTAAGTTTAAATTAGACTGATCCGTTTATTATTTTCTTTTAAATAATACTCGGGTCAGACCGAGTTATTTCAGGATAATCGCTATCTCTGATTCAGTTGCTGCTTCAGCTTTTGGGATTTCACGTCGTATTTTGTTTAGGCTTCGGGGTGTTACTTTTGGTGTATTGACTCTCATCTCATGTATGTTATGATGACTATGTATATGTACTTTTGGTTCTTGAGAATCATCGAGTGTTGTAGCATGCATCCAGACTTACCTTCCGCTATGTATGATATTTCTGTTCTGTGATTATACTTATCTGTGTTGTTGCTATTATGAGTTGTTTTGAATTTTTAATAAGCCATCGTGGTTTCGTTTTAGATTTGGATTGAATGTATATCGTTAGGAGTAATTCAATAAACAGAAAAAAAAATTACACAACTCCTATCGATGTAATCAATACTCCTCCAAGGCATAACTTACGGATGGTCGCTTCTAACAAGCCTTATTCTTCGCAATAGCAGACGTTATTACCTTATAATAACCTTTGTTATTGTGAGCATAGAGGTGGGGCGTCATAGCTTGGTATCAAAGCTGAGATTCAGAACAAATTATAATAAACACGGAACATAAGCAGAATGGAACATGAGTTACAACTATTCGAGGGTTTTATTCGTGCCTTTCTAATCTATTCCTTCGTTGTTCTTAAACTTTTATCCACTTTAACATGTTGGAATATGTCTAGGAATAAATCTCATATTTCCGTAGTATGCCATTTGTTAAATTCCTTTTCAATCTTGTATTGTTTTAACTAATCCTTATCTTCTCTTGTTCTCTTAGCCTGTGGCTGGAAGAGGTAGAGGGAAGCGTTCTACTGCAGATCCGTCTAGTAATTCTCATCCGGACGGAGTCTATATGTCAGCTGATCAGTTTATGGAGCTATTTCGGGGTACTCAGCCTTCTGTTGGTACTCCGGCAGCTCCCACTCACAAGTCTACCTTTGCCCGCATGTGTAGTGACTATTCCCACCTTGGAGGCAAGCCTTTCAAGGGATCGGAAAGTGTATTGGAGGTTCAGACTTGGTTGAGCGCTAGTGAGCGCATATTTTCTCTGATGGATCTTTCAGATCATCATCGCGTTCTCGTGGCATCTAGCATGTTGCAAGAACGTGCGCTTGATTGGTATGAGCTTTTGATTGCAAAAATTGATGAGTCCTCTCTCTCGTGGAATTAGTTTAAGGAACGATTCGAACTTAAGTTTGTTCCTGAATCAGAAAAGGCCAATCTTGCTGGTAGTTTCCTTGAGGTAAAACAAGGAAAGTCCTATGTTTCTAATTATGTTTCATCTTTCGAGGCCTTATCCAAATACGGAGTTGAGTTCATTAACACTCCGCGTAAGAAGGATCTTAGATTTGTAGAAGGTTTGAAGAAGTATTTGAAGAAAGTCTTTTGCTTTAGCTTAAGCTTCCTTTTGAGAAACTTGTTGATTCGGCACTTTGCCTTGAAGCGGTCGAAAAGGAACATGACAGTAGTGATGGGGTTGAGGTTTTTAAGAACCCCAACAAGAAGAGGTTTCCATTTCGTAAGCCTAATTCTTCTTCCAACAAGAAGAAGAAGAAGCAAGCTACCTCTAGTTTTCAGTCTAGTTGTGCACCTTCTATTCAGAGGGCGTGCTATAATTGTGGTTCTCTGGATCATCTTCTCCGTAGTTGTCCTAAGCCTCGCATCTGCCAATATTGCAAGAAAGAAGGTCATTGGGTTTCTGATTGTCCTACTGCTCCTAAGGATTTCAAATTTGTGAAGCTTAATGTTGCTAAAGCTTCTGGTAATTCTTCTCAGCCCAAAGGTATTCCTCCTTCTGTTTTGGAAGGTTTTATTTTATTTCATGGCCGTTCTATTAGAGTCCTTTTCGATACGGGTGCATCACATTCATTCGTGTCAAAGGAACTTGTAAATGCCTTTGGATGTGGTTAGTCTTTCCAACCCTTTGAGGATTGTGAATCCTATTGGAGGATCCGCCACACTTGGTTTGTTATGTGTTGATGTTGAGATTGTTCTATGTGGTTTTTCCTATCATGCAAATCTGCACGTTATGGATCATCTTGGTTTTAATATGATTTTGGGAATGGATTGGCTCGTCCGTTATGAAGTTCAAATCCTATGTCCCGAAAGAACTTTATATCTCAAGCATCCCAATGCTACCGAGCAATTATCTATTATGTTTCGAGACATGGACCATGCTTCGAATGCTCTCATTTCTTCCTTCGAATCGGGGGATGTCATAGCTAATATTCCAGTTGTTTGTGATTTTTCTGATGTCTTTGAGCCTATTTGTGTTTGCCGTCGAAGAGGGCAATTAAGTTCCGGACTGATCTTATCTCTAGTGCTCATCTTGTCAGTCGCCTCCCACGAGGATGTCTGCTAAGTAAAATGAGGAACTCAAGGAACAATTATCTGAATTGGAAGCCAAGCAATTTATTCGTTCTAGCTCATCTCCTTGGGGAGCCGCCGTTTTCTTTGTTAAGAAGCCAGATGGTACTTTAGGCTTTGCATTGATTATCGCATGCTTAACGAGCTCACTATCAAAAATAGGTATCTATTACCTAGGATCAACGACATGTTCGATCAATTAAGTAGCGCTAAGCATTTCTCCCAAATCGATCTTGCTACCGGTTTTCATCAGTTACGAGTTGCGGAAGATAGCATCCCTCTTACCGCATTCCGCACTCATTATGGTTCTTACGAATGGCTTGTTATGTTGTTCGGTTTGACGAACGCCCCAGCATATTTTATTGATCATATCAATTGGATATTCCGGGAATATCTCGATAAGTTCGTCTTGGTTTCCATAGATGATATTCTTATTTATTCCAAATCTGAAGCCGATTATATTCAGCATTTGGAGATTGTTTTGAGCACTCTTCATCAGCATCAGCTTTATGCCAAATTCTCCAAGTGTCACTTCTGGGAGAATAAGGTGAAGTTTCTAGGTCATATTGTTTCTTTCGATGGTATTTCTGTCGATCCTTCCAAGATCGAATCTATTCAGAATCGAAAGAGGCCCGAGACCGTTACTGAGATCTGTAGTTTCCTTGGATTGGCGGGATATTATCGCCGGTTCATTGAGGACTTTTCTCGTATTGCCTTACCACTTACCATTCTCATGAGAAAAGTTGTTCCTTTTATTTGGTCTGATAAGTGTGAGTTTTCTTTCATGAAATTAAAAGATCTCCTTACTCATGCTCCTATCTTAGTGGTTCCCGAAGGGAATCATGATCTTGTTGTTTATACCAATGCCGGTGGTTATGGACTCGGTGCTGTTCTCATGCAAAAGGATAGAGTAGTTGCCTATGCTTCTAGACAACTAAAGCCTAACGAGATTCGTTATGCTAACCATGATTTGAAGTTAGCCGCTATAGTCTTTGCTCTAAAGATTTGGCGACATTATTTATTGGGCGAGCGTTTTGTTCTCCTCACTGATCACAAATCTCTAAAATACCTCTTCACTCAGAAGGAACTTAACATGAGGCAACAGCGTTGGCTCGAATTTCTTACTTCATATGATTTTGATATTCAGTATACCCCTGGTAAGGGTAATCGAGTTGCTGATGCGCTTAGTCGCAAGTAGCAAGTTGTCGTTTCCATGATGGTAGCAGAGTGGAATATATTAGAAGCTTTATCTCATTATGATATTAGAGACCGTCCTTTAGTTTCTGATTCCCCCGTGCTTATATTTAGCATGGGAGCTCGTCCTAGTTTGTTGGATCGTATTGCCGATGCCCAGAAGCAAGATACAGATCTCTCTTATCTTATTCAGAGTTATAAATCGGTACCCCGAAGTGATAATCTAAAGGATTTCGATATTGATATTCATGGTTGTATTCGAAAGAAGGGAAGGTTGATCATGCCTAATGTTCCTAATATTAGAAATGACATTCTCGAGGACTGTCATCGTTCTAAGTATACTACCCATCCGGGCAGTAGTAAGATGTATGCTGACATGAAACGCTTATACTTTTGGGAGGGTATGAAGCGTAATGTTGCAAATTATGTGAGTCGTTGCATGACTCGCCAACTTATTAAAGCGGAACACCAACATCCTAGTGGCCTTTTGCAGCCTCTTGAGATTCCATTATGGAAATGGGATCAAATTTCTATGGATTTCATTGATGTCTACCTCATTCGAGGTCGGGCTATACTAGTGTTTGGGTGATTGTTGACCGATTGACCAAATTAGCCCATTTTATTCCTATCAAGTCCAATCGGACTGCTCCATGGTTGGCTAAGCTTTTTATTAAAGAACGTTCGACTTTATGGAGTTCATAGTTCCATTGTTAGTGGCAGAGATCCTCTTTTTACTAGTGGTTTCTGGCAGAGCCTTCAGAAAACTTTGGGTACTAAGCTCAATCTTAGTACAGCTTATCATCCACAGTCTGATGGTCAGACTGAAAGGGTGAATCAAGTCTTAGAAGATCTCCTTCACGCTTGTATTCTTGACTTTGGGGGTTGTTGGGAAGACCACTTATCTCTTGTTGAATTTTCTTATAACAATAATTTCCAATCCAGTATCGGTATGGCTCCTTTTGAAGCCCTTTATGGAAGGCCGTATCGATCACCATGTTGTTGGTTGGAATCTAGGGAAAAGTTAGTTCTCGGCCGCGACTATATTCGTGAATCTTTTGAGAAGATTGATATTATTAGACAGAGAATGAAAGAGGCTCAAAATAGGCAGAAATCTTACGTCGATCATCGTAGGAAGCCTTTGGAATTTTCTGTGGACGATCGTGTGTTCATTCGTATTTCTTTGATGAAGGAGGTGGTGCGTTTTAGTAGCTTCGGGAAATTGGCTCCTCAATATGTTGGACCATTTCCTATTATGGAACACATTGGCCCTGTTGCTCATCATGTATCGCTACCTATCCAGTTTTCGGGAATTCATGACGTATTTCATGTATCCCAGCTTCATCGATGCCTTCGAGATTCGGATTCTATTATTGATCTTCATGTATTGCAAGATCTTAGGATCTCACCCGACTTGCCTATGGTGCAAAATCCTATTCGTGTGCTAGCTTCGGAGGTTAAACGCTTTCGGAATAAAGATGTCCCGCTTGTGAAATCAATGGTCCGCAAACCCCAAAGATTGCACCTGGGAAATCAAAGAATTCATCGAGTGTTCTTATCCCGGTTTTCTTTCCTCTTCGGGTGGGGGTGAGCATTCTTAATTCATCATTTCTATTTAAATCTTTATTGTGATGAATTAATTGTGTTATAGACTGCTTCTAATATGAAATTGCGAGGACGTAATTTTTATAAGGAGGGAGTTTGTAACGACCCGATTTTTGGATTACGGACGAAATAAAAATTTAAAATAGAAATTTTAAATTGAGAATTGAAAAAAATAATGCAAATCATTTACAAGGTCAGTTGAATACTTCAAAATGGTAGCACGTTGGAAATGAACTACATATGGCCTTCTTCATGTGTGAGTATAGGTCCATTTAAAAAAATTTGAACACTTTTGCTATCACCATTAAATTTGTAAAGCAAAGTTTGAACACTCTGTTGCTACCATCATCACTTTATGCAAGTTGTGTCCTTCTCTTCACTAGTACACATTATCGCCTTAAATGCTATTGTACAAATTCTTGCCAGCACATATTTTTCTTTGACTTGTGCACATATTGGAAAAGAAAAGTAAGCCTTCATCATTCTTTCGTTTTAAATTCCAGTAGGTCGGTAGAGTATTAATGGCAGTTCAAAATTCTTGCTCCATTTGGATCATGGTTACTAATTGGTTCTGAAACAAATTATAGGTGAGTGCAAACTAACACATCTAATTAAAACTATGCTGCTTGTTTTTTTATACGCTTTTCTGTTGTTTATATTAGTTTGCACGTTAGCATTGATGTACCTGCGTACGCAGTTTGTCCAGACCATTGCACGAAATCAAGTTCCAGGTCATTTTTATATATTTCATTCGTGTACGCATTGAAGTATTGCCCAGTTCAAATTATATTTTGTCTATATTGTTACGTGCGTGCATGAAATGCACGAGACTAGTGCAGATTATTTTACATGTGCGAGTAAAAAGGTGTGTTGCACGAAAAAGGGGACAGGTCATTTGATCCTCTTTATTTTGTTTCGCGTGTGTAGAAGTTTGCATTACACATAAATATGTCCAGGCTATTTTTTCATGCAAGTGGTTTTGTGCAAAATCTAGGTCCATGTTAGACATATTGTGTCTACCACATTCTTACGTGCAAATAGTGCATGCACCAAAGAAAATTTTGGCCAGGTCATCTATTTTTATTAACTTCAATTTTGCGTGCTAGATGTATAGCACAAAACTATGCCCAGACCATTATATTATTTCATGTGTGAATGTAGTGTTACCAAGGCCTTCTTCATTTTCATTTTATATTTCCTTTTTGAAAATATGTGTAACACGAAGAATAATCTAGGCCATTTTATTTTTGTTATGTGTGTGGGTAAGTTGCACTTCACAAAATTGAGTTCCAGATCATTTATTTTGTTAACTTCATCACTGCGTGCAAATATATGTATCACGAAATCAAGTCCATTTCAAGTTATAATTTTTTTATATTGTAGTGTGCGTGCATGTAATGCACGAAACTAAGTTCAGGTTTATATTTTTGTCTATTTCTTTTTATGTGCAAGATGTATTGCACAAAGTCTAAGTCTAGATCACTTTATTTTTCCTACTTCATTAGTTGCGTGCAAGTAGGCTTTGCACGTTACTATGTCCAAATCATTTTGTACAGGTGTGCAAATAAGTGAAGCACGAAAGTAAGTCACCAAATTCAATTCCAGGCATTTCATTTTTGGGCAAGAATGTTTTAAAACTTTATATTACGTGTCAGCATGCTAGTAACGTTAGTAACATCAAGGTTAGCATGTTGCACGTTATTAAGTCTAGTTCAATTTATTTTTGTTTATATTGGTTACGCACGTGCATATAGTGTTACGCTGGCCATTCTTCGTAATTAGTATGTGCGTGCATGTAGTTAGTGGCCAGGCAGTGCTATATTTGATGCATATATAAGTAGTGTAGACCAATTTTTAATTTATTTCGAACCGATGTTTTGTCTTGAACGTATTTTGTTGTCGTTATTTTTATAACGGGTTTTTATCTCGTTATTTATAATTGAAGCGTGTTGTTTTGATGAGATTTTTGATGAATAAAAACTATTGTTGTTTTGACTTCAGTAACCATCAATTTAAAGTGAGTTTTCAAGCAGCTATCTTGCAATCAAGAAAATCCGCAATGCTGATTTTATATTCGTCTTTATGGTGTTTTGTGAAGTGCAATTTCCTTGTCGAAATTTCTATAGAAATTGCTGCTTTAATCACGTGTTTTCAAATCATTTTAAAATAAAAGTGTTTTCAAAAATTTCACGGTTTACGCTTTCAAAGGAATGAGAAATTGATTTAAGCGCTTCAGCAAAATTAAGGACTATGAACCCTTACTTTTACTGATTCGATTAATTCCGAAATTGTCCATTTGAGAACGTAAAAAAAATTATTTATATAAAATACACAAATTTGCACTTTCAAGGAAATGATGATGAGATTTAAACGACATAGCAAAAGTGCGGAATATGGAACCACGCTTTTACTAATTCGGTTAATTCCGAACTCGTTAATTGAAATATTTGCCATGGATTTGCTGTTTGAAAATTTTGATGATTTTGTTTGGCTTTCGAGCCACTATGCTGGACTTTCGGGTCAATTACCAGTAAATTACTAGTACTAGGCCTTCGGATGTTGGACCTTTGGGTCATTCGTTAGGTGCCAAATATTATGCCGATAGTACTTGGTAAGCTTCGGCCATTTGAGATACACGTGCGACGTAGTTTAGACTCGCCATATGCTGGGATCAATCCATTTTATGCTAGTTTTTCTAGTTATCTTATTTTGATTTCTAGATTTTTGTGTATTGCTGTTTTCAATTCAATTATCAATTTGGGAGTTGATTCTGATGGTGTTTAATGAGATTTTTCATTTAAATTATGTTGATTATTTATGCTGAATAGTCTCAGTCGAGATTATGATTAACTTGCTTTGGTGTTGTTTATCATGCATTCATTTCTAAGTTTAAATTAGATTGGTCCGTTTATTATTTTCTTTTAAATAATACTCGGGTCAGACCGAGTTATTTCAGGATAATCGCTATCTCTGATTCAGTTGCTGCTTCAGCTTTTGGGATTTCACCTCATCTTTTGTTTAGGCTTCGGGGTGTTACTTTGGTGTATTGACTCTCATCTCATGTATGTTATGATGACTATGTATATGTACTTTTGGTTCTTGAGAATCATCGAGTGTTGTAGCATGTATCCAGACTTACCTTCCCTTATGTATGATATTTCTGTTCTGTGATTATACTTATCTATGTTGTTGCTATTATGAGTTGTTCTGAATTTTTAATAAGCCACCATGGTTTCGTTTTAGATTTGGATTGAATGTATATCGTTAAGAGAAATTTAAAAAACGGAAAAAAAAATACACAACTCCTATCGATGTAATCAATATTCGTCCAAGGCATAACTTACGGTTGGTCGCTTCTAACAAGGCTTATTCTTCGCAATAACAGACGTTATTACCTTATAATAACCTTTGTTATTGTGAGCATAGAGGTGGGGCATCACTGCTGCATTCTGGACAGCATCCACCACGTACACAGTTGTTAAAGCGGTTTCAATATCGACAAAGAGTATGCCGATAAGAGGGTCTCTTTAACAATCAAACGTCGTTTGACACACCAGTTGGTTCTTTTATATTTCGAAAACAATTCGTACTTGATATCAAAATATCATATTCATTTCAAAATCAAATCCATTTTGAAATCATCATATTAGCTTCAAAAATCAAATCCATTTTGAAATCATTATATTCGCTTCAAAAGTCATATTTTACTTCAAAATGTCAATTCAGTTCGATATATCGATTTCACTTCAAAATTTGATTCGTATAACAATTTAGGTTCTACTTTCACTTTAACCCAATTCACATTTAAACCCAAGATTTAAATATAAACATTTCACCCCTTTGAGCACTTTGAGTTTTAGAAAATAGTTAAATAGTTTTAAAATAGTTAAATGGTTAAAATAATTTAATGGAAAATAGTTTGGGCAATAAAAATGGTTTATATAGCAAAATATTTTGGAAAATCAAATTAATTTGAGTATGCAAGAATATAGATTTTAATCCGTTTATACTAAAATAATTCATTTAAAAAATAATTTCAAAGTCAAATCGGTTCACTTTCTAAATTTTTCCAATTCAAATCAGTTCCAAGTTCTATTTCGTTTTAATCGATTCAATTCTGATTTCAAGATTAATTTCAATTTCAATTCCAAATTAATTTCGCTTCCTATCCCAAATTAATTTTAATTCTAATTCCAAATTAATTTCAATTCAATTCTCAAATTTAAACCATTTCGATTTGGACCAATTTCGAGTTCGATTTCCAAAATATCGATTCAAAACACTTAAATCAATTTACCTTCAATATTAAATTAAAAATCCAAATCTTCAAATATAATTCAATTCCGAGCTCAATTTCGAAATATCGCTTTATATCACTTTTACTTAGCAATATTCAAAGTTCGAACAAGAGTCCAATCTTTCAGAACAAATCAATTTTGGAAATTTAAATCATATTTTTCTTATGACTTCAAAATCTCATCTTCGATTATTTAAAACATTCCTGTTATCAAACTTAAATTTCAACACTTCGATCTAGAAAATCAAAAAAAGTTTGATTTCCATAAATTTGATTTTTTGTTTCATAAATCAAATAATTTAAATAATTTCAAAACAAAATTTTAGAATCGTTTAATTTAACTAATCCGGTGTTTGTATATAATTTTCTATTCTGCGGCCAAGTGAATTAATTATTCAAGTCTAATTCAAGGATGGATATATATCATTTCAGTCCAAAATAAATGTCACTAGTATATATCATTTCGACATATTTCTTGATTTATTCGAAATAATTTAAATTACAGTTATATATACTATAAATAATATACTGGATGATAACATGATATATCAAAGTAAATAAACATCTAAAATATCAACCAATAGCATCCATCCCAACCAATCATCAACAGTCAATAAAATTCACAACAATTTCATAATTATCAATAGTGGATATTTTATGAACAATTAAATTCTCATTCAATTTAACTGTCAATTCAAATCCTATCAATTAATTTAGATGTCCATATAAATGTCAGTTAAATTTATCACCCAACTATCAATAAATTTAAAACACATCATAACTTCAAATTTAACTAACATAAAAATATTCTAGTCAATCACGAGCGTATAAAACACTCACCTTTATTTGAAACTCAAAATATTTTCAACTTCAAATAAATTCCAGCTCTACTCCACGCTATAGATAATGACGATACGGTTCTAACGCAATTTTTCTCTCCCGAATCAGACATCGTACGAGAGAGTTACGAATATATTAATATCGATATAATCAATTTACAATTATCAACTAATAAACAAAACTAAAACTAAACCCTACACTAACCTTACTACCATTCGAACCCAAATCCTCCTCTCAGGGAGCTCGTATGCGATCCTAACATCAAATTTTTTATTTTTAGAGAAAAGTGCACCTCAGCGACCGGAATCGCCGCCCTTACAGCAGTCGTCCCCTTGTGTTTGCCGCATTCACATTCGCCATGCCCCTTATGTACCCCGGCACCGTGCCAAGCTCCGGCCACCCTCGCAAGCTGCTCACAAACGAGCATCAGATCCAAACCCTAATCAACCAATCACGCCATCCCTGCCTCGTCACCGTCTATCCTCATCGAGCGCGAGTGATTCGCATAACGATTAGGTGAATCTGTGTTTTTTTCTTTTGGCTATTTTTTAGTCAATCTGCGATTAGAAGAACAAGGGAAGAGGGAGTATGGATTGGCATATTATACGCTGCGTAGTTGAACGAGTGTGAAGTATGGAAAAGGAAATATAACTAAATGCCCACGAAAATTCCGAACTCCAAATGACGTGTGTCGCCTGACATTTATATTGTTTTACCCTCATTACGAACACAATGGAACTAGTTTCGAGGCCTAATTAGATCCTATGCAGAAGATGGCATTCAAAATCAATTATATTAATTAAATTCTGAAATAAATTTCTACACTTTCAAGCTCGCATGGCCAAACGACATGTCTGATCGCTACCAAACTTGAAATCCTTCAATAATTCACGATTACGGATCCGATGAAACTGGTTTTGTAGAAATCCAAGACAGCGACCAAAAATGGCTATTTTTACTCGTCAATTAAAATACAGAATTTCCATTTTCTATTTATTCACCTTGAATTCAATTTTAAATGTAAACAATCTTCATTCTCGTTTAAATAAAAATTAAATAATTTCCGATATCATTTTCATTCACATTAAATACAGAATTTAATTATCCAAATAATTTCCAATATTAAGTTTAAACAATTTAATTATCAAATAAATCAATATTAATAACTCATTAAATTTTTATTTCTACCCATATTTATCCAGTAATAACATTAAATTTAAAAATTTACAATAGTCGAAAGTACGGGTCGTTACATACTCCTCCACTCAAAACTTTTCGTCCTCGAAAAGAAACGAAGTACGAAATTTAAAATTCGATATATATTTTATTCAAAACAATCAACTTGTAACATTAAAATCTTATTTACAAAACTTTTACTACGTTTCTACTATGCCACTCCAATACTAGTTTTATGAAAAATATAACTTATATATAAAAACAAGTTATTAAAAATTTTAAACTTTAAATTTTTTTCTAACTTCCAGAGTTACGTACGGAAAATTTGGGCAGAGTCTCCTTTGCATGGCTCAATCGAAATATTTTTACAATATAATATATAACATAAATATACACAGTATATATCAAATATACACAGTATATAACAAATATACATCTCATCTCAATGATGAGGCATCCTGAAGGAAAAAAATATAAAACTACGGTTTAGAATCCGAGATACGTACCTTAATATTAATAATATGAGCGAGTTCACTCGTATTAAGCAAGCAAAAGCAAAATAGGCGCAAGCGAGCTCCAAAAAACTAGCATACGCCCTTCCGTACCTACTAAACACTCAATAATAGATGAGAATATGTAAATGTAAGGGGAAATCAATATATAACATAACTATAGAACAACCATATAAGCAAACATCGCCATGCAATAAAAGAAACATCCAAACAATCATATTCATGCAAGTTTTATTCATAACCATACTGTTATTCAATGTCAACGTTTCCATTCATACCATTTCTATTAACATTCATTTCATTAACATTTTAATTGACTCGGTTTTAATTAATTTACATTCACATCCAATTTATTTGCATTCACTTTATTTACTTCTTAATTGATTAACATTCACTTCCATTTATTTTAAATTGATTCACATTCACTTTCATTTATTTTGAATTGATTCATATTCACTTATTTACATTCATTGAAATCAATTTCTCTTATATTAATTATTAAAGTTATTTGATGCAATTTAACTTTACAACTTAAGTTCATTTCATTTGAATCAAATTCTATTTTATTTGACTCATTTTGTTAATTTATTTCCTTAACAGAATACATTTATTCTTTTCCATTAACTCCATTAAGTTAAATCAAATTACTTATCTCATTTTAGATTTCCTTTTCATATCTTCAATGTTCACTAATTTTGTTTACTTATATTTATCACTTCTATGAGTTACAAGACTTATATGTTTTTACAAACACTTTAATTGTAATATCCATATTTTTCCTTTACATTTACCTTCACAACTCTTCATTTTATACTAAATTCATTCGTGAAACCTTTCATTTATCATTTTTTTAGTTTATCACTATTTTATAAAGGTTTTTTTCTTTTTATCCTAACTTGTTCAAGTTTATAATTTTCTCAAGCAGTTACAACTTAATTTACACATTCTTCACAAATTTACATTTGATTCTATAAACAACTTACAAGATATTATTTAATTCATTTGCCTACTTTCTTAAGTTTCATTTAGTTGTTCAATTTAGTCAATAATCATTTCATAATGCACTAATTAAGTATATAACATTTATTATAACACTTCAATTTCATTTATAAATATTTTAATTATTTAGATAATGATTTACTTGTATAATATATTCCATTACATATTCTTATAAACATTTTAAATGATCATGTTGTAAATTAATGGAATATGGGTTTTGATAGTAGACGTTTACCTTGATGCTCAAGGAAAACAATGACACCAAAGTTGCATTTAGAATCCTTGTTGGTTTAGGCTATCAAATGCTACATAATTTGCTTTCAGATTTTTGCAAGTGGCAACCAAGTAAGGGATTCTAAACGCCCTTCTTAATATGCTTGTGGATGGTAATTTTAACATTACAAATAATGCTGTTGTAAAAAATGAAGACATTATCTTGCTGCTTCTTACTATTTTGCAAAGGACTAGTTTCTCTCTGCAACATTATGGATTGGATGTTTTCTTGGTTTTGCTAAAGGACTCTATGATTAACCGGACTTTGTTTTCAAGGACCGAGATGCTAGTTTTCTTCTAGAATGGTTTTCTTATGAAGAAAATGATGGCTTAATTTCAAAGATTGCTCAGCTAATACAAGTTGTTGGTGGGCATAATATATCTGGAAGGGATATCCAGAAAATATTTTCTCTTCTTTGAAATGGAAAGGTGAGGGCAACAAAAAAACAGCACATTGCTTTTGAGAAGTATTAGCTATATGCTAAAGAAAAAGAACTCGAAGCATTCTTTGAGTTTAATAGCCATAACTCAGGTATTGTAATAGAAAAGCCTTTACAGTGACCAAATGTTAAGGATTTTCATTTTATTTTGCTCTCTTTTAAATATTTTGTTCTTGTCATTACATTCAACAAAATATAAACTTTGTTTTTAGTTTAATATTCTCAAATCTATAAATTATACAATTTATTCACTTCATTTTATTATTCTTATTTAATTCATTTCAATTACATTTCATATTTTATTTAAGATTTCATGAGTTAAACTATATTATATTTACTTTATTTCACTAACTCAATTTATTTAACATTTCTTAAGTTTATTATTTTATTTGTATCTCAAATTCAAAATTTTCTTTTGTTTGCTTAACCAAAAATATTCAAAAGTTTAAAAAAAAAAATTACCTTCCAATTCGAATTTGTAAGTTATAAGCTTATTTTAATCTATATTATTTCAATTATAAGTTCAAAACTATTTTATCTATTTATCAAATCATAATTGGAACAATTTTTCCACAATTAAACTTTTTTTGATCGAATTTTTTTTCTTTTGGTCGCAATTCTCACTCAGAAACTCGAAAATGAATATTAACGATGCTGTAGCCTTCCCCCGTATTATTTTCCAATGACCAAAGCGAGTTTAATGCTTTTATCTTCTCCAAAAATATTTTCAAAGTATTTTTTTCTAGTCAAAACTCTTTCAAATAATATTAATATTAATTTTGAAGGCTTCGAAAACAATTTCAAAAAATCGACATGGTTCAAATTATAAAATTCTCAGCTTTTAAATCCCTTCTATTTATAAGCTATATTTAAAAATACTCATACAATTTCATTACTTCATTACGAAAATATTTTGTTAATTTAAAATTTTGTTATTTCAAACAATTCTTATTATAATTAAATTTTAATTTAATATAATTATCCATTGCTTCATAAAATAAAATCCAATAAGTATCCATTTTTATTTTTAATTCAACCAATAATCAATGATAACTAAATATTATTACCTGTTAGCAAATATCATAAAAAATTATCATTGTATATATATATATATAATATAATTTAGGCAAAATTATTTCATTTACTCTATTTTAAAACAATATTATGTCGACTTGCCTCGTTTTAGTGTTTAGAAATCCCTATCGATAACAACGCGTCCCATGTGCCGATCAAAATTCATAAACAACTCAACAGATAAATAAACACAATACAAACATTTAAAAACACTAACAAATATGCTCTCTCATATATACATACACACTCAATAGACTCATTCTAGGTTATTATACCCTATCTGTAATGAGTCAAACCTCAAAAATCCAAGGTTATCGCTAAACCTAAGCTTTGATACCAACTATGGCGACCCACATTTCGGAAGGTTTAAATCGATAATAATCCACACATGTCCAACTTAAAAAATCCAAAACATAGATAATCAATGGGGTTAATTAACAAGAATAAAAAAGAAACGAACAAAGAATCTTACAACGGAATGATAAAATAAAATAATCAAATAAATAGGGTGATAAAGCTGTTTACTATACATTTTATTACAATCTATACACGTTTATCAGAGTTATATATACACATCAGGGATAAATAATCAATACGGTAGAATAGAATGATGCAAGGGATAATAATAGTAATATACGAAATCTTTGTCTTCATCCTCCAAAGAATAATCTTCAATATGATGAAATGTTCAGGACTAACCCGAGTGTAATGAAAAAAAACACTCGAGTCAGGACTAAAATGCTCTTATGTAAGTTAAATCAATATCATGAAATATGAGTGCAATTGTGATGTCCCGCCCTTTCGACCCTCGAAAATCGACATAAATACGCTCATCGTATAACATGTCGAACGATCGAGTGCCGGAAAGACAAATTATTGAGGGAAAAAGGTAGAAGAATGAAGAAAAACTAAACAAAACAGAATCTCACAGTGGACTGAATAATATATAATATCGATAGCTCTTTACACAATCAAAACTGTAATATACATATCTCACATCACAGTACACAATCAGTAATTACCAGCCTGGACAGTTATAACAACCTGCCCTCACAACTGCTGGTAATTTCAACTAAACACTGTAGCAGAATAAAATAAGTACGAGAATACGTCGTGATCTCTAGCTCGTCTCCTGAGCTCCATAGCATCCTAACCGAAACCTGAAATACTCAGTCTGGCCCGAGCATTATAATAAAATAACACTTGAGTCAATATAGAAAACCAGCGTGAGAAAAAACATTCATCTTGAATTATTAATGTTTCAAATCCTTTGAAGAACAAGGGTATCTCGTAAGACCACGCCACAAGTAAACATCATGGGGTTTTGCCTTACAATAACCAAAACATTTCATATCAAAATCCTCTGATATTATAATAGTGTCTAAGTACAATGACTTATTCAAACAGCTGAAATTGTTACATTAATTAAATTCCAGCATAATAGACTCTACAATCAAAACCATAAAAGTAGGTATTGGAGAATGGATTCCATACGAATGGCTATGCAGTGGGGTACCTCCTGTCACAGTACACGTCTAGAACTATGTAACAAGGACCACGTTGGTATCCCCTGCAACACAAGACTGGACTATCCCTAACCTAGATAGACCGAATATGCTACCACCCCGAATGTTTCCACCCTTTTTCGAGCTCCTTCCATAATCATAGTAATAATATCCGAGGATGTCTAGAAAGGTGATAAACATACCCTACTTGGGTGCGACCCATTTATCCTTGCTGCATCCCCCTAGATTTTCAATCATTCCCGGCTGATGAGGCTAGAGGCTACGATTACATTTTTAGAAAGATTTCACTTAGAATGCTCATTGTCCTCCAATGACAATGTACTAATAGTATTCATCCATACAAGTGCGTTCCAGGTCCGAACGGAACCGAATGCACTATTCCTACTACATCCATTTTGGAATCACCCTCAGGATTGATAGTGATTAGCCCTTGCACTTCACTGCTCCATCTTCGACTTCATGCTCTTGTCTTCATTTTGAAAACATACTCGTTGGTTTGAAATGGTTTTCAGATTACAAATCCGATCCCGGTCACTTTGAAAAAACGTTCGCTATTTCCTGATAAACTCAACTCTGGTTCTTTAGGAAATAAAAAGATGAAAATAAGATCGTAGATCGCCTCCTAACCGTTAGTGGACGGATTTCCTTAAAAACGTCCTAGAAGAACGAAACGATTTTATACGTACAGTGTAGCACCTCGAACTCATATAATCCCATGCTTCTTCAAGATATTTCCAAAGTTATAATTAGGTCCAGATTTGATAGTCGATTATTTAACTATCAAATAACAATCAATTCAACAAAATACTTCATTTCACTAAAAAAACACCAAGCCTTATTTAATTTAAATTTTAAATAAATTAAAACTCTTTATCGAAGGTCATGTACTTATCTTATCGAATTTAGTGTATTCACAAAGTATCTTTTTTAAAAAAATGTTTGAAAACACTTTTTAAAATAATATGGAAAGTATCATTGCGGTAATAAAACATGGATCATAGCTCAGTGGTTATATCTCTATCCCAGAGAAATCCAATTTCATTCCATAAATTTGGAAACCCTATTTGAGTTCCGGTATAATCAATTTTGTGACGCCCCACCTCTATACCCACGCTAGCCAAGAACACTACGGAGTAATGCTGTCGACTAGCACGGAGAATAAGGCTGTTGAGGAGCGACCATCTGTATAATTGCTTTGTGCAAGTTCCGGTATGCCAGATAAAAATATAACTTTTCATCTCAAAAGGAAATCCGACATACCGACACAAACTCAAAGCTACTACACAGTGGCTATAAGGGTCTTCGGAAACAAATATAGAAATAAACATAACACAAATCAGTCAAAAATAATTCATATCACAAAGGCGGAAATAGATATGAATATAACACATGGAAGTGTATATCAGAGTAGTGGTCAAATAAGATCCACAATAATACAAAAGAATAGCAACACGTGCTATACAAAAGAATACAACAATGAGTCCATATCTCAAGTGTATACAACAAAATAAACTACTAATCTAAGTAGTTAGCCAAAAGTCAGAGTAATGATCCTGTATGAGAAGTCAAGCAGAAGCACCTGGAACATCTCGGTCAGACCCGAGTATTATTTAATAAGAAAATAATAAACGGATCAGTTTAACTATAAATATCAGATGAAACGATATAGAATAAGAGCTGTGACTAAACACATAATAATCACAGTGCCAAGCCGTGATATATATAAGTTATTGAAAATCAACAAGAGATTAATCAATATCACAAAATCTACACAAGAATCAAAGGAAATGTCATACTCCTAATTTCGTTCACCAAACCATGAATAATGACGATTATATCAATGTCAATCACAAAAGTCAATGACACACAAATTCACCAATACACAAATATTGATAAAACTTGTCAATGGAAATCCCGAAAATTGGTGAAACACAAATTCCAGAATTCATCAATTAAAAATCCAGAAATCACAATAAAAGGATGGCCAATCCCACAAACTGGACATCGACGCACCTAGAAAGAGACGCCCCAAGCACAGTCGAACATCAACGTACCTAGAAAGATACGCCCCATGCTCTAGCATCGGCGCACCTAGAAAGATACGCCCCATGCATAAATAAACATCGATGCACCTAGAAAGATACATCCCATGCATAAAGAAACATCGATGCACCTAAAAGATACACCCCATGTAATGTCTAACATCGATGCACCAAAAAGATACACCCCATGCAAAGTCGAGCATCGACGCACCTAGAAAGATACGCCCCATGCATAGACGAACATCGACGCAACTAGAAAGATACGCCCCATGTCCCGACTTATTGAGCCGATTGCTCCACGAAGTAAACAAACATCGATGCACCTAAAAAGGTACACCCCATGCATAAATAAACATCTACGCACCTAGAAAGGCACGACCCATGTGTAAACAAACATCGACGCACCTAGATAGGTACGACCCATGCAAGAAATGAGACGAAGCTCAATAAAATGAGGAACAGTCCTTCACATAGACAAAGAGACATCGCACATTGCTAGTCTAAACCACAAAGATGATCGTCATGATCAACAAGAAGTGTCAATTACACTAAGCTAGTAAATATATGAGTTTAGCTTCATGTCGCATAACCACTTGCTTAACTTAAATATTTACGAACAAATTGTAGATCTCCACTATAAAATTGTCACAAGAGATTCAATCGAACAAGTCCAAGAATAAACCGACGAAGTAAACGCAATCGTTTCATACCACTCGTTTTACCAAGTCATTTAATTAGATTTCTCATACGAGTGAGGTAAAGGTTTGTATATACTAATAGATTGGAAAACGGTTTAAGAAACGAGCTTTGTACTAAAAATGTGTTGAAATCATTTGAAGAAAGAGTTTTGATATTTACTACTAGTATAGAAACCTTTATATTTTTAAAGTGACAAATCACGAAGAAGATTGTAGGAACAATCAATCACTAAAATTCACAAACGAAGATGTGAATAAAAATCCAACGAAATCGATAAAGAATCCATCGAAATGGATATTCAAAAATCCCTAAAAAGGAGTCATCAAAGTCAAAATAAATGATAACAACAAATAGGAAACAACACGAATCGATTAAAGTTGGAAATTCAAACAACTAGGCAAAAAGGCATAGTTGGCAGATAGGAGCAGGTCGGTCGACCGGACTCCCTGAGTCGGTTGACCGAACCAGGGGTTGGAAGTGCTTAGGGCACCAGGTCGGTCGACCGGCCTAGGGGCTCGGTCGGCCGAAGCCAGTAACCGACACTTCCAAACAGAGGCAGGAAGTGCCTGGGTAGCAGGTCGGTCGACCGGCCCAGGGGCTCGGTCGGCCGAACCTGTTGCCAGCACTCCGCTGCCCTATTTCAAAAGAGGTGCAAACTCGATCAAATTGCATTCGCTCGAGCAACGGCGCTAAGAGTTTATGCCTATCGACTACCCGGCCCTATAAGCTTTTCGATGCACAATCAAAAACACATTCAAACATCAAAGCTATGATTTTTAAAGAATTGAACCCAAAACACCAAAATTTAGAATATTCACCAAATCAATCCAAACCAAAAGCAATTGCACACGAATAAGTGTTAGGAATTCATACCTAACAATCGAAAATAAATATAAGCATAGATGTGAGATAAAAATCTCACCTTTGAACCCAAATCAATGAAGGAGAAGCTTTAAAGACAAGCTAAGATCAATTCCTCTTTAATAACAACTCAAGAAGCTTCAATCTAAGCTTAAAAGAGAAACATTACCTAAATTAGGTTTAGGAATTTTTTGAAATCAAAGAGAGAATGAGTTGGAGAAGAAGAAGAGAAGGCTTACCAATGGGTTCACTTGAGTTTGGAGCAAGAAGATGGATTTGCTAATGGAAACTAGGGCTTAGGATTTCCTAATTCGTTTTCTCTTCCCCCATTTTTGATGAAGCTTGAATGTATTAGGAAATTATGAAGTAATGAAGAGGAGAGGGAGTTGGAACTGAGCTAGTAAGTGGGGTTATTGGGCTCAGCCCAAACCAAAGCCCTAAATGAAAAGTGGCAAAATTCCACTAACTCCAAACATATCGAAGTTTATACTCAAAAAGGTCGTAAATGTCATTTTGAACTCAATGGGGGTGGTCTCGATTCCCAATTCGACTGTTTGCAAAAAGTGGCTTTTTGGACCAAAATCCGATGAACGATAAAATATTTAAATAAAATATTTAAATATAAAATCGATAAATATGCGGGTTATTACAGACTCCCCTCCTTAAATAAATTGCGTCCTCGCAATACTTAAGAAGAAAATAAAGATTAACAACCATAAAAGCATATCAACACAAAAGAAAATTGAAATAAGAAGTTCACCATAAAGAGCACGAAAGAGTTAGCACAAACGGGATCGCTCGATGAATTCTCTTGATTCCCAAGAGTAATCCCTAAGATTTGAGAACCATTGAACTCTCACAAGAAGAATATCTTTATTCCGAAGGCGCTCAATCTCCGAAGCAATGATGTGAATGGAATGTTGCTCATAAGTCAAAACTAGTGAGACTTCAATTTCCACAATATCACCGGGCTCAGGAATAAAAACCGGAATCCCTAAGGCATTTCCGTAGATAAAAGACGTGGAGAACGTCAAGAATAGTAGAAAATTGAGCTGGTGCAACGACGTAGTATAATAACAGTACGCCTAAGAAACTGGAAACTCAAATAATTTGGAACATCAGCGTAGTACAAAAACTGTACGCCAAATGAACCAAAGCCCGAATAATTTCGGAACACCGACGTAGTACAAAAACGGTATGTCCAATGAACCAATAAACCGGAACAACGATGTAGTATAATAATGGTACATCCATTGATCCAGATAAGACGGAACATCGATGTAGTATAATAACAGTACATCCAATGAACCGAACACCATAAAAGAACACTAGACACTAGTCCATAAAAGGAATGAGATAAAGCTCAATAAAACGAAGTATATCAAAACGTCCGATGAAATTAATATAAAGATAATTCCATTCAGACAACATCAAAGAATCAACAACTTGTTGCCTACGACAAAGCGCATTGGCAACACGATTTCCCTTTCGGGAATAAAAGAATATCAAGATCATAAAATGCCAGGAACTCGAGTCAACATGACGTTCCTTATGAGAAAATAATTATTCCAAAGATTTATGATCGAGGTAGAGAACAAATTTCTCATCCAAATATGATGATGCCAAATTCCAAAAGTAAAACAATAGCCGCGAGCACTAGATCATGAGTGGCATATCTAGCCTCGATAAGTTATAATGATTTAGAAGCACAAGTGATAGCACGTTCTCCTTTGCAAGAGAATGGCATCCAAACCAATACGACTAGTATCGGTACAAATAGCAAAGTCTTGGTTCCCCATCAGGAATTACAAGAATAAGAGTATCGAAAAGAAGGAATTTCTTTTAAATAATCTCCTTTCCTGAAAAGTTAAAACTTTCAAAATTACATTTATCTTTATGTAATAATTTTTCTACAAAAATTTACATTTTATAAGTCAATATATATATAGTGTATGATTATCTCATCAAAGCGTTTAGGAAATTCCTATCGATAACGTTGATCAAGCGCATCGACCAGAATTCGTAAAGCACTCAACGGGCAATACAATCACAAAATCATCTTCTATGTGATAAACATGTTTCTTAAAAAACCTTTAGGAATATTCTTTGCTCGTGTAAGAACAAAATACAACTATACTTATAAATAAATCTTATGAAAAAGATTTGCAAAATTTTAAATTACTATGTTCATCCAAAATCAATATATACAAAAATGGTCTCATCGAAATATTCATAGAATATTCGATTTATAAAATGAATGAAATAAGCTGGACAAACTGAATGACATAATAATTCATTCATAGGAATCATAACAAGTGCGGAATGCGGTAAGTGGAATGCCAACTTTCGCAACTCGTAGCAAATGAAAACTGGTGGTAAGGTCAAACTGAAAAGACCTTAGCACCACACAAAAGATTACTTAGGTGATAATCCTAAGACAAGCTCAAAGATTCCGTAAAATTCACAACTACCCAAATGAGAGAAATAACGCTCTACTCAACATGTGAGCTTAAAGAATAAAATGTGCCATCAATTTTTAATTCAAAATCATAAAGGAAAAATAGAAATCCGCTTAACAGATTGAAAATGTCAAAGATGAATAGTCCACTCGAGAAAATAGGATATAGGCTTCATTAATGATTAAGCCAATCCTATCGCACAAATCAATTCCGAAGCCTAAGTAAAAATATCATCTCGGAAAGAAAAATCTCATAAAATAATTTCGACATCAATAAAAAGCAAATTGAGTGTTGCGGACCCATCCGGATTCAAAATCCTTAAAGAAGTCTTCAAGCCCAGAAATATTTAAAGAAGAAGAATCACAAGTTCTTTTGATATAAAATAATGAGATGAAACCCATATCAAAAAGAACTCAAATAAGAAGATCAAAAAATAAATGTAATCAAGGATTAAATGAGAAATACCTTGACCACGAGAAGTGTTACCAGGAGCTTGCACTACATTGAGCTCTCCCTCCTTCTTACTTTGAAGTACGGGACATGCAGTAATATGGTGACCCGAATTTTTGCAATAGCGACAAAAGAGGGGTTTCGGACACTCCCTTGCATAGTGGTTCGTGGAACCACAATTGTAGCATTGTCCATGACTAGAGGTAGGTGCTTTTGCTACCGGGGTTTCTTGCCTCCCTTTCTTGTTGGGAATGGGGCCTTTGAATTTAATAGGCCTCTTCATGTTGTTGTTGAAGTTTTGTTGGGCACACACAACTTCAACATCACCTTCTCTATCGGCCTCTACAAGACGAAGAGCGATATCAACAAGCTGATCAAATGAAACCTCAAGTTTAAGAAGTAATGGCTTCGTAAGATTCTTATTCAAGCCATAGACAAATCTCTGATTTTTCTTCAATGGGGTGTTGATGTATTTAACCCCGTATTTGGACAGAGATTCGAAAGATGCGACATAATCTGTCACAGAAGATTCACCTTGAACAAGGTCAATAAAACGCCGGGCCAAAGTTACCTTTTCAGCCTCCGGCACAAATTTCAATTCGAATCTTTCCCGGAATTGCTCCCAAGTGAGATCCGCTTCAATGATTTCAGAAATTAAAAGCTCATACCAATCTAATGCTCTTTCTTGGAGCATGCTAGAAGCCACTTGGAATCGATGAAGGTCAATAAGGTTCATGCGAGAAAAGATGCGATCGCATGATTTGAGCCAAGCTTGAATTTCTATAACACTCTCGGATCCCGTGAATGGCATTCCACCCAAATCGGTGTAGTCTCTGCACAAGCGTGCAAAACCAGATCTAGGATGAGTAGGCTCCGGATTAGAACCAGCTGCTTGAGCATTCGTGACAAGGTCAAGAAGTTGCTGGGCAGACATAAAAACTCCATCTTGGGGAGTAGCACTAGATTGACCGGCGCTGGGACGGCCTGGTCTAACCATTTCTCTTCTTTAAGAAGGAAAGAAAGAAGAGGAAAAAGTTATTCTCAAAATAAATATCAAGCAATCTTGATAGATAAAACAAGGAACCATAAAGAAAATAGGATGAATCGGTACGAAGACTCGAATTAAATCCTAAAGCACGACTCCTAAGATAGACTTAGGACGATGATCCTTGTTATAATATTCCATATTGTTTCGAAGTTTGGCTCTGATACCAAGCTGTGACGCCCCACCTCTATACCCACGCTAGCCAAGAACACTACGGAGTAATGCTGTCGACTAGCACGGAGAATAAGGCTGTTGAGGAGCGACCATCTGTATAATTGCTTTGTGCGAGTACCGATATGCCAGATAAAAATATAACTTTTCATCTCAAGAGGAAATCCGACATACCGACACAAACTCAAAGCTACTACACAGTGGCTATAAGGGTCTTCGGAAACAAACATAGAAATAAACATAACACAAATCAGTCACAGAAAATTCATATCACAAAGGCGGAAATAGATATGAATATAACACATGGAAGTGTATATCAGAGTAGTGGTCAAATAAGATCCACAATAATACAAAAGAATAGCAACACGTGCTATACAAAAGAATACAACTATGAGTCCATATCTCAAGTGTATACAACAAAATAAACTACTAAGCTAAGTAATTAGCCAAAAGTCAGAGTAATGATCCTAGATGAGAAGTCAAGCAGAAGCACCTGGAACATCTTGGTCTGACCCGAGTATCATTTAATAAGAAAATAATAAACGGATCAGTCTAACTATAAATATCAGATGAAACGATATAGAATAAGAGCTATGACCAAACACATAATAATCACAGTGCCAAGCTGTGATATATATAAGTTATTGAAAATCAACAAGAGATTAATCAATATCACAAAATCTACACAAGAATAAAAGGAAATGTCATACTCCTAATTTCGTTCACCAAACCATGAATATTGACGATTATATCAATGTCAATCACAAAAGTCAATGATACACAAATTCACCAATACACAAATATTGATAAAACTTATCAATGGAAATCCCGAAAATTGGTGAAAAACAAATTCTAGAATTCATCAATTAGAAATCCAGAAATCACAATAAAAGGATGGCTAATCCCACAAACTGGACATCGACGCACCTAGAAAGACACACCCCATGCACAGTCGAACATCAACGTACCTAGAAAGATACGCCCCATGCTCTAGCATCGGTGCACCTAGAAAGATACGCCCCATGCATAAATAAACATCGATGCACCTAGAAAGATACATCCCATGCATAAAGAAACATCGATGCACCTAAAAGATACACCCTATGTAATGTCTAACATCGATGCACCTAAAAGATACACCCATGCAAAGTCGAACATCGACGCACCTAGAAAGATACGCCCCATGCATAGACGAACATCGACGCAACTAGAAAGATACGCCCCATGTCCCGACTTATTGAGCCGATTGCTCCACGAAGTAAACAAACATCGATGCACCTAAAAAGGTACACCCCATGCATAAATAAACATCGACGCACCTAGAAAGGCACGACCCATGTGTAAACAAACATCGACGCACCTAGATAGGTACGACCCATGCAAGAAATGAGACGAAGCTCAATAAAATGAGGAACAGTCCTTCACATAGACAAAGAGACATCGCACATTGCTAGTCTAAACCATAAAGAAGATCGTCATGATCAACGAGAAGTGTCAATTACACTAAGCTAGTAAATATATGAGTTTAGCTTCATGTCGCATAACCACTTGCTTAACTTAAATATTTACGAACAAATTGTAGATCTCCACTATAAAATTGTCACAAGAGATTCAATCGAACAAGTCCAAGAATTAACTGACGAAGTATACGCAAGCGTTACATACCACTCGTTTTACTAAGTCATTTAATTAGATTTCTCATACGAGTGAGGTAAAGGTTTGTATATACTAATAGATTGGAAAACGGTTTAAGAAACAAGCTTTGTACTAAAAATGTGTTGAAATCATTTGAAGGAAGAGTTTTGATATTTACTACTAGTATAGAAACCTTTATATTTTTAAAGTGACAAATCACAAAGAAGATTGTAGGAACAATCAATCACTAAAATTCACAAACGAAGATGTGAATAAAAATCCAACGAAATCGATAAAGAATCCATCGAAATGGATATTCAAAAATCCCTAAAAAGGAGACATCAAAGTCATAATAAATGATTACAACAAATAGGAAACAACACGAATCGATTAAAGTTGGAAATTCAAACAACTAGGCAAAAAGGCATAGTTGGCAGATAGGAGCAGGTCGGTCGACCGGACTCCCTGAATCGGTTGACCGAACCAGGGGTTGGAAGTGCTTGGGGCACCAGGTCGGTCGACCGGCCTAGGGGCTCGGTCGGCCGAAGCCTGTAACCGACACTTCCAAACAGAGGCAGGAAGTGCCTGGGTAGCAGGTCGGTCGACCGGCCCAGGGGCTCGGTCGGCCGAACCTGTTGCCAGCACTCCCCTGCCCTATTTCAAAGGAGGTGCAAACTCGATCAAATTGCATTCGCTCGAGCAACGACGCTAAGGGTTTATGCCTATCGACTACCCGGCCCTATAAGCTTTTCGATGCACAATCAAAAACACATTCAAACATCAAAGCTATGATTTTTAAAGAATTGAACCCAAAACACCAAAAATTAGAATATTCACCAAATCAATCCAAACCAAAAGCAATTGCACACGAATAAGTGTTAGGAATTCATACCTAACAATCGAAGATAAATATAAGCATAGATGTGAGATAAAAATCTCACCTTTGAACCCAAATCAATGAAGGAGAAGCTTTAAAGACAAGCTAAGATCAATTCCTCTTTAATAACAACTCAAGAAGCTTCAATCTAAGCTTAAAAGAGAAACATTACCTAAATTAGGTTTAGGAATTTTCTGAAATCAAAGAGAGAATGAGTTGGAGAAGAAGAAGAGAAGGCTTACCAATGGGTTCACTTGAGTTTGGAGCAAGAAGATGGATTTGCTAATGGAAACTAGGGCTTAGGATTTCCTAATTCGTTTTCTCTTCCCCCATTTTTGATGAAGCTTGAATGTATTAGAAAATTATGAAGTAATGAAGAGGAGAGGGAGTTGGAACTGAGCTAGTAAGTGGGGTTATTGGGCTCAGCCCAAACCAAAGCCCTAAGTGAAAAGTGGCAAAATTCCACTAACTCCAAACATATCGAAGTTTATACTCAAAAAGGTCGCAAACGTCATTTTGAACTCAATGGGGGTGGTCTCGATTCCCAATTCGACTATTTGCAAAAAGTGGCTTTTCGGACCAAAATCCGATGAACGATAAAATATTTAAATAAAATATTTAAATATAAAATCGATAAATATGCGGGTTGTTACAGACTCCTCTCCTTAAATAAATTGCGTCCTCGCAATACTTAAGAAGAAAATAAAGAGTAACAACCATAAAAGCATATCAACACAAAAGAAAATTGAAATAAGAAGATCACCATAAAGAGCACGAAAGAGTTAGCACAAACGGGATCGCTCGATGAATTCTCTAGATTCCCAAGAGTAATCCCTAAGATTTGAGAACCATTGAACTCTCACAAGAAGAATATCTTTATTCCGAAGGCGCTCAACCTCCGAAGCAATGATGCGAATGGAATGTTGCTCATAAGTCAGAACTAGTGAGACTTCAATTTCCACAATATCACCGGGCTCAAGAATAAAAACCGGAATCCCTAAGGCATTTCCGTAGATAAAAGACGTGGAGAACGTCAAGAATAGCAGAAAATTGAGCTGGTGCAACGACGTAGTATAATAACAGTACGCCCGAGAAACTAGATACTCAAATAATTTGGAACATCAGCGTAGTACAAAAACGGTACGCCAAATGAACCAAAGCCCGAATAATTTCGGAACACCGACGTAGTACAAAAACGGTATGTCCAATGAACCGATAAACCGGAGCAACGATGTAGTATAATAATGGTACATCCATTGATCCAGATAAGACGGAACATCGATGTAGTATAATAACAGTACATCCGATGAACCGAACACCATAAAAGAACACCAGACACTAGTCCATAAAAGGAATGAGATAAAGCTCAATAAAACGAAGTATATCAAAACGTCCGATGAAATTAATATAAAGATAATTCCATTTAGACAACATCAAAGAATCAACAACTTGTTGCCTACGACAAAGCGCATTGGCAACACGATTTCCCTTTCGGGAATAAAAGAATATCAAGATCATAAGATGCCAGGAACTCGATTCAACATGACGTTCCTTATGAGAAAATAAATATTCCAAAGATTTATGATCGAGGTAGAGAACAAATTTCTCATCCAAATATGATGATGCCAAATTCCAAAAGTAAAACAATAGCCGCGAGCACTAGATCATGAGTGGCATATCTAGCCTCGATAAGCTATAATGATTTAGAAGCACAAGTGATAACACGTTCTCCTTTGCAAGGGAATGGCATCCAAACCAATACGACTAGTATCGGTACAAATAACAAAGTCTTAGTTCCCCTTCAGGAATCACAAGAATAAGAGTATCGAAAAGAAGGAATTTCTTTTAAATAATCTCCTTTCCTGAAAAGTTAAAACTTTAAAAATTACATTTATCTTTATGTAATAATTTTTCTACAAAAATTTACATTTTATAAGTCAATATATATATAGTGTCTGATTATCTCATCAAAGCGTTTAGGAAATTCCTATCGATAACGTTGATCAAGCGCATCGACCAGAATTCTTAAAGCACTCAACGGGCAATACAATCACAAAATCATCTTCTATGTGATAAACATGTTTCTTAAAAAACCTTTAGGAATATTCTTTGCTCGTGTAAGAACAAAATACAACTATACTTATAAATAAATCTTATGAAAAAGATGTGCAAAATTTTAAATTACTATGTTCATCCAAAATCAATATATACAAAAATGGTCTCATCGAAATATTCATAGAATATTCGATTTATAAAATGAATGAAATAAGCTGGACAAACTGAATGACATAATAATTCATTCATAGGAATCATAACAAGTGCGGAATGCGGTAAGTGGAATGCCAACTTCCGCAACTCGTAGCAAATGAAAACTGGTGGTAAGGTCAAACTGAAAAGACCTTAGCATCACACAAAAGATTACTTAGGTGATAATCCTAAGACAAGCTCAAAGATTCCGGAAAATTCACAACTACCCAAATGAGAGAAATAACGCTCTACTCAACATGTGAACTTAAAGAATAAAATGATGCCATCAATATTTAATTCAAAATCATAAAGGAAAAATAGAAATCTGCTTAACAGATTGAAAATATCAAAGATGAATAGTCCACTCGAGAAAATAGGATATAGGCTTCATTAATGATTAAGCCAATCCTATCGCACAAATCAATTCCGAAGCCTAAGTAAAAATATCAGCTCGGAAAGAAAAATCTCATAAAATAATTTCGACATCAATAAAAAGCAAATTGAGTGTTGCGGACCCATCCGGATTCAAAATCCTTAAAGAAGTCTTCAAGCCCAGAAATGTTTAAAGAAGAAGAATCACAAGTTCTTTTGATATAAAAATAATGAGATGAAACCCATATCAAAAAGAACTCAAATAAGAAGATCACAAAATAAATGTAATCAAGGATTAAATGAGAAATACCTTGACCACGAGAAGTGTTACCAGGAGCTTGCACTACATTGAGCTCTCCCTCCTTCTTACTTTGAAGTACGGGACATGCAGTAATATGGTCACCCGAATTTTTGCAATAGCGACAAAAGAGGGGTTTCAGACACTCCCTTGCATAGTGGTTCATGGAACTACAATTGTAGCATTGTCCATGACTAGAGGTAGGTGCTTTTGCTACCGGGGTTTCTTGCCTCCCTTTCTTGTTGGGAATGGGGCCTTTGAATTTAATAGGCCTCTTCATGTTGTTGTTGAAGTTTTGTTGGGCACACACAACTTCAACATCACCTTCTCTATCGGCCTCTTCAAGACGAAGAGTGATATCAACAAGCTGATCAAATGAAACCTCAAGTTTAAGAAGTAATGGCTTCCTAAGATTCTTATTCAAGCCATAGACAAATCTCTGATTTTTCTTCAATGGGGTGTTGATGTATTTAACCCCGTATTTGGACAGAGATCGAAAGATGCGACATAATCTGTCACAGAAGATTCACCTTGAACAAGGTCAATAAAACGCCAGGCCAAAGTTACTTTTTCAGCCTCCGGCACAAATTTCAATTCGAATCTTTCTCGGAATTGCTCCCAAGTGAGATCCGCTTCAATGATTTCAGAAATTAAAAGCTCATCCCAATCTAATGCTCTTTCTTGGAGCATGCTAGAAGCCACTTGGAATCGATGAAGGTCAATAAGGTTCATGCGAGAAAAGATGCGATCGCATGATTTGAGCCAAGCTTGAATTTCTATAACACTCTCGGATACCGTGAATGGCCTTCCACCCAAATCGGTGTAGTCTCTGTACAAGCGTGCAAACCAGATCTAGGATGAGTAGGCTCCGAATTAGAACCAGCTGCTTGAGCATTCGTGACAAGGTCAAGAAGTTGCTGGGCAGACATAAAAAATCCATCTTGGGGAGTAGCACTAGATTGACCGGCGCTGGGACGGCCTGGTCTAACCATTTCTCTTCTTTAAGAAGGAAAGAAAGAAGAGGAAAAAGTTATTCTCAAAATAAATATCAAGCAATCTTGATAGATAAAACAAGGAATCATAAAGAAAATAGGATGAATCGGTACGAAGACTCGAATTAAATCCTAAAGCACGACTCCTAAGATAGACTTAGGACGATGATCCTTGTTATAATATTCCATATTGTTCCGAAGTTTGGCTCTGATACCAAGCTGTGACGCCCCACCTCTATACCCACGCTAGCCAAGAACACTACGGAGTAATGCTGTCGACTAGCATGGAGAATAAGGCCGTTGAGGAGCGACCATCTGTAAAATTGCTTTGTGCGAGTACCGATATGCCAGATAAAAATATAACTTTTTATCTCAAGAGGAAATCCGACATACCGACACAAACTCAAAGCTACTACACAGTGGCTATAAGGGTCTTCGGAAACAAATATAGAAATAAACATAACACAAATCAGTCACAGATAATTCATATCACAAAGGCGGAAATAGATATGAATATAACACATGGAAGTGTATATCAGAGTAGTGGTCAAATAAGATCCACAATAATACAAAAGAATAGCAACACGTGCTATACAAAAGAATACTACTATGAGTCCATATCTCAAGTGTATACAACAAAATAAACTACTAAGCTAAGTAGTTAGCCAAAAGTCAGAGTAATGATCCTGGATGAGAAGTCAAGCAGAAGCACCTGGAACATCTTGGTCTGACGCGAGTATTATTTAATAAGAAAATAATAAACAGATCAGTCTAACTATAAATATCAGATGAAATGATATAGAATAAGAGCTATGACCAAACACATAATAATCACAGTGCCAAGCTGTGATATATATAAGTTATTGAAAATCAACAAGAGATTAATCAATATCACAAAATCTACACAAGAATCAAAGGAAATGTCAGACTCCTAATTTCGTTCACCAAACCATGAATATTGACGATTATATCAATGTCATTCACAAAAGTCAATGATACACAAATTCACCAATACACAAATATTGATAAAACTTATCAATGGAAATCCCGAAAATTGGTGAAACATAAATTCTAGAATTCATCAATTAGAAATCCAGAAATCACAATAAAAGGATGGCTAATCCCACAAACTGGACATCGACGCACCTAGAAAGACACACCCCATCAACAGTCGAACATCAACGTACCTAGAAATATACACCTCATGCTCTAGCATCGATGCACCTAGAAAGATACGCCCCATGCATAAATAAACATCGATGCACCTAGAAAGATACATCCCATGCATAAAGAAACATCGATGCACCTAAAAGATACACCCCATGTAATGTCTAACATCGATGCACCTAAAAGATACACCCCATGCAAAGTCGAACATCGACGCACATAGAAAGATACGCCCCATGCATAGACGAACATCGACGCAACTAGAAAGATACGCCCCATGTCCCGACTTATTGAGCCGATTGCTCCACGAAGTAAACAAACATCGATGCACCTAAAAAGGTACACCCCATGCATAAATAAACATCGACGCACCTAGAAAGGCACGACCCATGTGTAAACAAACATCGACGCACCTAGATAGGTACGACCCATGCAAGAAATGAGACGAAGCTCAATAAAATGAGGAACAGTCCTTCACATAGACAAAGAGACATCGCACATTGCTAGTATAAACCATAAAGATGATCGTCATGATCAACGAGAAGTGTCAATTACACTAAGCTAGTAAATATATGAGTTTAGCTTCATGTCGCATAACCACTTGCTTAACTTAAATATTTACGAACAAATTGTAGATCTCCACTATAAAATTGTCATAAGAGATTCAATCGAACAAGTCCAAGAATTAACCGACGAAGTAAACGCAATCGTTTCATACCACTCATTTTACTAAGTCATTTAATTAAATTTCTCATACGAGTGAGGTAAAGGTTTGTATATACTAATAGATTGGAAAACGGTTTAAGAAACGAGCTTTGTACTAAAAATGTGTTGAAATCATTTGAAGAAAGAGTTTTGATATTTACTACTAGTATAGAAACCTTTATATTTTTAAAGTGACAAATCACGAAGAAGATTGTAGGAACAATCAATCACTAAAATTCACAAACGAAGATGTGAATAAAAATCCAACGAAATCGATAAAGAATCCGTCGAAATGGATATTCAAAAATCCCTAAAAAGGAGTCATCAAAGTCATAATAAATGATAACAACAAATAGGAAACAACACGAATCGATTAAAGTTGGAAATTCAAACAACTAGGCAAAAAGGCATAGTTGGCAGATAGGAGCAGGTCGGTCGACCGGACTCCCTGAGTCGGTTGACCGAACCAGGGGTTGGAAGTGCTCGGGGCACCAGGTCGGTCGACCGGCCTAGGGGCTCGGTCGGCCGACGCCTGTAACTGACACTTCCAAATAGAGGCAGGAAGTGCCTGGGTAGCAGGTCGGTCGACCGGCCCAGCGGCTCGGTCGGCCGAACCTGTTGCCAGCACTCCCCTGCCCTATTTCAAAAGAGGTGCAAACTCGATCAAATTGCATTCGCTCGAGCAACGGCGCTAAGGGTTTATTCCTATCGACTACCCGACCCTATAAGCTCTTCGATGCACTATCAAAAACACATTCAAACATCAAAGCTATGATTTTTAAAGAATTGAACCCAAAACACCAAAAATTAGAATATTCACCAAATCAATCCAAACCAAAAGTAATTGCACACGAAGAAGTGTTAGGAATTCATACCTAACAATCGAAGATAAATATAAGCATAGATGTGAGACAAAAATCTCACCTTTGAACACAAATCAATGAAGAAGAAGCTTTAAAGACAAGCTAAGATCAATTCCTCTTCAATAACAACTCAAGAAGCTTCAATCTAAGCTTAAAAGAGAAACATTCCCTAAATTAGGTTTAGGAATTTTCTGAAATCAAAGAGAGAATGAGTTGGAGAAGAAGAAGTGATGGCTTACCAATGGGTTCACTTGAGTTTGTAGCAAGAAGATGGATTTGCTAATGGAAACTAGGGCTTAGGATTTCCTAATTCTTTTTCTCTTCCCCCATTTTTGATGAAGCTTGAATGTATTAGGAAATTATGAAGTAATGAAGAGGAGAGGGGGTTGGAACTGAGCTAGTAAGTGGGGTTATTGGGCTCAGCCCAAACCAAAGCCCTAAGTGAAAAGTGGCAAAATTCCACTAACTCCAAACATATTGAAGTTTATACTCAAAATGGTCGCAAACGTCATTTTGAACTCAATGGGGGTGGTCTCGAGTCCCAATTCGACTGTTTGCAAAAAGTAGCTTTTCGGACCAAAATCCGACGAACGATAAAATATTTAAATATAAAATCGATAAATATTCGGGTTGTTACAAATTTTATACCTATTTTCGAATTCACTTCTATTTTTCCAATTTATTTAAAAATCTCGATTTTTAAACCTCCTTTATTTTTAAACAAGTGCCACATAAGAGTTTATTATTTAAAAATCCTTTATATACTTTATTCGAAAATCCCTGTCTACAATATCCCGAATTTGTTAAGTACAAATTTCCAAACCATTTATTTTATCGAATTGATTAACCAAAAATTCTTTATAACCATTTTACTTCAAAACCCTTTCTAAAATTCTTCCAAATTTACACCATATTTTTATTGGTATTTCAAAATACCAAGAATCAAGGCCAAACAATCATAGCACCCAATTAATATAAAATACATAGTAATCTATCACAGATTATTCCAAAAAAACAAATATCACTATATATGAAATTGAATACAATATCTTTGAGGAATCCAATTGGATCCCTCCTACCTGTTCCCTACATCAACATATGTTAGCATAATATAAAATACCAGTTCCACTTCATGGCGTAATATTGCGGTATACAGGGTCATCCGCTATTATGCGGGGCGCATAGGGTCTCATCCGTTGTATATATATGCAGGAATATCAATCACTCCAATATATACATATATATACATATATATATATATGCACACACTACTATATATAATATCACATCCAACTAATAAAAATGTATCAATTCTACCAATCAATCATCTATGAACTTTAAATTAAAATTAAAGCCAACAGTCCAAAATTGAGTGAGATTAACTCACTTTGATTTTTAAATTGCCAAATGCTCAAATTTTAAATTAAACCAAACACGATCGATTTAACCTAAAATTTTCACTTGCTCCAAACATCTCCAGATCTGCTCTAGCAAGTAGTACTCCTCGATGTGATTCCGGCACCGCTTGTTTCGTCCAATCCCGATCTCGTATGACAAAGATATGAGTTTTTAAAGATTTGAATATAAGTTTTATAAATAAATTTATTTTTTTTTCTTTTTATTAAACCTTCAGAAGAAAAAAAATCCTAGCCATCGATTTTTCTTTAGAGAAATCCGACCGCATACTTTGTCTTCCATGCGATTTCGTTCATTCAGTTCGAACAACCCGAGCAGCCTTCGTCCATCCATGAACCGCGCCCGCCATGTCCCGTTCTAGCATGATCCACACCCCCAGCTGAAACGCCTACGCAAACCCTACCTCCGCCCAGAGCGCGGCCAAGCTTGGCCTTCCCCCTTTCTCGAATTTTGTGCTTGAGGTCGCGACCTTCATGAGCTGATTCCGGCGAATCCATACCACCATCGACGATCTCGACTGTTGGAACCAAAGATCTCGTTGCCCTCTTCGATTTCCTAGTTGAGAGTTTCAGCTAAAAGTCCAGGGATTGATTGAAAATTGGAGAAGAACATCGATGATTTTCAACCATTAAAATAAAGAAAGGTGGCCGCATGAAATAGATCTTGGGTTTACTGTGTTGTCACATACACACACACGTGTAAATATTAAATTAACATTATTCTTCACAATTAACATGATTTTTCGAACGAACTCCAAACTAGACATGTCGCCAGGAGTTTATAATCTTTACCCCTCTTCCAAACACAATGGAACATGTTTTGTAGCCTAATTCAATAGTAGTGGAAGATAGCTTTTTGAATCGAATTAAAATATTAAATTTTCGATATTTATTTCAATATGTGTATCTTCCGTACGACCAAATGTTAACTCCAAACGCTATGAAATTTGAAATCCAATAATAATAAACCATTACGGATCCAATGGAATTGGTTTCGTTGAATTCCGAGAAGGTGCGTTGGAAGGCTATTTTAACGCGATGATTAAATTGAGCGATTTTCAAAATCATCAACATCGTTCAAATTTTTAATTTTTAAAACTTACTAACTCCATTATAAATCAAATAGAATTTGTATTCATGTTAGAAATCACTCCGATTCATATTATATCAAAATGAAATTATTTGGACTATTAATATATATATATGTATATATATATATATTAAATTCACTATTAAATTAATATATAAATTTTTAATTTTAACTTATTGACTTTTTAATCACATTCAAAAGTCCATATTATAATTCTAACCCAAGTAGAATTTTAAATCAACGTAGAAATTATTTCTATTCATATCTAACCCTAGATTCCCATTTTTACCCAATTTTCAATATTAAATACTATTTACCAAACTAATTAATCACTATATTTGAAGTCTTAAACTATTTTACTGATTCTTTCAAAATCTCCATATTCAAAATCGATTAAAAGTTCAAATTCAACATTTAAAATAAATTTAACGTTCAAAACTAACGACCAAAATCCCGGGTTGTTACTGCAATAACTTAAGAGACGTTAATAGTGTGTGCTATAATAAATAATGTCTATTAGTAGGATAAATATCAAAATAGCATTAAGCCTTTACATTATCCTCCTTAACATATTTTTGTAGCATGTTGTCTATGTATGTCCTGTAACACAACCAGTAATGTCGGTAGCCAGTGAGTCCTTTATAGGTACAGTACAAAGCCAAAGTCGTAATGGGCTTGTATAAGGATAAAACATGACAAGGCAAGAGAGGCAATGTCCAAGGTAGGATTTTACTAGTTTACCCTTTCTGGCAGTCGTAACGAAAAAGGTGTACCCATTGAATATGAAATCACAATAGTAATACGAGTGATTAACGTCACTAGAAGTAGCTAAAGTCAGTAGCTAGACATAGGCTCCTGTTTTAGTCATTTTAATTATGACACAAGTGTCAAGGCTATCCATCATCGTTTTCTTACTTCATTCCATTAAATGTTTGCCAATTCAACCACTACATTATGGATATCATCCACCATATACACAATTGTTAAAGTGGTTCCAATATTGACAGAGAATATGCCGATAAGAGATCCCGGTCTCTTTAACAACCAAACATCGTTATACACACCAGTTAGTTTTCTTTTATATTTCGAAAACAATTCGTACTTGATATCAAAATATCATATTCATTTCGAAATCAAGTCCATTTCAAAATCATCATATTCGTTTCAAAAATCAAATCTATTTCGAAATCATCATATTCGCTTCAAAAATCAAATTTTACTTCAAAATGTCAACATAGTTCAATATATCGATTTCACTTCAAAATTTGGGTCGAGTTACAATTTAGGTTATAACTTCACTTTAACCCAGTTCGCATTTAAACCCAAGGTTTAAATATAAATATTTCACCCATTTGACCAGTTTGAATTTTAGAGAAAAGTTTGAACAATTTCAAAATAGTTAAATAGTTAAAATGATTTAATAGAAAATAATTTGAGTATTGAAAATGTTTTAGTTTAGAAAATCAAATTAATTTGAATATTTAAGAACATAGATTTTAAACTGTTTACACTAAAATAATTCATTTAAAAAATAATTCCAAAGTCAAACCGGTTCACTTTCTAAACTTTTCCAATTCAAATAAGTTCCAATTTCCATTTCAATTTAATCGACTGAATTCTGATTTCAAGTCGAATTTTACCTCGATTCCAAATTAATTTCAATTTTAATTCCAAATTAATTTCACTTCCAATTCCAAACAAATTTCAATTCCAATTCCAAATTAATTTCAACTCAATTCTCAAATTTAAACCATTTCGATTTGGATCAATTTCAAGTTCGATTTCCAAAATGTCGATTCAAAACACTTAAATCAATTTACCTTAAAATTCAGTTGAAAATCCCCATCTTCAAATATAATTCAATTCTAAGCTCAATTTTGTAATATCATTTTATATCACTTTTACTTAGCAATATTCAAAGTTCGAATAAAAGTCCAATCTTTTAAAACAAATCAGTTTCTGAAATTTAAATCATATTTTGCTTATAACTTCAAAATCTCAACTTCATTTATATAAAACATTCCTGTTATCAAACTTAAATTTAAACACTTCGAGATCAAGTTCGAATATTTTTTATATCCATAAATTCAATCTTTTTATTTCTTAAATCAAATCATTTAATTTAACCAATCCGGTGTCCGTATATAACTTTTATCCTATGGCCAAATGAATCAGTTATTCCAATTTAATTCAAGGATGGATATATATCATTTCAATCCAAAATAACTGTCATAGGTACATATCATTTCAACCTATTTCTTAATTTTTTTCGAAATAAATTCAATTTATAGTTTTATATACTGTAGATAATATATATGACGATAACATGATATATAAAAATAAATAAACATCTAAAATATCAACCAAAAGCATCCATCACAGCCAATCATCCACTGGTCAATAAAATTCACAACAACTTCATAATTATTAATATTGGGTATTTTATGAGCAATTAAATTCTAATTCACTTTAACTGTCAATTCAAATCCTATCAATTAATTTAGATGTCAATATAAATGTCAATTAAATTTATCACCCAATTATCAAAAAAAATTAAAACACATCATAACTTCAAATTTAACTAACATAAAAATATTCTAGTCAATCATGAGCATATAAAATGCACACCTTTATTTGAAACGGAAAATATTTTCAGCTTCAAATAAATTCCAGCTCGACAGCACAGTGTAGATAATGATGATACAGTTGCAGCGCAGTTTTTCTCGCCCGAATCAGACCTCATACGAGAGAGCTACGAGTTTATTAATATCGATATAATCAATTTACAATTATAAACTAATAAACGAAATTAAAAATAAACCTTACACTAACCTTACTGCCGTTAGAACCCAAATCCTCCTCTTAGTGAGCTCGTACGCGATCCCGACATCAAATTTTTTATTTTTTAAGAGAAACGTGCACCTCGGTGATAGAAATCACCACCCTCACAGTCGTCATCCCCTCGCGTTTGCCGCCTTCACAGTCGCCATGCCCCTTATATATGCCTGCACCATGCCAATCTCTGGCCATCCTCGCGCATCGCTAGCGAACGATCATCAGATCCAAACCCTAATCAACTAATCACGCCATCCATGCCTCGTCGCCTTCTTCCATGATCGAGCGTTAGCGGTTCACGTAATGATTAGGTGAATTTGTGTATTTTCTTTCAGCTGTCTTTTAGTGAATCTACGATTAGAAAAAAAGGGAAAATGGAGTATGGATAGGCAGATAATATGCTGTGTACTTGAATGAGTATAAAGTATGGCGAAGGAAATAAAAATATTATATTAGAAAATATCTACTAAATGCCCATGAAAATTCCGAACTCCAAATGTGTAAAGGCCTGTATCTTTGTACCATTGAAGTCGACCATAATTCACATCAGTTCAACTCAATTGAACGAAGTACGAATCTTTAGGGGTGAAGAAGAAAAAGGTAGAATAAAACAGAAATAACAACATAAAATCTCACAATTGCAGCGGAGCAAAATATAATATATAATAACAGATTTTTATACAAAAGAATCTATAACTGTTTTATACTTACAATCATCAGAGTGCAACAATCAATACATCAATCAGGAAAGTTATAATAACTTGTCCTCGTACAGCGGAAATATAAATCAAGTATGGAAATACATCTCTGTCATCCAACTCATCTCCTGAGCTCCATAGCAACCTACCCAGAATCTATAATACTTGGTCTGACCTGAGCATTATAATAAAATAACACCCAAATCCGTCTGGAAAATTAGCATGAGAAAACACACTCAATTTGTATTATTAACTTTTATCAATATCCTTTGAAAACAAAGGGTATTTCGTAAGACCACGTCATACATAAACATGGCGGGTTTTTATCTTACGATAACCAAAACAATTTTTTTAACGATCTACCTTTTTAGATGGTTTAAATTGACGATAAAACACACACGTCGGACTCAAACCATTTAAAAGGACAGATTGTTATGGGGAAAATAAGAAAAAAGTAGAGAAAGAAAGAAAACAAAACACAGAATTTCACAGCAGAATGACAAAATATAGCAATCAAATAAACAATCATGAAGCTGTTTTTACAAATAACATTTGATTACAATTTTACAATATAGAATCAGAGTTACATACATCAGAAATAAATAACATGAGCGGAATAACATAATGCAGTGGTATGAATATAATAAATAGTAATAGTACAAAATCTTTGTCTTCATCCTCCAAAAGCACTCTTTGATACACTATATGCTCAGACTGACCCGAGCGAATGAAAAAGACAAAACAGTCGAGTCAAAACTAAAAGATCTTATGTAAGTTAAATCAATAGTAAATAAATATGAGTGTAACGGCTTTGGAGATGTTTACGGGTTTTGACACCTCCTATCCAGTGTCAAACATGAGTGTAATAACCTAAGAGGTGTTAGGGATTCCATCTCCTAAGGATCCATTAAACTACCTACATATGTAGTACAACACACAACTATAGTAGTGTCTATAGTAAATTAAAGTATTAAAATAGCGTTAAGGCGTTACCTATATCCCACTTAACACATTTTATATATATTCCCATGGTCTATACAGCACCGTAAGCTCCTCCGTGAGGTTTATCCAGAGGGCACTCCATATGCATGCTACAAAACAAACTCATAGAACGTGTGATAGGGAATGTGAACACGACACTCGAGGCAATGCCAAGGTAGGACTCTACCGTTCCGGACTAGTGGTAATGCATAGTAGCTACTACCGCCCACCTCGGAACACATTCCCATAATCAAATCAAGGGGTGGCCCCCAAATTCATCACAAAGTCAAAATATAGTATCGAAGAAATGTGCCCGATAGGAGAATGACCTCACTTGTCCCGGTATAGCTCCTATTTTAGTCACGTACATAGTTGTTAAAGTGGTTACCTTTGTATTGGCAAAGAGTATGATAATATCCGATCTCAGTCTCTTTAACAACCAAATGATTATTTCATGCCGGATGGTTCTTTTACATTTACAAAACTGATTTATAATTTATATCAAAACATCATATTCTCAGAACCATATCATTTCTAAATCTTTTTTACTTTCGAAATTATATCACATTTGAAATCATATCACTTTCGAATTCATATTTGCAAAAATAGATTAAATCCTCATTTAAAATCATCATATTCTTCAAATATGTCATTTAAATCCCTACTTATGTTATAACATCATTTAATCGTATTCTACTTCAAAATCAAGAATTTATATATAAAACTTCGACTTTACAAAACCGAAAATTCTAAAAATAGTTTAGATAGTTTAAAATAGTTTTTAAAATAGTTTAAAATAGATTAAAACAGATTAACATAGTTTAAAATAGATTAAAACGGATTAATATAGAGTAAATAGATTAAATAGATTAAAATAGATTAATATAATTTAAATAGAATAATATAGTTTAAAATATATTAAATAGATTTAAAATATATTAAAATAGTTTAGTATAGTTTAAAATAGATTAGATAGATTTAAAATAGATTAGGATGGGTTAAAATACTTTGAATAGATTTAAAATTGATTAGTATACTTTAGAATTTCGATTTAAACCAATTTCCAATTCCAACCTTCAAACTTAGATTTTCAAAATAATTCAATTTATACAAGTCAATTTCCTTCAAAATATCATTTAATCCAATTCAAGATTTAATGGTTTTAAAATCGTTTAATTTAACCAATCCGGTGTCCGTATATAATTTTCTACCCTATGGTCAAGTGATATAAATATTTATCATTTCAATCTGCAAAAATTTTAATTTACGAGTATATATTATTTCAACCCTGCAATCCTAAATTCCAAATCAACGAAAATCGTCTAGGTTTATCATTTCAACCCATAACGATTTTCTCCTATTCTATATGATCGTTCGGGTATGTAACATTTCAAACCATAGGGACTTTCTAACAATAACTAAAGGAACCTGTGGTGTTGTAACAATATAAATATAATATCAAACCATTCAATATCAACAATTAAACATACATCACAATCATCACCCAAACCAACCAATAAACATCAATAGATAACTGATTATCATTAACAGGTATTAAATTGCTAATTAAAATCAATATTAAGTTAAAAGATGATTAAATGCAATGAAAGTTAAATTTAACTAGAATGACAATTTAAATATACCAAACATCAACCAATTAATTCCAAATCACATCACAAATTTAATTTAACTAACATAAGATAATTTAGTAGTTGTGAGTGGATTAAAACATCCACCTTTGTTAGTCGATCTAAATCCAATAAAAGCCCAAAATTCGAATAGAAGAAATCGTGCGTGAATCGAAGTTTATATGAAAAAGATATTCATGTTACAAGAAATATTATTAAAATAATAATTGGTACATGTTAAGTACAAGTAAACAAATTTTAATACCTACATTTTTCTCAAGATAAGACTTCAGGCAAAGATGGAAGAACAAACTAAGATGAGGGCAGGACGTGTAGGAAAAATGATATAAAAAAATGAAACTCATGTTTCATAAAAGAAAGATTTTGAATTTGCAAGTGCATATCAAAATGATTTGGGGAAATGAAGATTTGAAATGGAGATCTAAACATAGGAAATGAAGTGGTGACAAGAAAAATGAAGGAACAATTTTAAAAACATGAACAGTTTGTTGATGAAATTATAACTTTAGTAAAGAATAATTTGAACTAAATGAATAAAGGTGTCAAGAGAAAAAAAATGTAAAAGAATAAATAAAGTGCAAGTTATTTAATAATAAAGAAATGAAGGTGGAGGGACAAAAATGAATGTCACGTTTCTAAAATGAAGGCTTTAGGAAATATAGGCTACTGAAATAAAAACAAAAATATGAGGTTGTGGAAGAAGGCTATAGGCAACCATAATGTAAACAAATGAAGTGGCTGTACAAATATGAAATGAGATGGAGAAAACAATCACAATTTTTTTCTTTAGGAATTGGACGTAGGACATGGTGTAAAGAGGTAAAGAAATATTGAATAAGAAAAATATGTATACATATAAAATGAAACTTGCATTTGAGAAGATGTAGCTTTAGGAAAAAGAGGAAGGAAATAAACGAAAATGAAGAAACAACAAAAATTAGGAAAGACATGTGGTATGTATTAAATAATGATGAAGGAATGCACATACCATATGTACACTACCAACGAACCTTTGGAATTCAAATTTCAAACTTATGTCACCTCTTTATTGCTTTTCTTAACTCCCATAAACTCACATTTACAACTATTTAATTTTACATTAACACACGATAAACGAAAATAAATTCTCTACACAAATTTGTGTAATTAATTAAGACAATATACAACATTAAGAACCTTTCATTTTCTCTTTGTGATTAGATTGGGAATTTAAACAAACATGTTGACGCTTTGATTAAACACTTTACCATGAATGCATTAACATACATTAAAAAAATATGACAACATAAATGAGGTAATATAAATGGTGTATAATATATATACATGTGTGTGCGCGCATCTTTATCTCCACTTATAGTTTACCTTTATAAATAAAAGGTATGCTACTAATCCACATAAGGAAGTAATGAATTTAAGAGTAAATTAGTAGAGCGAAGATGGAAAGGTAAGTTATGTTGAAAATAAATCTAATCAAGTCTAAGTGAAGAGGAAACAGTCAAGTATAAATCTACTTTACCCCTTTACAATCTCGTAATAACATTTAATTCAAAACCATATGAGATTTCAAACTTAATAATCTTTTTTTTATATTTGGATCTGAAACCTATGTTTATATTTGGGGACAAACATATATGCAGTACACCAACACTAAAATTTGAAACATAAACTGAATTAATTGGAAATAAATCACCCAATTTAAATTTATTACAATATACGTATACAATTAAGGTCTTCTCTCCTTTTAATTAAAAGGTTCCAATCACATTAATCGCCATTGATTCCTTAGTTGAATTTTAAAAGGGAAATGAGGCAATTCAATTCCCTTTTACAGTAATTTAACCTATTTGTGGAATTATTGTATACAAACCAAAAGCTATTAGTTTTTTATCAAATAATTGATTTCTTATTCCTATAACTAATCTGAAAGAAAAATACATTTCAAACAAATAAACATATGTTTACTTATTTATTAAACTTATTAATTTTTATTCTTTTATTTTGATTTAAATGTTCTCATATTAAATCAACTATTACCTTGTGAATTTATTCAACATAAGTTTTCATTTTTATTTCACTCAACTCTATAGTTAACATCTTTTCTTAATTAACTGCAATATTTAGTTACATTTAGTTTCATCGATTTACAAATTGATTTCAACGGATTAAATAAAAAAATGATAAGTAAACCAATATTTACATTTAATTAATGTAAACACATTTAAAAAACATATTTACAAATCTATTGCTTACAACAAAGGTTACTGAATCACGTACTAAATAATTGATTTTCTATTGCATGTTAAACAAACCAAATCAACTAACATTGATTTCTTTTTTTAATACAACGTTTAATTTTATTCCTTATTAACTTTCATTATTACCGTTAGTTTAAATTACATTAAAATAGTTGTCAATGACATTCAACAACACTATTAAATTATATTGTAATAAAAAAATTTCAAATTTATAAGTCATAAATTTTGATTTCTTACAATATTAAATTTCAAAATCCTAATTAATTTAATATTTTTAATTATCGAAAATTATGGGTCGTCACACCCTTCCCCACTCATAGACTTTTGTCCTCGAAAAGGAACAAAATGGGATTAAGAACTTGATAAAATTTTATTCAAAATAATCCATTAATAAACACTTTAAATTTACATTTTTAAATATTTTAAATAAAATATGTCAATTTATAAACAAGTCTTCCAATTCAGCTTAAATAAAAGATTAAAAATATTTCACTTTCACCAAAAATTTCTAAGTCCAAAATTCACGGAAAATTTCGACTGTCTCCTTTGTACGGAGAGGTCTGGGAGAAATAATAATATAAACAATAACAATATATATCACATATTTCAAAATAATGTATTCCAAACTATGAGAAACAATATAATATCGCTATAAAACCGTAATCCGAGAACGTACCTATTTGTCGGGTAAACAACACTTAATTTATGAAACCAAAAGTAGTAGTTATTACTTCCATAAACCTGTATTTCACTTATATGATCCAAAGAGGTTAATAATTATATAAAAGTGAAATATTTAAGTTGTCTCAATTAATAACAACACAAATCAATATAACATAATAGCAATCACTTGCAACCAAAAGCATACAATCATCACATGAAATCAATGTAATCAATCATATACAGTAGCATCCAAAACAAATGATTTGTTCGGGCTTAGACACTTTTAATCGTATAGAATGATAAATAACTACTAAGTATACCATATACCCAACAGTCTTAGATAAAACTTAATAGATTATTCGTACATTCTAAACAATTTAAAGTATCACTTCCAAATCATCCCATAAGCCAAACAACCAATAAATTCAATGTTGTGTATGTTTTCCTAATAAATCTCCTTTCACATTATTTACCGTTCAGATTTTTCTTACATACAATAATTATTCTCTTAAATTTAGATTCATTACCTACAAATTTTCATTTCTCATTTATACGAACAATGGTTTTTTTTTTTCATTTCTTTACGTCCATTTACTTACATGATCACTTTTCCATTTAATTCTTAAAAATAATCAATGAATTCACTATTTAAGTATTGCATGCTTTTTATTTCAGTTTACCTCATTCATTATTTACTTTTAACATCAATATTCATTTCTGACGCATTCATACTTAGATTTTTTTTCTTTTCAATTTTATTCCTCTCATATATAACATTCACTTTTACTATTCCACTTTTACTTTATAAGTGACTTCAATAATTAACTTAAGTTTTTAATCATATTGTGACGCCCCACCTCTATGCTCACAATAACAAAGAGTATTAAAAGAAATAATGTCTGTTATTACGAAGAATAAGGCTGGGTAGGAGCGGCCATCCGTAGTCAGGCCTTACACTAGTATTGGTTATCTCGATAGGAGTGGTATATTTTTTTTTTCCATCTCTGGTTTATTTACTCCCATTGACATACCCGATTCCAGTATAAAATGAACTACGATGGTTCATAATAGTCTAGGACAATATAGATAATAATAATACAGATAAACTAAATGCGGAACACAGATAATATCAAATCCCATATATATATAACTGAAGTCAGTTACAATACACGTGATACAATACATATGATACAACTACTCCAAAAGGTATAAAGAGACTTCATAGGTCAATCAGCAACCCAAAGTAAGATATCTACAACCTGTAATAACTCAGTCTGACCCGAGTATTAAATTCAAAAGAAAATAATACACGGGTCAGTCTAATTCAAACTCGGTTATTAATGCACGGGAGCAATAATAATCAAATCGACGATAGTCACAATAAATCTTACGTATCCAATCCTTTAATAAGGAATCAGATAACGATAAATATAACACGAAACAGTGTTAAACAACAAATCAGCAAAGCCAAATCATCAACAAAGATAAATATAAAGGTTATCAATGAAGATAATTTAGAAAACAACAGAATTTCTTAAACGGTAATTAACAACAAAATCTAATTATTAAATAAATAATTAGAAGCTTATAATCTAATTATCACATAGATAATTAGACAACAACAAAATGATCAAACCAAACCAAATCAAAATACAATTTCAAAACATTGAATTGGACACACAAAACAATTCAAGCGATTGAAATATCAATTAAAATGTCAATTCTGTTTGGCTGCAGTACACGCTCGCGTGCACTGCCTCGCCACTACAATGATGAATTACAAAAAAGCCCAATGAATCAAAATGCAAAACGAATATCAATAAAATTAATACTATGTGGCTGCAGTACACGCTCGCGTGCACTGCCTCACCACTACGGTATATGATGTCATCACAACTCCAAATATTAACAGCAAGTCAAAACTGCAGAGGTCAAGTCACGGCTGTCATGACTCAACGCAACTGCAAACAAAATGAAACTGCACCAAAGGAATGGCAATACGGCATGGCAAGAATGCACATGCCACAAGCTAAACCAAAAATCAACAAAGTCACCGATGAATCAGAAATTTCACACCAAAGGCTAACAGTTCCAGTCACGGCTACCATGACTCAAACATATAGAAGACTGCACAAAAACTAAAACCACCACATGAATACAAGGGCACACTGCAACAAAAGAAACTGCAGACACCAAAGTGAAGCAAGAAAACTTCAAGTAGTTGATAATGCACATGAATCGAGTAACTCGGGTACACAAATGGAGATGCAAAACAAACTACAAGGGTAGTGACAACATGGAATAATGACCAGGTAAGGCTCGAATGACTCAGTGCACAAGGCAGTGGTACAACATGAAGACACAGCAGCATGAAGATGAAAGCAAACAAAGATATGGCCAGAACCATCTGCAAAGTCATATGATGATGTACAGTGGAATATACATGTGTGCATACACATTACCACTGACTCGAAGAAGTACAGTGATAAGCATAGTGCACAAGGGCAGTTGTACAAGAGCAAGTGCAGCCCCAATATGAAGCTTGAACACTTACAACAGAAAGTGGTGTAAATATAACCAGTAATCGAATACTGATTCAAATTATCAAATGAAAACTCAAGTGAACTAAACTAAATGTGCTAACCAGAGTACACATGAAGACTCAAACTCAAGAACAAGTTCACCATGCACAGCAAGTGATAAACCAGAGTACACATGAACTACATGCCTCAAAGAACAGGAAATAAAGGAGGTAACAAGTGATGCTTCAGTGACTCCATTCAACATGATAAAAGTGGTGCAATTACAACCCGAATCAAACTGCAACAAAATGCAAAAGGTCAAGTCACAGACTCAACATAACTGCAAAGCAAGTTAACTTGAATGACTAAGTGCACAAAGGCAGTGGTACAACTACAGCGACCCAAAATGGATGCAACAATTATATGATGCTATGCACAGCAACCTGACACCAAATGCTCATAAAAACCAAAACAGTGAAACTGCATAGCATATAAAGGAATGACAACAAGGCACAAAGGCCACAGGTTGGCAACAAATGGATTTTGCACGCAACCTGAACATCAAATGTTCATAAAACCCAATACAGTGACACAGTAAAATTAGGTGCAACATAAGGCACTAGTACACATGAGAATTACTCGATGCAAATGAAAATACAGTGCACAATGCATCAAGACGAAGATGTCACAAGAATGAACAACAATGTATCATGACTCAAATAACAAAACTGACACACATTGAAGTGTCATATACAAACCAAGTATACATGAGCCGAAGTTAACAAGAACTGAATCGAAGTAAACAAATTTAACGAGTGCACCAAACAGTACCAGTGCAATCCCAAGTCGAAACAGCAAGTGGTACAAGTTAATAACTACATCACTACTGCAACTACAAGTGACACTATCAATGTAACGACCCTGACTCGGCCTTCGAAAATCGGCACCGAATACGACACTCGTATTCAAATGCCGCAGATCCAAACGTCGAATCTGGTTCGACGGAGCTTATAACACCATTAAGTAAAACAACATAGCGAAAGAAAAAGAATATCATATATCAATATACAACATTGATACAATATCAGATACAATATGATACAACAGATGATACAATGAATATCAATGTACATCAGAGATATGATACAAGATAATAGTAGCGGAAAGAAAAGATAACACAGCAGCGGAACAACAACTCTAATTTGGTCTTCAAGAAAGAATTCCATCTTCAAAGCACCAATCCAGAAATAGCTCGAACTCCCAATAATGATGTACAAAGATAAGTAAGTCTTGTCCGCAAGCGTTGCCAAATCCTAGGCTGAAAGCTATCGAATCTACACCTACTATTGATTATCTGGAAAAAAAACCTAACTCTAGACTGCCCGTGTGGAATAGTGGGCACCCAGAGTTTAGGAAAGGAACAATAAACTCCAGGTCAGTCGTGGGACTGGTATAAGCAAACAAAAACATTTGGTCTTTTAAATCAAACAAAAGAATTTAAATTTGAAATCCGCAATGCTTTTTAGAAAATGAAACTACCATAAGGCCTCCCGCCACACACACAATGCAAACGCAGACTTGGAGGAGATTTCTCCTTATGATAGTCAAATATGCTTAATATGAGAAAATTTCTTTGATATTATTATTATAAGTGCAAAGTGTGGAAAACCATTTCGAAAGTATAATATAAATCCTAGCCAGCATAGGCATTTCGCACTTATGCCTACTATAGCTACCATGTTCAATAGCAGGTTACCGCCGCATTCCATGGCAGGTTATACAACTAAAACCGTATAGGGCGCGTATTGTTTTGATTGGATTTCCAACAAATGGTCAGGCTAAGGAACTTTCTACTGTCAATGGGATCGCCTTTGGCGGGACATCCCGAGAACCTAACCGGATCTCTGCCAACACAAGGCCGGGTTACCTCTGTAACTAGGTAACTACTACTCGAGCATTCCATCCCCCGATCCTTTGAAACCTTTATCCGAGGCGCCTTAAAACCACAAAGCAATCACAAAGTAATAGATCTGCAGTATCCACATGAGTAAGTATCTGGGCTCCATACCATGATACCACCCTTTACCAGAAGGGAATAACACACCCTAAAGGGCGCGACCCTCATAACCTTGCCGCATCTTTCCTGTTTCGACCATTTCCAAGGTGTGAGGTCCTGATGCAGTCTTGTCCACAAAGCTACGCTTTATACAAAAGCCATGCTTTGATCACAAATGATCAACAAATGATCATCAACACACAACAGCACTTAGCATGCCACACTACCAAATTGGGAATATATCACTGATAAATATCAACTACATAACCTCTCAGCTCGTACGTCTCAGAGAAGGGTGTTAAGCTAAGAGAATAAATTCTCCACCACCAAGCAGAAATGTATTTGATAGAGATCAGTTTAATATCTCAAAGTGTAGTATCAGACATACAACCATACAAGTCTGTTCCGGGTTCGAACAGAACCGAAGGCACTTCCGAAGAAGCCCTTGCAAATCCGGGTATCCACAATACCGATCCGACTTCTCGTCACTAAGGGAGAACTCTATACCGGAGCAACTCAATGCAGAGTCAATCGACAGGTTATCCTATCGTTCTTGAAGACACCCGGTCTTCAACACCGGTCTTCAAATGCAATCCATAACGTCGTATCGCTATTCGGAATGGGTTATATGACACAAAGGTCCTCTCCCGGCTAAACCGAAAAATGAGTGCAATAGTTTAAAACATATGGATATGGGATTTCAGTCAAGTCACAACTTGAAAATCCAAAGCTTTTCTTTCAAATGGTTAAACAAATTACCATTTTAAATCTTTAAATAAAAAGATTCATTTCACAAAGTTCACCTAGTTTCACAAAGATCATCCACAGATTTCAAACAATTCCATTTCAATTGGACTAACACATTAAATCTTTAAATTAAAGATTTAGTTCGTAGCTTTCAAAACACGTTTCCAAAGATTTATCTATAACTTGGGAACCTATTTCCATTTTAGACTTGAAATCCTTTTAACCCGAATTGGAAATTCATTTCTTATGCGAAAGATCTTATTATTTGAAAGCATATAGTTTCCGTTTCAGAAAAATTCAATTATATTTATACCAGTTAAAATCTTTGGGTTTAGAATTTAAATTCCCAATCAACGCTTTTAAAACGGTTTAAAAAAACCCATTTATAAGTTGAATAACCCTTTTGAACCATAGTTTCCAAGCCATAGAATTCAATCCCAAATATTGAATTCAAATTTAAATAAAATTATTTAAATTTCAAAACTCAATCAAATTATTCAAAATAACTTTTATTTTTGAAAATTCATTTTCAAAGTTCCAATTCTAATTCCAAAACTATTTTGGATTCAAAAGTACAATTTTAAATATATTTCAAAAGTTTGTGACTTAACACATTTCCTTGTGCAATCCATATTTGTGTGTGTACAAGTGTGGTCCAGGGGTTCAACACAATAGTGCACAACATCAATCATCACAGATTCAATCATATCGATAAGCAGTATAACCATAACGCTTATCTTTATTCACAGATTCATAGATAAAATAAATTTATCAATCACAAAGATTCACTAATATGATTCGATGTGGGTTTCGTATAACCAATTGGAATCCGACTCCCTGTCGCATCGAAGTTTAAATGTCGTTTACGGGCAGAAGGGGTTTCACAAACATATAGGAAGAAATCATAAATCGCAATTCATCACAAAGCAATCACAGCATCACAACAAAAATGTCAATCCAGTACAGAGTGTTTGTTGATGGTCAATCGACGTTGATTCAAGTGATTGTGATTAAAGTGAATTAACCATATAATTGCCTTTATTAATCATTTTAAATTAATGTTTAATTCTACTTAATTATGAATTATTTTAAATTGGCTTAATTAATTAATTATCCTTTAATTTATTCTTTTAATTTATTAATTCTTAATTGTTAATTAATTAAGTTTAATTATTTTTATAAATTTCCCATTCTTTAATTAATTAATCTTAGATTGTAAAATCATTGCAAGCCTTAAGGGTTAATTATCCTTTCATTTTTATAAATTAACATTTAAACATTTATTTTACTTTTATGAATTTTGTTAAGTCAAACTTTAAAACAATTTTTTTTTAAAAATGATAAATTTGAAATGCCGTTTGTTTCATATGCTATTTACCCTCATCATTAAATTATTCAGAAAATAAATTTACTTGAGTTTTTCAAACATTGGCAAAAACTGGGTTACTGTTCTATTTCACTCACCCGAGACATGCTCCGGGTTTACCCCGAGCCATCATCCCCTTAGCTTCGGGTTGAGGCCAATATTGACCCGAGCAAAAACATTTCCACAAAACTTGTTAAAGTTTTTAAGTTAACCGACACCGCGCTAAAACCCCTCGAGTCCTTCTTCGAGTTCCCACGCGATTTCCCCGTGCTGCTCTTCGAGTTACGCCTCGTCCTCCCCAACCCATCACACTGACACACCACCCATCCACGTGCACGTGCACGACTATCATCGCCGCCGTTGGACGGTGCTGCGGCCACCAACACATCGCTGTCCATCCGCCAAGACGCCACGAACACCCAGACTTTGAAAAAAATTCGATACGAGCATCGAGACATTCGACCCAAACCCATCAAAAAACGTCACCTGAACATTGGCCTCGTGCCGCCTCCCCAGTGCACTATTGGCCACCATATTTGGTCCCTAGCTTCTTCCTTGCGTCACGCTTCGATTCGACCCGATGGCCCACGGTCCGATCACCGGTGGGTGGTGCAGCAACGTTGTCTCTGACGTGGAAAAAAATTTGGATTTTAAACCATAGTTTTGCTTCGAATCAACAATCCCATCTCTTATAAATTAATCTAATATTTTTCCAATGATTTCGAGCATCAAATCTCGCTGCCACAACGAACTCGAGGCTTAAAATTCCTTAGATCACCAATGTTTGATGAAACTTCAATTTACAGATCACTGAAAATGCTCCAGTGGGAAGCCAATGAAAAATTTTGATTCTAGTTTCAAAAATCATCATTTTAAGGGTGGATTCGCTTAAAGTTATGGAAGTTAAAATTCGTGAAGTTTTTGTTTTCTTGAGGATTTGAATTTTTACCGTGTTTCAACTTTCCAGGAAGAAAAACTATATAAAATTTATTTTTATTCTTTTCTGGAATAAAATCCAGGTTTAAACAGAAACCTTAACTTTTGAAACAAATTCGTGTTATTAAAATCATTTCCCAATAAGGGATCAAAGACTAAAACTTATTGGAGATGAAAGGATTTGATTCCTTAAATTATTTTGTTAGCCTGTGAAAAAAAACAGGGGTAATTATGTTTGTTTTGTTAACAAACATACACAGACTCATTCCCACACAAAAAGGCATACATGCCTAGAATTTTATTTACAATATATTTTAATTTTAGAGTTTCCAAATCCATTATATTTATAAATATTTACATTTTGAATTTTCCAAATCAAAATTTCATTTACAGTTTTAACTTTTAATATATATATATATATTTATTCAAAATTTTCAAATTAAATCCAAAGTCAAATTTATGGTTGATATAATTTTCCCAAAAATATTATTTTTAATTTTCCAATTAGAGATTCTATTTTTAAAATCATATTTATATTCATTTTCATAAATATAAAACAAATATCTATTTAAATTTGGAAAATACCAAATTAATCCACAATTAAATTTGCTAAAATTAAATAAATTGCCAATTTAAATTTGATTTAAAAATGGGAATGTTACAATCAAGTCGAAGCCGAAGGCAACGAAAATAAACATACACAGACTCAAGTATACTCAGAATTTTATTTACAATATATTTTAATTTTAGAGTTTCCAAATCCAGTATATTTATAAATATTTACATTTTGAATTTTCCAAATCAAAATTTCATTTACAATTTTAACTTTTAATCTATATATATATATATATTTATTCAAAATTTTCAAATTAAATCCAAAGTCAAATTTATGGTTGATATAATTTTCCCAAAAACATTATTTTTAATTTTCCAATTAGAGATTCTATTTTTAAAATCATATTTATATTCATTTTCATAAACAAACAAACAAATATCTATTTAAATTTGGAAAATACCAAATTAATCCATAATTAAATTTGCTAAAATTAAATAAATTGCCAATTTAAATTTGATTTAAAAATGGGAATGTTACAATCAAGTCGAAGCCGAAGGCAACGAAAATAAAGTCGACGCCTTGGCAATCAAATTAAAAATGTCAGAGAAACAAAATAACCAAGGTGCAAGTTTTAACAAAGTCAAGAGGCCGAAGACAACAGTTCAATATCAAAGAAATGGCCAAAGTCGAACAAAACAACATCGTTAAACTCAAATCAAAAATCATCAAAGCCGGAAATTCATCAAATTATACGAACTCGATAAAGACAGAGAAATCATCAACATCCAACATAATCGAATGACCGAAACACAGTATAGAATTAGATGTGAGTGAAAAAATCACTCACCTTGACTCGACAAGCACATACGACCAAAGAACGAGCGGTTCGGAGTTGAAGCCGAGGCCAACAAAGAATTGACCGAAGCCAGAATCAAAACCCTAATTTTTTTGAAGAAAGAGGAACGAACAACGAACGAGAGCCACCACTATCGTTTTCTTTTATTGTGCTAGGGATTGCGCAAAAATGAATCAAAAGGGGGATCGGTTACTTGCTTTTGATAATCATCTCAACCCTAAGCAAAAGATCCATGGGCCAAGATACAATTTAAAGCCCACGCATCCTTCACCAAATCTTTTTTAAAAAAGAATTTTAACCCACTTAAAAACTCCAAATAGCCATTAGCTATCAATATTAATCGTTTCACGACAATAATTAATTATTACAAAACCACGAGTTGTTACAGACTCCCCTCCTTATAAAAATTGCGTCCCCGTAATTTTTATAATTAAAGTCGTCAATAACAATTATTTTTCTAACATAAACTGGTTAAGCTAGAAAAATAAAGGTCAAGAGTACACATTCCAAAGAAATCTTTTAATTTCATATAAGAAATTCACAAATTCTCAACAAAATCTAATTATCAAGTAGATAATCAGACATCACAAATCAACAAATATCTAATTATCAAAAACGATAATCAGAAATCTCAAATCAACAAATATCTAATTATCAAAAACGATAATCAGAAATCACAAATCAACTAACATCTAATTATCAAAAACGATAATCAAAAATCTCAAATCAACAAACATCTAATTATCAAAAACGATAATCAGAAATCACAAATCAACAAATATCTAATTATCAAAAAGATAATCAGAAATCACAAATCAACAAATATCTAATTATCAAAAACGATAATGAGAAATCTCAAATCAACAAATATCTAATTATCAAAAAGGATAATCAGAAATCTCAAATCAACAAATATCTAATTATCAAAAAGATAATCAAAAATCTCAAATCAACAAATATCTAATTATCGAAAAAGATAATCAGAAATCATAAATCAACAAATATCTAATTATCAAAAACGATAATCAGAAATCTCAAATCAACAAATATCTAATTATCAAAAACGATAATCAATCAGAAATCACAAATCAACAAATATATAATTATCAAAAATGATAATCAGAAATCTCAAATCAACAAATATCTAATTATCAAAAACGATAATCAAAAATCATAAATCAACAAATATCTAATTATCAAAAATGACAATCAGAAATCTCAAATCAACAAATATCTAATTATCAAAAACGATAATCAGAAATCACAAATCAACAAATATCTAATTATCAAAAACGATAATCAAAAATCTCAAATCAACAAATATCTAATTATCAAAAACGATAATCAGAAATCTCAAATCAACAAATATCTAATTATCAAAAACGATAATCAGAAATCAAAAATCAACAAATATCTATTTATCAAAAACGATAATCAAAAATCTCAAATCAATAAATATCTAATTATCAAAAACGATAACCAAAAATCACAAATCAACAAATATCTAATAATCAAAAAACGATAATCAGAAACAACAAATATCCAATTATCAAAACGATAATCAGAAACAACAAATCAACAAATATCCAATTATCAAAAACAATAATCAGAAACAACAAATATCTAATTATCAACAAAGATAATTAGAACTCATAACAGCAATTATCTAATTATCAACAAAGATAATCAGAAATCTCAAATCAACAAATATCTAATTACCTACAGATAATTAGAAAAAATAAATATCTAGAAATCAATTAAGATGACTAGAAAATCAACAAATATCTAATTACCTACAGATAATTAGAAAAAATAAATATCTAGAAATCAATTAAGATGACTAGAAAATCAACATAAAAGGTTGGAGCGATCCCGTCAGATGGCGAGTTTTTAGCTACGTCGCACGTGCATCAACAAATGGCCGAAGCCTACCAAGTACTATAAATTTTGGCGCCCATCAGATGACCTGAAGGTCCGCAGAGTGACCCAAAGGTCAAGTACTGGTATTTGACCCGAAGGTCTGCAGAGTGGCCCGAAAGCCCAATAAATGACCTGAAGGTCCAGCAGAGTGGCCCGAAAGCCCAACAAATGACCCGAAGGTCCATCATATGACCCGAAGGTCCAACATATGACCCGAAGGTCCAACATAGTGGCTCGAAAGCACACAAAATCATCAAAACAGCAAATATTTCAATTAACGAGTCCGGAATTAATCGAAATAGAAAACGCACATGTCCCATACCACGAGTTTTGCTAAATCGTTTAATTCTCTTCATCATTCCCTTGAAAGTGAAAAATCGTGTATCTTTAGTTAATAACATTTTACGTTCTCAAACGGACAAGTCCAGAATTAAGCGAATCAGTAAAAGTGAAGGTTCATAGTCCTCAATTTTGCTGAAGCGTTTAAATCGCTTCCTCATTCTTTTGAAAGCGCAAACTGTAGAAATTTTAGAAAACAATTTTTATTTTAAAACGATTTTTAAAACATGTGATTAAAACAGCAACATCTGTAGCAATTTCCACAAGGAACTTGAACTTCTCAAAACACCGTAAAAATGGATCTCAAAATCAGCATTGCGGGATAACCGCTTGAAAATTCACTTTAAATTTGATGGTTACTGAAGTCAAAGCGACAGTAATTTTTATACGTCAAAATCTCATCAAAATAATTCGCATCAAAATATAACACCATTGAATTTTCATTCATCAAAAATGTCAACAAAATACCGTGCTTTAAAAATTTAGCACCGGTGTAAAAATCCCGTTATAAAAATAACGGCAACAAAATACGTTTAAAACCAAACACCGGTTCAACGTAAAATTAATGCAGTAACGTGCAACTCAAATTTGCACTCAAACTACAAGATGAACAAAGAAATCACTCGATTATATCTTCAATAAAGATAATTTAAAACAGCAAAAATCTCAACAAAATCACATAACTACAATCGCTTCGGATCCTCAAACCGAATTCGAAAGTTTCAAAGAAAACAAAAATAAATACATCTATGTAAAAACACAACGAAATTTATTCTCATTTTCATATTTTGATTTTTAAATCAAAAGGTTATCAACTGTATGCAGCGAAGACAGTCTCACTGTTTCCACTGCGCACTCTGATAAACAGAACACAAATTACTCAATCATCAAAACACAACTTCACTTTTATTTTAAAATAAAGATATTTAAAAATTTCATCATAATTTCAAAACATTTGTTTTGACTCAAGACACAAATAAACATCAACAAATAGTTGTGACACATGTTCCATCTAAGTTATGTTCTATATTATTTCCATAAACCCCTCGCTCTGATACCAACTGCGACGCCCCATCTCTATGCTCACAATAACAAAGAGTATTAAGAGAAATACTGTTTGTTCTTACGAAGAATAAGGCTGGGTAGGACCGGCCATCCGTAGTTAGGCCTTACACTAATATTGGTTATCTCGATAGGAGTGGTATATTTTCTTTTCTTTTTTCCATCTCTGGTTTATTTACTCCCATCGACATACCCAATTCCAGTATAAAATGAACTACGATGGTTCATAATAGTCCAGGACAATATAGATAATAATAACAAAGATAAACTAAATGCGGAACAAAGATAATATCAAATCACATATATGTATGTATGTATGTATGTATATATATATATATATATATATATATATATATATATAACTGAAGTCAGTTACAATACACGTGATGCAATACATATGATACAACTACTCCAAAAGGTATAAAGAGACTTCATAGGTCAATGAGCAACCCAAAGCAAGATATCTACAACCTGTAATAACTCGGTCTGACCCGAGTATTAAATTCAAAAGAAAATAATACACGGATCAGCTAATTCAAACTCAGTTATTAATGCATGGAAGCAATAATAATTAAATAATCAAATAGACGACAGTCACAATAAATCTTACCTATCCAATCCTTTAATAAGGAATCAGATAACGATAAATATAACACGAAATAGTGTTAAACAACAAATCAGCAAAGCCAAATCATCAACAAAGATAAATATAAAGGTTATCAATGAAGATAATTTAGAAAACAACAGAATTGCTTAAACGGCAATTAACGACAAAATCTAATTATTAAATAAATAATTAGAAGCTCATAATCTAATTATCACATAGATAATTAGACAACAACAAAATGATCAAATCAAACCAAATCAAAATACAATTTCAAAACATTGAATTGGACACACAAAACAATTCAAGCAATTGAAATATCAATGAAAATGTCAATTCTGTTTGGCTGCAGTACACGCTCGCATGCACTGCCTCGCCACTACAATGATGAATTACACAAAAGCCCAATGAATCAAAATGCAAAACAAATATCAATAAAATTAATATTGTGTGGCTGCAGTACACGCTCGCGTGCACTGCCTAGCCACTACAGTATATGATGTCATCAGAACTCCAAATATTAACAGCAAGTCGAAACAGCAGAGGTCAAGTCACGGCTGTCATGACTCAACGCAACTGCAAACAAAATGAAACTGCACCAAAGGAATGGCGATACGGCATGGCATGAATGCACAGGCCACAAGCTAATCCAAAAATCAACAAAGTCACCGATGAATCAGAAATTACACCCCAAAGGCTAACAGTTCCAGTCACGGCTACCATGACTCAAACATATACAAGACTGCACAAAAACTACAGCCACCACATGAATACAAGGGCACACTGCAACAAAAGAAACTACACACACCAAAGTGAAGCAAGAAAACTTCAAGTAGTTGATAATGCACATGAATCGAGTAACTCGGGTACACAAATGGAGATGCAAAACAAACTACAAGGGTAGTGACAACATGAAATAATGACCAGGTAGCAAGCATTATGCAACCTGAACCAACAGAGTACAAAGGCTAGAATGACCAAGTGCACAAGGCAGTGGTACAACATGAAGACACAGCAGCATGAAGATGAAAGAAAACAAAGATATGGCCAAAACCATCGGCAAAGTCATATTATGATGTACAGTGGAATATACATGTGTGCACACACATTACCACTGACTCGAAAAAGTACAGTGATAAGCATAGTGCACAAGGGCAGTTGTACAAGAGCAAGTGCAACCCCAATATGAAGCTTGAACACTTACAACAGAAAGTGGTGTAAATACAACCAGTAATCGAATAATGATTCAAATTATCAAATGAAAACTCAAGTGAACCAAACTAAATGTGCTAACCAGAGTACACATGAAGACTCAAACTCAAGAACAAGTTTACCGTGCACAGCAAATGATAAACCAGAGTACACATGAACTACATGCCTCAAAGAACAAGCAATAAAGGAGGCAACAAGTGATGCTTCAATGACTCCATTTAACATGACAAAAGTGGTGCAATTACAACCCGAATCAAACTACAACAAAATGCAAAAGGTCAAGTCACAGACTCAACACAACTGCAAAGCAACTTAACTTGAATGACCAAGTGCACAAAGGCAGTGGTACAACTACAGCAACCCAAAATGGATGCAACAATTATATGATGCCATGCACAGCAACCTGACACCAAATGCTCATAAAAACCAAAACAGTGAAACTGCATAGCATATAAAGGAATGGCAACAAGGCACAAAGGCCACAGGTGTGCAACAAATGGATTTTGCACGCAACCTGAACATCAAATGTTCATGAAACCCAATACAGTGACCCAGTAAAAATTAGGTGCAACATAATACACATGAGAATTACTTGGTGCAAATGAATATACAATGCACAATGCATCAAGATGATGTCACAAGAATGAACAACAATGTATCATGACTCAAATAACAAAACTGACACACATTGAAGTATCATATACAAACCAAGTATACATGAGCCAAAGTTAACAAGAACTGAATCGAAGTAAACAAATTTAACGAGTGCACCAAATAGTACCAGTGGAATCCCAAGTCGAAACAGCAAGTGGTACAAGTTAATAACTACATCACTACTGCAACTACAAGTGACATAATCAAGTCGAAGTCGAAGGCAACGAAAACAAAGTCGACGCCTTGGCAATCAAATTAAAAATGTCAGAGAAACAAAATAACCAAGGTACAAGTTTTAACAAAGTCAAGTGGTCGAAGACAACAGTTCAATATCAAAGAAATGGCCAAAGTCGAACAAAACAACATCGTTAAACTCAAATCAAAAATCATCAAAGCCGGAAATTCATCAAATTATACGAACTCGATAAAGACAGAGAAATTATCACATCCAACATAATCGAATGACCAAAACACAGTATAGAATTAGATGTGAGTGAAAAAATCACTCGCCTTGACTCGACGAGCACAAACGACCAAATAATGAGCGGTTCGGAGTTGAAGCCGAGGCCAGCAAAGAATTGAGCGAAGCCAGAATCGAAACCCTAATTTTTTGAAGAAAGAGGAACGAACAACGAACGAGAGCCGCCATTTTCGTTTTCTTTTATTGTGCTAGGGCTTACGCAAAAATGAATCAAATGGGGGACCGGTTACTTGCTTTTGATAATCATCTCAGCCCTAAGCAAAAGATACGTGGGCCAAGATACAATTTAAAGCCCATACATCCTTCACCAAATCTTTTTAAAAAAAGAATTTTAACCTACTTAAAAACTCCAAATAGCCATTAGCTATCAACATTAATCGTTTCAGGACGATAATTAACTGTTACAAAACCCCGGGTTGTTACACATATCCTCAATTATTAACTTAAGTATATAACATTCTTATACATTTTAAATCTTTTTATAAGAATAATTTCATGGGAACATTTCCATTAATTAAGTTTACTTGTATAATATTCTATTACATATTCTTATTCAACTTTTTATAATTTGGTAAGTTATATATATATATATATATATATATATATATATATGTTTTCAAAATGTAGTAAAAAGTTGCAGAAGTTACCGTATTTATTTTAATTAAAAAATGTTTAATAATTATATCTTCTAAAATTTCATTATTCTTTAACGTGTAAGTTACAAATTACCAATTTCTTATTTATTTCATTTATAACTTAGCATCCAATTTCTTATTTTAGTTTAGAAGTTTCCAATTATTAAAATAGTTAAGGTTTCATTTATTATAATAATTACAATTTCGAATTTACAAAAACTTAAGAACTAAACACCGGGTTTCATTTTCAAATCATTTTAAAATAATATATGTACTCATATATATATATATATATATCAATTATATTTAGCATTTAAAATTTAAGATTCGTTATCAAAACAATTAGGTATTAAAATTACTACATCAAACTTCTCACTTTGAAACTCGAAAATGAACGTCGATGATGCTGCACTCATCACCGAAATTAGTTTCCAACGTTAGAGAGGGGAGTATAAAACTTATTTCCTTTAAAAATTCTTTTCAAAATTCTCTGAAACATTTTTTTAAAATCATACTAAAATATTTGTATCATAAAATACCTCCAAATAATACTAATATTATATTCTAAAATCTCTCGAACGTAATTTACAAAATTCCAAAAACTTAAGTTCTCATATTTCGATTTATATTTACTTTATTTGTAAATTCTATTTTACAACCAAGATTTATAAATTCCACTTCCTAACAAACTGTTATATCACATCTAATCATATTATTTATAAAATTATTCTTTTATATACAAATGATAATACTAGGTAAAATTATTTCATTTACTTATATTTCAAAACAATATTGTGTTAGTCTGCACTATTTAGTGTTTATAAATCTCGACTGATACCATAGCGTCCCATGTACCGGCCAGAATTTATAAATACTAAAAAGAATAAATTAACGCAATACAAAACCTTTTATAACATTAATAAGTACGCTCTCTCGTATATATACACTCAGCGACTCATTCTAGGGTATTACTACCCTATTGCCTAATGAGTCAGACCCCAAAAAGCTAAGATTATCGCTAAACCAAGGCTCTGATACCAAATGTAACGGCCGTCTTTTTGGACGGTTTAAATCGACGATAAACAACATACGTCCGACTCAAACCATTCAAAAGGGTAGATCATTATGGGGTAAATAAGAAAAAACAGAGAAAGAAAGAAAACAAAACACCGAATCTCACAGTGGAATGACAAAATATAGTAATCCAATAAACAGTCATGAAGTTGTTTTTACAAATAACATTTGATTATAATTTTATAATACAGAATCAGAGTTACATACATCAGAAATAAATATGCAGCGGAATAACATAATGCAGCGGTATAAATATAATAAATAGTAATAGTACTAAATCTTTGTCTTCATCCTCTAAAAGCAGTCTTCGATACACTGTAAAGCTTAGACTGACCCGAGCAAATTGAAAAGACAAAACACTGAAGTCAAAGCTAAAAGATCTTATGTATGTTAAATCAACAGTAAATAAATATGAGTGCAATAGCATCGGGGATGTTTACGGGTTTGATACCTCATATCTAGTGTCAAACGTGAGTGAAATAACTTAAGAGATATTCGGGATTCCATCTCCTAAGGATCCTTTAAACTATCTACATACGTAGTACAGTACGTAATTATAATAATGTCTATAGTAAAGTAATGTATTAAAATAGCGTTAAGGCGTTACCCATATCCCCCTTAACATATTATATATATATTTCCATAGTCTATACAGTATTATAAGCTCCTCCTTGAGGTTTACCCAAAAGGCACTTCATAGGTATGGTATAAAACAAACTCGTAGAAGGCATGATAGGGCATGTGAACACGACACTCGAAGCAATACTAGTGTAGGACTTTACCATTTTGCAGAACCAGACTAGTGGTAACGCATAGCAGCTACTATCGTCCACCTAGGAACACACTCCCATAATCAAATCAAGCTGTCGCCACCAAATCAATCAAAAATTCAAAATATAGTATCGAAGAAATGTGCCGATAGGAGGAATGGCCTTACTTGGCCCGATATAGCTCTTAGTTAGTCACATCTAAGCTGGCTCATAGGAGTCAGGTTACATAAATACCTCTTACAGAATTGTTCCCTAAACCATCCTACTTTATTCTGGAATCTCCACTACGTACATAGTTGTTAAAGTGGTTTTCGGTATTGGCAAAGAGTGTGATAATATCCGATCACGATCTCTTTAACAACCAAATGCTTATTTCACACCGGATGGTTCTTTTACATTTCCAAAATGATTTATAATTTATATCAAAATATCATATTCTCAAAACCTAATCATTTCCAAATCATATTTACTTTCGAAATTATATCACATTTGAAATCATATCACTTTCGAATTCATATTTCCAAAAAGAGATTAAATCATCATTTAAAATCATCATATTCCTAAAATATGTCATTTAAATCCCTACTTATGTTATAACATCATTTAACTGTATTCTACTTAAAAATCAAGGATTCAAATATAAAACTTCGACTTTACAAAACCTAAAATTCAAAAAATAGTTTAGATAGTTTAAAATAGTTTTAAAAATAGTTTAACATAGTTTAAAATAGATTAAAATAGATTAATATAGTTTAAAATAAATTGAAATGGATTAATATAGTTTAAGTAGATTAAAATAGATTAAAATGGATTAATATAGTTTAAATAGATTAATACAATTTAAAATAGATTAAAATAGTTTAATATAGTTTAAAATAGATTAAAATAGATTAAATAGATTTAAAATAGTTTAGTATAGTTTAAAATAGATAAAGTAGATTTAAAATAGGTTAAAATACTTTAAATATATTAAAATAGATTAAAATACTTTAGAATTTCGATTTAAACCAATTTCCAATTCCAACCTTCAAACTTAAATTTTCAAAGTAATTCAATTTATATAAATATCCTTCAAAATATCATTAAATCCAATTCAAGAATTAATGGTTTTAAAATCGTTGAATTTAACCAATCCGGTGTCCGTATATAATTTTCTACCCGATGGTCAAGTGATACGGATATTTATCATTTCAATCTGCAAAATTTTTAATTTACGGGTATATATTATTTCAACCCCGCAATCCTAAATTCCAAATCAATGAAAATCGCTTGGGTTTATCATTTCAACCCATAACAATTTTCTCCTATTCTATATATCATTTCAACCCATAGAGATTTTCTAACAATAACTAAGGAACTTACGATGTTGTAACAATATAAATATAATATCAAATCATCCAATATCAACAATTAAACAGGCATCACAATCATCACCCAAATCAAACAATAAACATCAATAGATAACTAATTATCATTAACAGGTATTAAATTGACAATTAAATTCAATATTAAGTTAAAGATGATTAAATGCAATAAAAGTTAAATTTAACTAGAGTGACAATTTAAATATACCAAACATCAACCAATCAATTCCAGATCACATCATAAATTTAATTTAACTAACATAAGATAATTTAGTGTTGTAAGTGGGTTAAAACGCCCCACTTTGATTTAAGTCTATTTAAGTCCAATAAAAGCTCAAAATTCCAATAGAAGAAATCGCGCGTGAATCGAAGTGTATATGCAAAAGATATTCATGTTATAAGAAATATTATTAAAATAATAATTGGTACACGTTAAGTTAAAAAAATAAACAAATTTTAATACCTACGTTTTTCTCAAGACAAGGCTTCAGGGAAAGATGGAACAACAAACTAATATGAGGGCAGAACATATAGAAAAATTGATTAAAAACATGGAACTCATGTTCCTTAAAAGAAAGCTTTTGAATTTGCAAGTTCACATCGAAATGATTTGAGGAAATGAAGATGTGAAATAGAGATCTAAATATAAGAAATGAAGCGGTGACAAGAAAAATGAAGGAACAATTTTATAAACTTGAACAGTTTGATGATGAGATTATAACTTCAGCAAAGAATAATTTTAACTAATAGAATATGAGGTTTCAAGAGAAACAAAACGTAAAAGAAGAAATAAAACGGCTAGTGATTTAATAATAAAGAAATGAAGGTGGAGGGACAAAAATGAATGTCACGTTTCTAAAATGAAGGCTTTAGGAAATATAGGCTACCAAAATAAAAAAATAAAAATGAGATTGTGGAAGAAGGCTACAGGAAACCAAAATGAAAGGGAATGAAGTGGCTGTAGAAATATGAAATGAGATGGAGAAAACAATGAACTCACAATTTTTTCTTTAAGAATTGGAAGTAGGACATGGTGCAAAGAGGCGATGAAAGGTTGAATAAAAAAATGTATATAGATAAAATGAAACTCATGTTTGAGAAGATGTAGCTTCAGGAAAAAGAGAAAGGAAATTAAAAAAACTGAAAAACAACAGAAATGAGGAAAGAAATGTGGTATATATTAAATAATAATGAATGAATGCACAGACTAGATGTACACTACCAACGAACCTTTGGAATTCAAATTTCAAACTTATGTCACCTCTTTATTGCTTTACTTAACTCCCATAAACTCACAGTTACAACTATTTAATTTTACATTAACACACGATAAATGAAAATAAATTCTCTACACAAATTTGTGTAATTATTAAGAACCTATACAACATTAAGAACATTTCATTTTCTCTTTGTAATTAGATTAGGAATTTAAACAAACATGTTGACGTTTTGATTAAACACTTTACTATGAATGCATTAACATGCATTAAACAAATATGATAGCATAAATGAGTTAATGTAGAGACCCGTAGTTCCATACCCTAGTTCACTTATGTTCAACCCAAATTGTACGAAAGAGCGAATAACTAGGGTAGAGAGAAGTAAGAGATAGAAGAAAATATAATAAATAACAAATACAGAATCTCACAAACGCAGCGGAACAAAGTACAATATATAATAACAAATTTTTGTACAAAAGAATCTGTAACTGTTTTATACTTACAATCATCAGAGTACAACAATCAATACGTCAATCTGGACAGTTGTAATAACTTTTCCCCTTACAGTGGAAATATAATTCAAGTAAGGTGATACATCTCTATCATCTAGCTCGTCTCCTGAGCTCCATAGCACCATATCCTGAATCTGTAGTACTCGGTCCGACTTGACCATTATAACAAAATAACACCCAAGTCATTCTGGAAAACTAGCATGAGAAAACACACTCAATTTGAATTAGAGTTATCAAAATCCTTTGAAAAACAAAGGTATCTCGTAAGACCACGTCACGCATAAACTTGATGGGTTTTTACCTTAGGATAACCAAACCAATTTTTATCTAAATCATCTGATATTATAATAGTGTCTAAGTACAAATACTTATTCAAATAGCCCAAATTGTTACATTAATTAAATTCCACCATACTAGACTCTACAATCAAAACCGTAAAGCTCGTATTGGAGAATGGATTCCATACAATGACTAGACCACCGGGGTACCGCTCATCATAGTGCACCTCTAGAACAATGTACTGAGGACCTCGCCGAGATCCCCTGCTACACAAGACCGTCCTACCCATAACCTAGGTAGACTGAATATGTTATCACCCCGGGTGTTCCCACCCTTACAAATTGAGTGCTCCTTCTTTCATGCACAACCATATCCATATTATATTGGTTTCCGATGATATCTAGAAAAGTGATAGCATACCCTAATTAGGTGCGACCCAGTTAGCCTTGCTGCATTTCCCTTGTTTTAGTTATTACCGGTTGATGAGACTTAAGGCTACACATAATCTTTCTTGAAACAATTCTACTTAAAATTCTCTTCATCCTCCAATGACGATGTTCTGATAGCATTCCTCCATACAAATTTTCCTGGGTCTGGACAAACCGAATCACTGTCTTCGTCATCTTCATGGTATTCATTCATAATGTTCAAACCGGATCGATGTGGTTTTTAGATAATTAAATCCGATCCCGGTCTCTTCGAAACAATTAACGAAATTGGCCAATATTGATAGTCGGTTATTTAACTATCAATAAAACATTCATAAGCAATCACTAGGCCTTATTATAAATTTCTTCCATATTATTTATTTTCAAAATATCTTTATAAGATATATCAATTCCTTCCAAAATTTGAAAACAATTTCAAATACTCAAATCTGTAACAGGATATTTCCGAACCATCTCAACGCTTAGAAATATTTCCAATTTTCCATTTTTTATACTTAGGAGAATATTATAATCTTATTTTCCAAAATCTTTCCAAATACCAAAACTTAAGAGAATATTTCGTAACTTATCTCTTAAGTCTTTGGAATTACTAATAATACTCTTTTTCAATTTCCAAAACCCAGTATACTTATTTATAACTTCTTTTATGAATTCAGATTTCATTTTCAAAATTCCCATAATCAACATTTTGAAATTACACTTTCTCATAACCCCTTATAAAATTCCTCCCCACACAATCATATCAACTTATAAACCTCATTTACGAATCTCTAGAGAATTTATAAATAAAAAATTTCAATCACTTCAAAAACTCTATATCTTATACTACAATGCAAAACCCTTGGTCAAAGGGTCAAAGTGAAGCCTTTTTTGCATGGACCAAAATACCCTGTTTGACAATTAAATCAGAAATATTTGTCTAAGGTTAATTTTGTCATTTTCAATGCGTACACGTACAACAGTTCATAGCTGCGGTTACTTCTCCCCAAACCCCGCACTCTTCTCCTAAAACTCATCAACTGTTGTTGAAAAAAAATTAAACCTCATAACCAAATTCAGCATTCTAACCGTCAATTAAATTAATCTATCGCTTTTTTTATATTTACTTGAGTCTATGGAAGATGCAGATCGCTGAAGAATAGGCACAGTGTTAAAAATAGGCGATGGCTGTGGATCTAGGGTTTTCGAACGCCACGGATGGAGTTTGGTGTTTGTGGTATTCTCCCAAATTTAGCTTTTAAATTTTTTATTTACATGTTTGTTTGCTAATTGGATGTTGATAGGGGTAAATTTTTAGTAGTGCTAACCATGTTGGGTGCTGGATGATCCCACCAGTAGACCTGGATCAGTCAGGAGTGATGATGAAAGTCTCCAAAATCATGATGCTTGGATCTGTACTAATGCACTCATATCCCACTGCAGAAATTAGGCTTCTGCATGGAGGCTGGAATTCTTTTAAGCAATTTTAGACGTCTTCAATAGTAGATGGATTATGGAATCCAACTTTATTTCATGCCAGCTACCTGTGATTTGTGAACTTTATTAAAATCTTAATTTCACTAATTGCTTCTAATTGATTTCGTTCGACAATTATTATCATTTGTTGATGAGAACTGTGATTTTGAAGTTTGTTATTGCTCTGCCTTATGATTGTGGAAGGTTCGTTCTACTGTAAACTTAATACATAAACCTTCATCTAAATTGTTCAACTATGCAAGATCCAACATCTAAAGTTTTCAGATCTGTAGTTTTTTTGTTGTTGCAAACATTGACACTGAAACAGGTTTCCTATTCCAATTGAAGAATATAAAGAAGCAAGACGTGTATGTCTGCTTTCTCCGATTCCATACGTTTTAGATATTGCTAACAAAATATACAAACAAAAGGTGATAAATTGAAATAGCTACAATTTCATGTATTTAATATCCTTTCATCTTTTCCATTTTATTGTCAAGTTGTTTAACAATTTTCGAAGATTACGCTTAATGACTTAATTTAATACTGAGGTTTTCATTAAAAGTTGAAATTGTAAAAGATTCAATTTTTTTAACTGGTGATTACATAAAACATTGGTTGCATTATTTATATAAAAAACATCTATTGTTAAATTGGTCATCAAATCACTAGCCCTAATAATAATTCCATGGGTGAACTTTTTTCCTTTCAACCAGCCTGTTTATCCAAACATTTTTATTTATGCTGTTGGAATTTGCAGAGCTTGGACATTCGATTGGTGTAAATTTCTTGGCCCTTCATTCAATAATTGGTGTTGTAATTCTATTAATTGGACGTTTGCTTCAGTATGAAAGGTATTAAACTTCTCTTCCACGATAAGTTAAATTTTTGTTCAGTCGACATATGTAACAATGGTTAAAATCACAGCCATGTTATGTCTTCCAATATTTTCCTTTTCACTTTTAGGAAATTCATAGCAAGGCAAAAATGTTTGCTTTGTATAGACATGTTAATTTTGGTTGTTCTATTTTTATCAAACCTACTTTATGCAATCTTTGTCCTAATATGGTAAACATATATGAAGGTTATTTAAGGTATATAGTAACTATGCTCGATAATTTTTTAAAATAGACAAGCACGTCTATAAGACTTCATTTTTCCATTATATTCCCCTTTTTAATCCTTGATTTTGCTAATTACCTATATCCTCTCTTAAGCTAAAGGTCAAAGAAAACATAAGGTTATTTTCGTGATGAGGTTTGATTCATTGATCTGACCAAATTCTATAGAACTTATGTGCATTTTTAATGATAGGTTGGTTTGCATTTTTATTTACAACTGACTTATGGGCATTGCTTTATATGTGCTAAAAGCTCAGAGGATGAAAGCTGATTACATCGATTTATAAGCCCAAAAGAAGGTAAATTACTCAATTCTGAAAATATCTGGAATACCATTCCACTCTTGAATGGGATGGTAAGGATATTTTTTAATCTATATATATTATGCAATTTAACTTTTTATTTGCTAATTTCACACATTTAGTACCCACCTAATAGCATAAACGTACTCTTTCATATTCTTCAAGATTTTATTGTTGGATTCCTTCTTTAATCCGCGCCCTAAATAGCTCTGAAATCCTAGATTCTTTGCAGCCTAACTTCTTATTTTGTTCATGGAAGCTTTGATCGCCTTATCTATACACTTCCACCGGGGGTAACTATTTAATGATATAAACAAAAGAAACAGTGATTCATTCAAGCATTTCTTTTGTGGTGGCTTTTGTCTAATTAAAAGGTCTATTGTATTAATTATATTAAAGAAATCCATCATTATTGAATAATAACATATTTTATACTTGGTCAATGTACATTGTTTGTTAATGAAGAATGATACTTTTAAATTCTTTTTCGTTAAAGTCTGCCCTTGCCTGAACATCAACTATAGTTCAAATACTCAATATTAGATCAATGACAGCCTTAAGTATTTAATATAAATACGATAATCACAAACTATTTACTAATTTGTGAGCTTTTTATCAAAATTGGCACTTTTATGTTAATATTGTTTAATGGTTGAAGATTTTGTGCAGAGGTGCAAATCTCTACTACTAATAATGAGAATTCCATACTAATTTGTGATAAGTCAATAGAGACTTAGAATATGTTTTCCATACATATAATTACTAATCCTAAAATCATATGGTTTCTTAAGGTGCTTAGCTCAAAATTTCCTTAAGGTAATGTTTAATGGAGATTTAAAAAAACACCATTATTTACTATTTTTATTTGATCATTTGCTAAGTTCATGCCCATTTAATGTTATTAACCGTGTTTGATTATGGCATATCACATGAAAATCATGAACTAAGAAATATTGCCCCACCAAAAATTAGTAGAACTATTGTCTGTAGGTTATACAGCTGATGTTCTTTCATTGAAAATTCATTCAAAACATGGAGAGTGGATGGATGTTAGGAAAATTTACCGTAATGATGGATAATAAATTATAGAAAAAAGTTACGGGGTCGCCAGCACAATCTTTTTTGGACGAGACTTAAAAATTATTTGAACCGCCCGCCATATTTTTTTTAATTTTTTCAAGATTTTCTACTACAAATCAATATTATCATCAAATGATGTTTTGAAATTTCAAATAATACGATGGTTAATCTCTTGATACATGATGATTAATCTAATAAGATGATAATTTAAATAACTTAACATTATTTTTAACATTATTTCCATCTTATATTAATTAATAAGATGCTAAAAAAAATTTTGTAAGAAGGTTAATCTTATTACTAAATTATTTTTCATCTTATTTCAAAAAATAAAATAAAATAAAAATTGCAAAGTACACATAAAATTGCATGTGGTTAAATTAAGAAATGAATATAATGTTTATTTGAAAATAAGCGTTAAGTATTATGTAGCAAATACAACAAAAAATATAAACCTTAATCCAAATGGCTTTAATTAATTTAGTTAATTAAGTTAACAATTTTTATTATATGAATTTAATGGATGTTAATTGCTCAAAACTATAAATAGTCACCGTATTTGTTTATTTTTCACACTTAATAATTAATAATTTATTTATTTAACTAAGATAATAATTATTTGATATCGTCCGCATTAATGGGCGCGGATATCCGATATCCGAAAATGATTTCAGATGTAGATGCGGATATGGCACTGTCCATATCTGAAATTATCCATACATATACAGGCCAATTATGCAATGGAAAGAAACGACAAGTGGGGCTCATAAACCTCATATATTTCACTTTCTATTTTCTTTCTGATATTTCTTACATATCATTCTATGTTGCAGTGATTTGTTGGAATTTTGTTAGGCTTCATCGGCACAAAGTAGATTCTTGGTATTTTTGGCATGCATTTTTTTGCATATTCTATTTTGGCTTTAACATAAGGCAATAAAGATGTTGAAATAGGATTAGGTGTACAAAAAGGTTGATTTGCAATTCTGCGTGCTTTTGATATAAAACTATGTCAAATATATGGCTCAACTTTGTGATCAACTCGCTTTTGATAATGTTATTTTGATTATGCTAACAGTACACTTCAAAAATTTTGAATATAAGACATAAGGGGCATATGTCAGTACAAAACTTGAACCAACTGGAATTATATATTGATACAGTTAAATATGCATCGTTGAAGTAAACATCTAAAGCGAATTTACAAAATTTTACTTGATTTATATGTTATATTCTAAAATCTAAGATAAAGTATAAATCAAGTTGAATACTGCATTAAAATAATATGCCTTTGTGGATGCAGAAAGTATAACGTAACCCCTACATGTAAATAAATAATAAAACAATATTAGAAATTATATATCATGTCGGGCTATAATAGTATATATTCCCTTTGGTAAGGTTATTGGGTAACATTTACGACTTCTATCTATTGGCTTGAAATAATCATATTATTAAATTGGAAAGTGAGTTGATATATATACATGCTTGATAGAGTTGGTAACTTTATTTTTTGTGATATAATAGCATTCTACCTTTTCACAGGCAAAATATTCCTTGCTGTAGGTGCTGGACTTATGTATGGTGGTGTAAATGTAGATTGACATTTTAGTTGAATTATTTCTTGCTATAGGCGTTGGACTCCAGCATGGAGTTGTTAATTCAAATGGACAAGTCAACAGAATTATTTGACAAAACATTTCTTTTATGGTATCCAATGTGTAGCATATCCTTAATTTGATTCCTACTATAAATATTGTAGGTTTATTGATATCTAAACTCTTTCAGCTTCTCTGCACCAGTCCAGAGTTTAATCTATGTTTTACTAGATTTTTACTCAACTTAGTTAGTATGCCATATAAACAAATATATGCCCATTGATATTTATGTTGAGTCTATTATGTGTTTGATTAGAACTGTTAAATGTTTTAATTCCTCCAGTTTTATGTGTATTGAGTTGAATGATGATGTATATTGTTACAAGAAGTTTCGGATAACAAATTCTCCTTATTGACTTGAAGTAAATATTGTGCGTTGAATACATGCATATTAAGCTTATACAAAAGTATATAAGCTAGAGCCACCAGTCTTGGAAAAGAAATATATAAGCTAGGTGAACAGGGCAGCAAAGTAGTGTGGAAACCGATTGAGGGGAACAGAGGAAGTAAAAGCTTGAAGTGCTGCTAGCGAAGGAAACATGAGCCTAGATGGATTGGCTGAAGGGTTTGAACTAAGTTTTTTTTTTGCACAACTTTTTCATTGATATGCTAATAAATGTTTAGGACTAATTAATTATTCAATATGAATAATAAATTCGTTATTTGATTACTTATCCAATTTAAACTTTGAATAATAATAAATTCGTTATTTGATTACATATCCAATTTAAACTTTGAATAATAGTACTCTATAAATAAGTTACAAACGATTCTGTACTTCTGTACATTTCATAAGATTAAAAAAAATATCTTACAGTGTTTTATAACACCAATTCCTTCTGTACTTGTACATCACACGTGCCAAAGTACTCGTATATATAATAAGTATTTAAAAGAATAATAATTTATTTTTAAAACATGTTTAGGTAATTATTTAAAATATCGAAAACACTTTTATAACATCAATAACTTATTTTTTGATAAACAATTAAATTTTCAATGCTGATTTTAAAAGTTAGAATTACTAAAATAAATACTTAATATTTTACAATCTACTTACCGAAATATTTCAATCCTATCTAGTTTAAAATTCCATAGTTTAAAAAAAATTCCTTTTAAAAAAAATTAACTTCTTTGAATTAAATTTAAAAAAAACTCAATAACAAATTCAGCTTATAAATCCCTCTCGAACCACATCACATCACTTCCATTCCGAACTCCTTAACCATTTTTTACTTTTCAGAAATTGTATCCACTATTTTTCTCATCCTATTTTCCATATTCTAATATAAATTTACTCTATGAATTTTATATTCCTAAATTTTCATCTGTTATCGATTTCCTTTATTTATAACATCGTTTATAAATATATAACTTCTCTAAATTTCACCTTTTTTATTCAAAATAATCTAGTTTATAAATTCCATTTTTAAATTCAATTCCTTACAAATTCTATTCATTTCTGCCAGTTCATCTTTAATATCGATCTCAACTTTTATTCATATTTTCTAGAAATATCGTTTTAAAAATCCCTTATATAAGTTATTTTAAAAATCTCCATTTAAAATATTTTTTACGAATAGTTAAATACAACTCAAAAATCAATTTATTGTTTTACGCAAATCAATTATTTTAAAATAACCAAACTTTTATATAAATATTTTTATATTCACAATCTCCTTTTAAATCTCTTCAAATTCCAAAATTAATATTATGATATTTAAAATACCAAAATTCAAGCCAGTGCTACTTAGCATCCAATTATTCAATCATAACAATAATCTATATTAGATTATTCTAAGATATATTACTATACATGAAATTTAAAATCAACATCTTTGAGGAATCCTGTTAAATCTCTCCAACCTATTTTCCTGCATCCAAAGATGTTAATTCAACATAAAATACCAATCCCACTTCGACGGAGATATCGTGGTATAATGGGTCATATGCTATTATCCGCGACGCATAGGGTCTCATCCACTATAATGTGCGGGTATATCACTCCAAATAATAGTATATATATTACTATATATATTTAACATTCAATGGATAAAAATTTATAAATACAATCAACATTTAACAATTTATTTAAATAAATTTTAGAATCTGAAAGAATGAGAATTTTCTCATCTTGATTTTTATTTTGCTAATCGATCCAATTTCCAAATTTATTTCCCCACGTAGTATTTGTCTCTGTGAATCCAACGTGACACGTTTTGTTAATTTTGAACCTCCTGCAAAAGGGCTACGAATTTTTATAAATTAACAAATTTAAATTCAATTAGCTAATTACATATATCAATAACTAATTACCATATCAAAAAAAATTACCTTCTTCCTAGCTATACAAGATGCGACATCTACCACGACCACATTTGAAATCCTTAGGCGGCACGCTTCCATCGACTGCCTTCAACCCAACCCCTAAGCACCAAGCAGATCACGAAAATCACCATATAAATTAGTGTTTTTCCTCGCGATCACTCCCAGGCATCGCACACGACAGCTTTTTTTAACTCCAGATCCACCGGTGAATTGTCAAACCCCAATACGCATACGAGACTTCGTCTTCACCCGCTTGTTTAGTCACGACCGATGCCCTAACCCATGCGATCTGCCTTCGATCTGACGAGCTCGTGATCGCCTCAATCCACTACCTGTGCCGCCTCCTCAATCTCACTTCACGCACTTACCATTCATTCCCAAAATGCAAACCCTGCTCACGCCTCACTCCTCATGCCGCGAGCTCGCGCTTAAGCTTGAAACCCTTGCATCTGCTAATCGCACTCACGATTTTCCTCAGGCGATTCAATTTTCATTTCAATTTTTTTTTTGTATTGATAGAATTTCGTTTTGAACAACAGAAATGCACGTTCATGATTTCGAATTCTAGAGGAAGGAAGAGAATACGATTTCCTGTTGTAGGGAGAGAGTCGTGATTTCGTTTCTGCTTCCTTTTTTATTCGATTGAAATTGAACAGAAAGAAAGAAGAGGGATAACGTGATTTAAAGAAAGAAGATGGTGTGTTTTAATCAGTCATCTATAGTGGCTGAGGTGAAGGGAAAAAAGAGGTGATGGAAATATTGTCAACTACACACACACATAGACACACACCGATATATATATATATATATATATATATATATATATATATATATATATTATAAATTTTCAAATCGTCTCTATTTCATAATATAAAATATCGAATCCCTATCAAGGCATGCCTCTAGGCGTTCATAATGCTATACCCTTATTCCGAACACAACGGAAAAGGTTTGAGTCCTGATTCGATCGTGTGAAGAAGATAGCTTTTTGGACCCAATTATTATATTGAATTTTCGATATAAATTTCAGTGTGTTTCTATCCCGTCGCATCAAGGATAACTCTAAAAGCTACGAAATTTGAAATCCGATAATAATACTATAATGATCCGATTTTTCGACTTTTAAAAGTCGACATTAATACGTCCACTGTATCAAATGTCGAATAATCGAATGCCGAAAAACCAAACCGTTAGGGTTAAAGATGAAGAAGATAGAAGAAGAAACAGAAAATAATAACAGAATCTCACATTCGCAGCGGAACAATGTCTAATACATAAATGAATAATCTTTAAAACAACAGAACTATATCAGTTTACATAATACATTGTCAGAGTATATACAACACAACACAACACAACACAACACTGGCAATTATTAAAACTTTCCCACATGGAAATTGACTTTGCTACAAACCATGCGCAACGGATACTATATAAAATAAGTGATACCTCTCGCCATCCAGCTTGCCTCCTGATCTTCACCGCATATCTTTTCTGACTTCGCTCCAGAACATCTGATACCTGACTCTAGGCTGCCCGTGTGGAAAATTATGGGCATCGAGAGTTTAGAAAGGGAACAATAAACTCCAGGTCAGTCATGGGACAGGTGTGTGATCTTAAAAAAGTTATTTGCACAAAGAAAAGTAAAAGAAATCCTCTATGCTTTCTGAAAATGAAACTACCATAAGGCCTCCCCGCACACACGTAATGCAAGCGCATAATTGGAGGAGATTTCTCCTTATGATAGTAAAATATGTTTGATATGCAAAATATTTTTGATATTATTATTAGTGCATAGTGCAGAAAAAATTTTGAAAGTATAATATTAATCTTAGCCAGCATACACTTTTCGTAGTATGCCTACTATAGTTACCACTTAAACGGCGGGTCACCACCGTAAGTAAATAGCAGGTTATACAACTAAAACCGTACAAGGCTCGTATTGTTTCTTTGTATTTCTAATGAATGGTCAGGCTAAGGAACTTCCTATGCCACATGGGTATGCCTCTGGATGGACGCCCCGAGAACTTAATCAGCTCTCTACCAACACAAGGCCGGTTTACCTCTGTAACTAGATAACTAACTATCATGAGTTTGCACCCCCCAGTCTAGACCGACCTTTATCCGAGGCGCCTCTCAACCAACAGCCACTAAGTAAATAATCTGGGCTCCATACCAGAAAACAACTTTTAAATCCACACAAGTTAAATATCTGGACTCCATACCAGATACCACCTTTTATCTAAAAGGAGATGTACATACCTTAAGGGGCGCGGTCCCCATAACCTTGCGGTATCCTTCCTGTTTCGACCATTTTTGGGGTGTGAGGTCCGACGAAGTCTCGTCCATAAAGCTATGCTTTTCACAAAAGTCATGCTTCGATCAAAAATTGAACAGCAACATTTGGCTTGCCACACTATCAAATTGGGAATATATTACTAGTAACCATCAACTACATAACCTCTGAGCTCGTACGTCTCAGAGAAAGGTGTTAAGCTAAGAGAATTTATTCTCCGCCACCAACAGAAATGTATTTAATAGAAACCAGATTTGCATCTCAAAGTGTAACGTCAGACATACATCCATACAAGTCCGTCCCGAGTTCGAACGGAGCCGAAGGCACTTCCTCCAATTACGGAAAGAAGCCCTTGCAATCCGGATATTCACTAATCACATCCGGCCTCCCCATCACAAAGGGTGATATAATCTCTATACCGGAGCAACTCAGTGCAGAGACATTCAGCAGGCAATCCTTTCATTTTCGAAAACACCCGGTCTTCAACACCGTCTTCAAATGCTATTTCATTTCATCCTATCACTATTAGGAATGGGTTTTATGACATAAAGTCCTCTCCCAGCTAATCCGAATAATGAGCGCTTATTTTAAAAATAAGTGTTACATTCAGATTTCAAGTAAATCACAACAAATTTTCACTTTGATCTTTTTAACAAAAGATCCATCACAAAGATTCGGTGTGGTTTTCGGATAACCATTTGGAATCCGACCCCTGGTTGCATCGAAATTCAAATGCCATTTAAAGGCCAATATTGATAGTCGGTTATTTAACTATCCAACAACATTCACAACAATCACCAAATTTAAATAATTTCCCTAAATTATTTATTTCCAAAATATCTTCGCAAGATATATTTTTAACACTTCAAGACTTTGAAAACAAATTTCAAATCACTTCCCTCACGTGGAATAAATTTTTAACTATTGTTTATTTCCACTGAAAAATTTGCCGAGTCTGAATACTTCAGAATAATTTAAACCACTTATCCAAAAACATAAACATGGAAACATTTAAAATAAAAACTATTTTAAAACACTTTATTTAAAACATTAGTTATGAAATTTTATATCAATATCTCATATAAAACTCAAGTCCAAATAATTTTAAAAATAAAATTATTAGATAAAGTGTAATTATTAAATAACCGCTTTCTAAATCAAATAACAATTCAATATTTAAAATAATCACTTCTATAATCAACTTAATAATATTCACTTTAAAGATTAAAAACGATTTTCGAAAATAATTTCTTCAACAATATATTTTTTTAAAACCAATTCTAGAACTTTCAAATTTATATTTTAAAAGCTACTTTGAAAACGTACTCGACTTTCCAGGGAAAATACACTTTTCGTTTCAAAATAGTCCATTTAAATCAATTAATAAATCCTTTCCTATTTATTTCAATTTACATTCCAAATTGGTAAATTTCTTTCCATATTTTTAAAATAAATCAATATTTATTTTAATACTAAGTTTCCCTTTCCATTTTAAATTTCCATTGTGAATTTAAATTTCCAAAATATCAACTGATATACGATTTTCAAATCGATTTCCAAATATTCACTTTCTAACTCCAAATCAAATTCCAAGTTGATTTCCAAATTTATTTCAAAAACCAAATCTAATTTCAAATTTATTTCTAAATTTATTATCTTTTAAAACAAATTCCTTTATTTCTTCCAAACTATTTAAAATCTGAATTTTAAATAAATTCTCCCACTTTTAAACAATATTACTCAAAATTCATTTATTAAAATCTTTTCCCATATTTTGGAATTGATTCGATAAGATTACAAAAATCAACTTCTATACTTTTAAATTCCTTCTTTTAAATTTATTTAATTCTTTAAAATTAATTTACGTAAAATTTTCTACATAAATTTCCAAAAATCCAATTATATATTTTTGGTATCCTACGATACCAAAAATATATTCGGCTAAACTATAGCCTTCAATAAATTTCAACCACCAATATAATCATTCACACCAATATAATCGTTCAAAGGTTATCACATCATAACATATACAAATATATTCAATAACGTAAGGAATCTGGTTGGATCCCTCCAACCTGTTTCTTTACATCCACATATGTTAGCACAATAATTAAATACCAATTCAACTTCGAGGTGGAATATCGCGGTATATGGTATTATATAATATCATTCGCTATTATGCGGCGCATAGAGTTTCATCCGCTATATAATGCGGGAAATCAATCACTCCAATATATATATATATATATATATATATATATATATATATATATATTATATATACTATCATAACCAGACAATAAATAAATAACTGAAATTCTAATTTTTCAATTGAGTGAGAAGATCTCACCTTGCTTTTGTTTCGTAATCCATTTCCATTTTGACCATTTCTTCACGGTTTCAGACCTTGTAAGACAATTATATGATTTTATTAATATTCGAAATGATCAAACAATTCATTTCCATTTAATAAAATTTTATTTTGTCCAATTTATTTAATTTCAAACAAAATTTCTTTAAATAATTTTATTTAATTTAAAATTTTAATTTAAACCAAAACCATTCCTTTTAAAACAATTTTATTGAAACTACGTATATATATATACAAAAAAAATAATTCCGCATAGGTTTGAAAAACTAATTTTTTATATAACTTTCAAACATTTAAAATTCCTATTTTTTTCTTCTTTCCTCATCTACATATATATTTAAAATAAAACATGACTTTACTATATGCATATAAATCAACTACTATATTATATATATATATATTTATTTACTATTTTATTTTCTACAAATTAAAACAGTAATTAACCTTACGGTAAACCCTTTTTTATTTATATATATACATATATTTATTGAATAAAGATATGATTTTTTATTTAAATTAGAAATCGAAAAATAGAAATATCTTATGCTTTGATCACTGTCGCGCACGCTTTGCCAATGCCTACCGCGACCATCACTTTCGCGCGTAAGCTACATCGCATGAAGCCTAGCCATTCGCCCCCGAACTTTGCTCTATACCACCACGTCGCACACGGCCACCCAGATCTGTCGAACTCGAGTTGAAGCTTCGACCTCCTCTCTTCCCCACATGTACACGCGCGAGACGATGTGCCTGGTCGCTATGCCGAGATCGAAATCCACACAACAAATCGCGACTTAGAATTGATCGATTCAATCATTTGAAGGGAGGGACGTGATTACAAAGGAAAATAGAGGTGCTCAATTCGAGGAACGAGATTTCATTTTGAAAATTTATTTCCGATTTGCTGCCCTTTTTTTCTTTTCACAGACATCAATTTCGATTTTTTTTTCTTTTACACAACCATGGTTTTGAAGAAGGCTTAGAGACAATATTTTTTGATTTTTGAATGAAAGAAAAAAATGTTTTCGTTTGTTTTCTTTTTATTTTTTTATTTAACGCACAGCTAAAAAAATTTATTTGAAACCGAACGTGTATTAGAAGTTGAAATCCGATAATAGTACAATATTATGGATCCAATGGAACATGTTACGTCGAGTTCCGAGAGTGTGCACCGGAAAGCTATTTTTAAATATCGATTTAAACGATATAAATTCAAAACTGAAAAAATAACTTTCAAATTAAATTCTGAAGCTTCCATCATCATAGAATTATCAATATGAATTTTCTAAGCCTTTAAAATATTTTTAGTCATCTTAAAAATCAAGATTCAATATTTTACCCAACTTCAATAAATTAAATTCAATAATTTAATTGTCAAATTCATAGTTATATTTCAAATTCAAGTTTAAAATACCGTCTAAATATTTAAAATCAATTAAATATTTCAATTTCAAATATTCAAAATTCTGGGTCGTCACATTCTTTCCCCCTTAAAAGACTTTCGTCCTGAAAATATTAGTTAAGAAGAATGATCCTTTACCCGTTTACTATTTTCCCAAAACCAAACAGTTTTATTAACTTGCTAAAACAAATCTTTTTTTGTTAAAGACTCATTAGTACATCAATGAATTTTCCAAAATCTTCCATAGTCTCCAAAAAATGTTGATTTTCTCAATAATTCAAATTTTAAATTTAATTCAAATTTTAAATTTTCAAAATTTTCTCAAAATTTTTCTGACTCCCTAAATTTTCAAAAAAATTTGCCAGCGTCTCCTTTGCGCGGCTAGCTCGGCACGTGTGACAACCTGCCATTTCGTACCATTCAAATCGACAATAATCCACACATGTCGGACTTGAATGATGCAAAATAACAGATTGTAAATAAATTTGGAGCAAATGAAATCAACTACACAGAATCACAGACACAGAACAATCAGAATAACTCGCAGCGGAATACAAAATAACATAGTAGTTCATGAGGCTATTATAACAAAATCTCAAAACATATACATAATATCAGTCTGAAAACAACATAATAGAAATCCCAAATACAAAGCAGTTCACTAATACAATAAATAAACTAGAATAGCTGAAACTGAAATAGATATAAAGATAGGCAGAATCTCCAGCAAAGACCAGCTCCAGAAAGAGAATCCAAAGCTGTGAATACTCAGGCTGACCCGAGCGTAAAGCAAAACACAAAATACTCGAGTCAGGACATATATATACTTATATAATGTAAACCAACTCAAGTGAACTGTAATAAAGATACAAGTAACTTAAAGGATGCCTAGGACCGCCCATCCTCTAAGGATCCGTTAAACTATTTACTATATAGTAATATTGCGCTATTATAATATTGTCTACAGTAAAATAAACTTACTTTAAAATAGCGTTAAAGAGTAACCCAATATTCCCCTTAACACATAATAGTCCCAGTAGTCCATCCAGTATCAGCGTATCTCCAGATCGTGAGACTACCCCAAAATACTCCACGGGCTACGGGAGAAAAACAAACTCGTAGTAAAGGCTCGGTATGGTAGGTGATACGGCACACAAGGCAATGCCAGGGTAGATATACCAATTACGCACACGGGCAGGCGGTAACGTAGCAGCCACTACGCCCACTTCGAACAACACTCCAAAAATCAAGGGGTGGACCCAATCAATCACAACAGTAATGGAATGGTATCGAAGAAGTGTGTCCGACCAGAGGAGCTACCCCTTTTGGCCCGAGATTGCTCCTATTTTAGCCACCTTAAGACAACTCACGGGAGTCGCGTCCACGTAATGTACCTCAAGAACGTCGTCACCATCCTACTTCATTATGGAATCTCCATCGCGTACACAGTTGTTGAAGTCGTTTTCGATATCGATAGAGAGTATGTCCATATCCGATCCCGGTCTCTTTAAAGTTATAATTTAAAAATGGTATTTATACTTCAAAAATCAAATATCATTTCAAAAATTCAATATCATTTCAAATACATTCAAATCCATTCCAAAATATCAAAATATCATACTATCAAAACCATATTCATTTTATTTAAATTTAAAATACCATTTCAATTCACATTTCAAAATAGTTTATATTTCAAAACAAATTACTTCATTTTAAATCATAAAAATGAAGTTATTATATTTGATAATTAGATATTAAATTTCAAAAAATTTAATCTTTCAAAATTCTTTTATTCACTTAAATTTATCAAAACAGTGAAAATTCACCTTTCGCGGCACTTGAAAATGCTACGGAAAGTTATGTTTTAAAACAGTTCAATTTAACAAAAGACAACATTAAAAAATGTTGTAATAGGGTTACTTTAGTTCAAATAAAACCTTAGTTAAATTGAGCAATTACAGCACTTACAAAGTGCTTTAATAGCCCTTAATTTAATTTAGCCATTTAGTTGATTTTATCGACTACAGCATTTACAAATCTGTAATATCATTTACATTAGAAAATAATAGCATTTCAAAAATATTGTTAATTAAGTTCCAAATATTTAATATAATTTCCCAAACAATCAAATTTTTATTTAAACCATTTTAACTTATAAAATCATATATTTTCACTTTTAAAACAATTATTTGAATACCCTTATATTCATGATTTTATAAAGTTAAATTTCCATTCAAAATCAATATTTAATAATAATTCACTTATTAGATTCAAGATTCAATTTCAATTCTTTATAATTAAACTTTTAAATTAACACTTAAGATTAATTTTCAAATATAACTTATTTTCCATTTTATTTACTTAACTTAAAAATTCATTTTAAACAAAATTCACAAATTTCCAATCTAAGTTATATTTCAAAATTCAACTCAAATATGCATTTATTTCACATTTTAATTTTATTCAAAAATCATTAATAATTTATAAAAATCATGTTAAATTCATTTTAAATCAAATTCTAAATCTATTTATCATATATTCCTACTTAATTTAAATTCCATTTATAACTAAATCATAATTTCCAAATTAACTTATATTTCAAATTTCTGACTTTACCATTGATTTATTTCACTTATAAATTTTTAGAAAATCAATAATACTTTACAAAATCATTTTTAATTAAGTTTGAATCAAAATATTATAATATTTACATTTCAATCCGTAATTTACAAAGAAAACCAGGGTTTTATTTTTTCAAACCCGTAGTTCCAAGTAAAATGAAATAATTAAAAATTGTTCAGGCCTGTCATTTCAGCCCATAACGATTTTTTCCTATTCTAAACTCCGTTCGGGTATGTATCATTTCAACCCATAGTGATTCTAATCTAAAGGGAACTTGCAGTGTGATAAACTTATATAAATAATAGAATAGCATTATATAACAGTAACATATGGTATAATAGGTGAATAAGCATGGGTGAACATCATATGATCATAGCATAGCAAATATAGCATGGTGATATGTTTACAGATTCAATTGTGATCAGTTTACTAGTCATATAAGTATAAATCCTGTTTGGTGAGAATTACTCACTTGTATAAGCTGGAGATGACAACCAAATGCACAAACAAAGATCTTCAAAGGCACGATAACATGACAATGATTTGAGAGTGGAGAGCCAAAGCTAATTGCCTTGTCAAATATCAAACAAAACAAAGTACAATATGAATTGCAAACCAAAATATTTATAACCAATGCTTGGAATAAATACACAACTCAAAGCTAGAGATTTTGCACTTGCATTCAGCGACATATGCTTCAGCTATCGGCTGGAAAAACACTATTATGGGATGGATTTGGATCGGGTTTGGATCAGGTTTAGGTCATATAGATCGGCCGTAACAATATATAAAGGAGAAGAGGTATATGTGTGCATGAACACACAACTACAAGAAACTACATGGATTTCATGGCCATAAATTGTCTCGGCCAAGCATGATTGGACAAGGCTAGGTCTAGAAAGATTAACTATAGGTGTTGCAGAGGTCTCAGGTCCAGGAAGTGGCTGGCTGGTGGTGGTGTATGGGTCAGCCAAAGTGGTGGTTGGAGCGGTGGATCAAAGGTAAGTTCGGTTATGGTAATAAAGTGGAGTTTTCTTCATTTTCTTGGTGGATCAACAACTTGGATGGCCTCGGCTATGGAATGGTAATGGGAAGGAGGAGATGATGGCTGGTTGTGGTGGTGGTGGAGGCTGCCAAGGTGCTGGAGATGGAGGAGACGAGCACATGAAGGTGAATGCAAGTGTAAAAATCAAACAAATCAAGTAGAAAAAGTTAAAAAAATAGAAAATTTACCAAACTTTTGCTTCGGGAAATGGCTGGAAGTTTTTAGGGTTTTTGAATTTTTTTCTTGTGCGTGAGAAAATGATAAAGTGGTCGGCTGAACAATGGATGATGTGGCAGCTAATGAAGTGATGCATTGATTGGTGGAAATGTGGAGTGAATATGAAAAGACTATGGACATAAAAGGTCACAAACTTTTCAAATTTCCTTAAATCTTTTTCAATTTTTAAATACATGTAAAAATACATATAAATAAAAATAAAAGTAAAAAATATAATGAATGCATAAAAATAAATAAATAAATTTTAAATGCAGCCTTACACTGATCACTCCAGACAAACTTGGCATTCTTATGAGTCAAAGCAGTGAGAGGTGCAACAATCCGAGAAAGATTCTCAATGAATCTCCGGTAGTAACCGGCAAGGCCCAGAAAACTACGAATATCAGATGGAGTCTTTGGAGTTTCTCAACCCTGGAACATAATAGGGAGAAAATAAGGACAACTGGAAAGATAGAATTATTAAATGATAAAGAAAAGAGAAGAAAGATAGACTTATATTAATCGTAGCGATCTTGACTGGATCAACAGAAACTCCATTACTACAAACAATATGCCCGAGATATCGGACTTCATCCTTCCAGAAATGGCATTTAGAAAATTTAGCCTTCAACTGATGATTTCTGAGAGTCTCCAAAACAGATTTTAAATGCGACTCAAGCTCTTCCTTGGTCTTAGAGAAGACAAGGATATCATCAATAAAGACTAGAACAAATTTATTAAGCACATCACGAAAAACACGATTCATCAAATCAATAAAGAAAGCAGGAGCGTTAGTCAAACCGAAAGGCATGAAGAAAAACCATTCTCAGTGCGGAAAGCAGTCTTGGGAATGCAATCCTCAGCAACCCTGAGCTGATGAAAACTTGTGGCAAGATCAAGCTGGGAGAAAATAGTGGCACCATAAAGCTGATCAAACATATCATTGATGCGAGGCATTGGATATCTTTTTTTCATAGTAAGCTTGTTCAGCTCCCTATAATCAACACACATCCGAAGAGAACCATCGGACTTGGTGACAAAAACCACCGCGGCTCCCCATTCAGAAAAACTAGGCCTAATCAGACCTTTGGAAGACAAGTCCTTAATTTTCTTTTCCATCTCAACCTTCTCGCGGGGTGCCATTCTTCTAAGGGGAAGAACAACAGGTCGAGCACCAGGAATAAGATCAATCCAAAAATCAATTTCCCGCTTAGGAGGTAAAGAAGTGACTTCACCAAATACATCGGGATATAGTCTAACCACAGGAGTTGAATCAAGATCGCTGGGAGAAGAATCCAAAGAATAAATAAAGTTGCCAGCAAAATCCTGAGGCATGCGGCACTGAATTATCAAGGAATTCCCTTGGTCATCAATAAGGTGAATAGACCGGGCTTTACAAGAGATATGAGCATCATGATTCCCGAACTAATCCTGACCAAGCAATAAATCAAAAGCATTAAAGCCTAGAACATAAAAATCACCACTAAAGCGATGATCAGAATGGAGAAGCTTCACTTGCTTACAATTCAGATTAAGGTTAGCATGGCCCCTAATAGGATTTGAAACACATAATGGAACATAAGCATATTCAGGAGAAAGGAGATGCTCAAACTTATCACACAAATCAACAGAAATAAAACCGTGGGAAGCTCTAGTATCAAATAAAACACGAACTGGATGATGGAATAAAGTAAATGTACCCTGGAGAGTACCTTGGTCATCACTAGGAGCAGGAGCAGGTGGAGGAAGTGGAGATGATACAGAAGTGACAGCAAATATACCAGAAGGTGTACCCTTTTGCTGAGTAGGGCAATCCTTCCTAAAATGACCAGGCTGGAGACAGATATGGCAGATATCATGCCTAGCTAACTGAGCAAGTGGAGGAACAGCAACACCAGCTAAGGTAGGACAGCTATTGGCATAGTGTCCCTTCTGATCACACCTAAAGCAAGTGATAGAGGAGAGATCAACTAGTTGCCTCTGAGCAGGAGCAGATGATTGAGATCCCAAACCAGGACGCTTTTGCCAATTCTTCTTCTACTGATGATAATTAGGCTTACGCTTCTTGGAATTAGCAGAGGAAGACTGAGCACCAGAAATAGCAAGACCTTTAGATGTAGGTTTCTCATAGCGAATAGCCATATTCATCAGCTAGGTAAACGTGCCATGAACATGAGAAATGAGGCGACTATAGTACTCTGGACGAGTACCAGCAATGAATTTCTCATTTTTCTTGCGAGGATTATCAATCAGGCTAGGATCGAACTTGGAAAGTTCATTGAACTTCCTCTCATACTTGGCAAAAGACATGCCACCCTGCTTAAGATCCATAAATTCACGATATAGCTGAGATTTCCCGGCTTCTGTCATCCATTTTGCCACAAAAGCCTCCCTGGAAAAGAGATATAGAACCACTTAAGATAGATTCAAAGGAAAAGGAAAAAAAATCAAGATAACACAAAAGATATCTAAACTGCTCCCAAGTAATATCGGCCTCGACGGTGTTAGTCGTAACGGACTCCCACCAATCTAAAGTAGAATCCTGCAACTGCTAAGCTGCTAACTGACGCTTCTGGGCATCAGTAATCTCAAGACCAGTAAATATCCTCTCTAGACTCCGCAACCACTGCTGAGCCTCAATGATGCTCTTTGAACCGGTGAATGGGGTTCCTCCAAGTTGAGAAAATTCTTTACAAAGAACAGTAAATCTAACAGGAGCAACAGGCTGAGGAGCTGGGGCAATACCACGAGCCCTACCTCTGGCATTTCCTTGATTCATCCTAAAAATATCAAGAATGAATTTAGCACAAGATAAAGACAAGCCAAAGATAAATAAAGATAAGACAAGAAAGTTCATTTGGATGAATATCCTAAAGAAAGAAAAATCTAACAAGGTAGTTACGAAAGAAAGGAAGTTAGAAAACATTTGAAAATCCTTTGGAAATAAGAAATTTTTTTATATCAAAATAATCTTTGAAAATCCTTTTAAAACATTTTGAAAAATCATTTTATACTTTGAAAATACGTTCTCTCACAAAGATATGATTCTGAGATTGATTCCACCCATTCTAGGGTATTTCTACCGTATCTCTAATGAGTTTTTGCTTCTTAGGCAACGGTTTGCCAAAAACCAAAGCTCTGATACCAAATGTGACGACCCGCCATTTCGTACCATTCAAATCAACAATAATCCACACATGTCGGACTTGAATGATGCAAAATAACAGATTGTAAATAAATTTGGAGCAAATGAAATCAAATACACAGACACAGGACAATCAGAATAACTCAAAGCGGAATATAAAATAACATAGTGGTTCATGAAGCTACTAAAACAAAGTCTCAAAACAAATACATAATATCAGTCTGAAAACAACATAAAAGAAATCCCAAATACAAAGAAGTTTACTAATACATGAGATAAACTATAATAGCTGAAACTGAAATAGATGTAAATATAGATAGGCAGAATCTCCGGCAAAGGCCAGCTCTAGAAAGAGAATCCAAGGCTGTGAATACTCAGGTTGACCAAAGCATAAAGCAAAACACAAAACACTCGAGTTCGGACATATATATACTTATATAATGTAAACCAACTCAAGTGAACTGTAATAAAGATACAAGTAACTTAAAGGATGCCTGGGACTGCCCATCCTTTAAGGATCCGTTAAACTATTTACTATATAGTAATATTGTGCTATTATAATAACGTCTACAGTAAAATAAACTTACTTTAAAATAGCATTAAGGAGTGACCCAATATTCCACTTAACACATAATAGTCCCAGTAGTCCATCCAGTATCAGCGTATCTCCAGATCGGGAGACTACCTTAAATACTCCACGGGCTACGGGAGAAAAACAAACTCGTAGTAAAGGCTCGGTATGGTAGGTGACACGACACACATGGCAATGCCAGGGTAGATATACCAATTACATACACGGGCTGGCTGTAACGTAGCTGCCACTATGCCCACCCCGAACAACACTCCAAAAATCAAGGGATGCACCCAATCAATCACAACAGTAATGGAATGGTATCAAAGAAGTGTGTCCGACCAGAGGAGCTACCCCTTTTGGCTCAAGATGGCTCCTGTTTTAGCCACCTTAAGCCAACTAACGGGAGTCCACGTAATGTACCTCAAGAACGTCGTCACCATCCTACTTCATTCTGGAATCTCCACCGTGTACACAGTTGTAAATGTGGTTTTCGGTATCGACAGAGAGTATGTCCATATCCGATCCCGGTCTCTTTAACAACCAATCGTTATTATAACCCATAGTTATAATTTAAAAATGGTATTTATACTTCAAAAATCAAATATCATTTCAAAAATTCAATATCATTTCAAATACATTCAAATCCATTCAAAAATATCAGAATATCATATCTTTCAAAACCATATTCATTTATTTAAATTATAAATACCATTTCAACTCACATTTCAAAATAGTTTATATTTCAAAACAAAATACTTCATTTTAAATCATAAAAATGAAGTTGTTATGTTTAATAACTAAATATTAAATTTCCAAAAATTTAATTTTTCAAAATTCATTTATTCACTTAAATTTATCAAAATAGTGAAAATTCACCTTTCGCAGCACTTGAAAATGCTATGGAAAGTTATGTTTTAAAACAGTTCAATTTAACAAAAGACAGCATTAAAAAATGTTGTAATAGGGTTAGTTTAGTTCAAACAAAACTTTAGTTAAATTGAGCAATTACAGCACTTACAAAGTGCTTTAATAGCCATTAATTCAATTTAGCCATTTAGTTCATTTTTATTGACTATAGCGTTTACAAAAGCTATAATATCATTTACATTAGAAAATAATAGCATTTCAAAAATGTTGTTAATTAAATTCCAAATATTCAATATAATTTCCCAAATAATTAAATTTTTATTTAAACCATTTTAACTTATAAAATCATATATTTTCACTTTTAAAACAATTATTTGAATACCCTTATATTCATGATTTTATAAAGTTAAATTTCCATTCAAAATCAATATTTAATAATAATTCACTTATTAAATTCAAGATTCAATTTCAATTCTTTATAATTAAATTTTTAACTTAACACTTAAGATTAATTTTCAAATATAACTTATTTTCCATTTTATTTACTTAATTTAAAAATTCATTTTTAAACAAAATTCATAAATTTCCAATCTAAGTTATATTTCAAAATTCAACTCAAATATTCATTTATTTCACATTTTAATTTTATTCAAAATCATTAATACTTTATAAAAATCATTTTAAATACATTTTAAATCAAATTCTAAATCTATTTTTCATATATTCCTACGTAATTTAAATTCCATTTATAACCAAATCATAATTTCCAAAATAACTTATATTTCAAATTTCTAACTTTACCATTAATTTATTTCACTTATAAATTTTTAGAACATCAATAATACTTTAAAAATCATTTTTAATTAAGTTTAAATCAAAATATTATAATATATACATTTCCAAAAATACTTTAAATTTTTTTAAAGAAAATATATATATTAACCACAGGTCTGTATATCATTTTCTAGCCTAGGTAAAGTGATACGGATAATATATCATTTCAATCCGTAATTTACAAAGAAAATCCGGGTTTTATTTTTTCAAACCCGCATTTCCAAGTAAAATGAAATAACTAAAAACCGTTCAGGCCTATCATTACAACCCATAACGATTTTTTCCTATTCTAAAGTCCGTTGGGGTATGTATCATTTCAACCTATAGTGATCCTAATCTAATGGGAACTTGCAGTGTGATAAACTGATATAAATAACCGAATAGCATTATATAACAGTAACATATGGTATAACAGGTGAATAAGCATGAGTGAACATCATATGATCATAGCATAGCAGATATAGCATGGTGATATGTTTACTGATTCAATTGTGATCAATTTACTAGTCATATAAGTATAAATCCTGTCTGGTGAGAATTACTCACTTGTATAAGCTGGAGATGACAACCAAATGCACAAACAAAGATCTTCAAAGGCACGATAACACGACAATGATTTGAGAGTGGGATAGCCAAAGCTAATTGCATTGTTAGGTATCAAACAAAACAAAGTACAATATGAATTACAAACAAAAATATTTATAACCAATGCTAGGAATAAATACACAACTCAAAGCTAGAGCTTTTGCACTCGCATTCAACAAAATATGGTTCAGTTATAGGTTGGAAAAACACTGTTATGGGATGGATTTGGATCAGGTTTGGATCAAGTTCAGGTCACATAGATCGGCCATAACAATATATAAAGGAGAAGAGGTATATATGTGCATGAACACACAACTACAAGGAAACTACATGGATTTCAAGGCCATAAATGGTCTCAGCCAAGAATGATTGGACAAGGCCAGGTCTGGGAAGATCAACTACAGGTGTTGCAGAGGTCTCAGGTCCAGGAAGTGGCCGGTGGTGGTGGTGTATGGGTCGGCCAAAGTTGTGGTTAGAGTGGTGGATCAAAGGGAAGTTAGGCTATGGTAATAAAGTGGAGTTTTCTTCATTTTCTTGGTGGATCTACAACTTAGACGGCCTCGGCTATGGAATGGTAGTGGGAAGGAGGAGATGATGGCTGGTTGTGGTGGTGGAGGAGGCTGCCAAGGTGCTGGAGATGGAGGAGCCGATCACATGAATGTGAATGCAAGTGTAAAAATCAAACAAATCAAGTAGAAAAAGTGAAAAAAATAGAAATTTTACCAAACTTTTGCTTCAGGAAATGGCTGAAAGTTTTTAGGGTTTTTGAATTTTTTTCTTATGCGTGAGAAAATGATGAAGTGGTCGGCTGAACAATGGATGATGTGGCAGCCAATGAAGTGATGCATTGATTGGTGGAAATGTGGAGTGAATATAAAAAACTATGTACATAAATGGTCACAAACTTTCCAAATTTCCTTAAATCTTTTTCAATTTTTAAATACATGTAAAAATCCATATAAATAAAAATAAAAGTAAAAAATATAATGAATGCATAAAAATAAATAAATAAATTTTAAATAAATATGATTAAAATAAGAAAATAGCAAAAAATGGAAACTAGGCTTTAAAATTTGAAAATAAATTCAATTAATTTTGAAAAAAATTTATCATCACTTTAAAAATATTTAAAAATGAAATCTTACAACAAAAACAAATTGAAAAATAATTTCAAAATAAAATAAAGTCAGATTTATAATTATATTCAAAAATCTAGGGTTGTTACAACACGACTACAAATGCTACCATGGGCCCTCAGATTTCAAAAAGAAAACAAAAGGCTAAGTGGCTAGACAAAAAAATCATCAAATTTCATACTGAAATTTAAATACATACCTTTGTCGAGCAATTCAAGTTTATCTTCAAAATCAAAATTCTAATTTCCTTTTTCTTTATAACACCTGTATATCTTACTTAACAATAATGTCCAATGACAACATTCAAAACCATTTTATTCACTTCTTTACAGAATTTTTAATATATACTTCTTATACTTATTTTTACTTCACCACTGAATTCATATATTCATTTCAATTCAACTTTGCATTTTCACTTCCATTTGAATTCTATTTACAATTTCAATTTTATTTGAATTCAGTTTACAATTTCAAACTCTTAATTATTGAATTTTATGAACTATTCACAACTGATTCATATAATTGTTTAAATTAGTTCCCTACACTAATTATTTTAAATTCCAATTCATTTGTCTCGACCCATTTTTATTTCCAAACCTTTATTATCTTTAATCCACTTCAAACTAATTTTACAACTTTACTTTACTTTACCGAATTTAAATCAAATTCGAGTATTCAGTTCAAGTTCCATTTTCTTACAAATTCAAGATGAATTTCAACATTTAGTTTGTGATTTCATTTACTTGCAATTGTAAATTCATTTATTCATTTAGAAATTTATTTCCACCTTACTTAAGACAATTCAAACTCAATTTCAATGTTTCGCTTGAATTCTATTTACTTAATTCAATTCCATTAAATTTTTTTAAATTACATAAGTTTTCCAACTTATTTTGTTTTGTTTGCATATTCACTTTAATTTAACTCCATCCTTTGAGTTAAATTCACTTTCTAAAAATTCAAATTATATAAGTTATCAACTCATTTGTTATTTCCATAAACACTTTTAATAAATCTTCTAAAGTCTAAATAATCGATTAAGTATTTGAAAACCATTTCTGAAATCAATTATATCCAGAACCCTTTGCATTTCCAAAACAAACCCAACTTTTTGCAAATAATTTCAATTTAAAATATTTTGGCAGCAATTTCTCTCCTGGAAAATCGAAAATGAACATCGATGATGCTGCAGTCATTACCGAAGTTATTTTCCAATGACCGAAAAGAGTTTAGTGCTTTTATCCCTTCAAAAACATTTCCAAATATTTTTAATTTTCAAATTCCAAATCCAAATCAAAAATATATTTCGAAAATAATTTCACCATTATTTTTCCAAAACCTTTGAAAATCATTTTCAAATATTTATCTAGAATTCTTTTATAAATTATAAATTACATTTACAATTTACAAATCTCATTTGTATATGAATTTATTTCTTAGCTGTTGATTATAATTTCATTTCTTACACAACTTTCATACAACAAAGATAATATTTTAATATTATCACTTCCTAACAACCAAGCAATCATATACCATTGTAATAATTTTTCGAAAAATTACTTCTTTTATATACAAAATTAATTTGGGTAAAATTATTTCATTTACCCTATTTTAAAACAATACTGTGTCGGTTTATCTTGTTTAAGAGTTTAGAAGCCCCTATCGATACAGTTGGCCAAACTGCACCAACTAGAATCAATAAACAATCAACCGATAAGTCAACACAATATAAAACAATTTTTATACACTAAAAAATACACGCTCATATCTATTATTACACTCAACTCATTCTAGAGTACTATTGACTCCATCTCTAATGAGTAAACCCCACCAGAGCCAAGGTTTTCGCTTAACCAATTACTCTGATACCACTCTATAACGACCCGATTTTTCAACTTTTAAAGGTCAACTTTAATATGTCCACTGTATCAAATGCCGAACAATCGAATGTCGGAAAACTGAACCGTTAGGGTTAAAGAAGAAGAAGATAGAAGAAGAAATAGAAAATAATAACAGAATCTTACGTTCACAGCAGAACAATATATAAAAGATAAATGAATAATCTTTTGAAACAACAGAACTATATCAATTTACACAATACATGATCAGAGTATATGCAACACAACACAACACTAGCAATTATTATAACTTGCCCATATGGAAATTGACTTTGCAACAAACCATATGCAACAGATACTATATAATATAAGTGATACGTCTCGCCATCCAGCTTGCCTCCTAATCTTCACAGATTATCTTTTCTGACTTCACTCCAAAACAACTGATAACCTGACTGTAGGCTGCTCGTGTGGAAAATTATGGGCACCTAGTGTTTAGAAAGGAAACAATAAACTCCAAGTCAGTTATGGGACTGGTGTGACATCTTAAAACAGTTATTTGCACAAAGAAAAGGAAAAGAAATCCGCTATGCTTTTGAAAAATGAAACAACTATAAGGCCTCCCCTTACACACACAATGCAAGCACACAATTGGAGGAGATTTCATCTTATAATAGTCAAATATGCTTGATACGCAAAATCTTTTTGATATTATTATTAGTACATAGCGTAGAGAACATTTCGAAAGTATAATACTAATCTTAACCAGCATACACATTTCATAGTATGCCTACTATAACTACCAATTAAACGGCGGGCCACCACCATAAGTAAATGGAAGGTTATACAACTAAAACCGTACAGTCCTCGTATAGTTTCTTTGGATTTCCAACAAATAGTCAGGCTAAGAAACTTCCGATACCACATGGGTACGCCTCCGGAGGGACGCCCCGATAACTTAATCAGCTCTTTGCCAACACAAGGTCGGGTTACCTCTGTAACTAGATAACTAACTGTCATGAGTATGCCACCCCCCGGTCTAGACCGACCTTTATCTGAGGCGCCTCTCAACCAACAACCGCTAAGTAAATAATCTGGGATCCACACCAGAAAACCACTTTTAAATCCACACAAGTTAAATATCTGGACTCCATACCAGATACCACTTTTTATCCAGAAGGAGATATACATACCCTGAGGGGTGCGACCTACATAAGCTTGCTGCATCCTTCCTGTTTCGACCATTTTCGGGGTGTGAGGTCCGACGAAATCTCGTCCACAAATCTACGCTTTTCACAAAAGCCATGCTTTGATCAACAAATGTTCAGCAACACTTAGCATGCCACATTACCAAATTGGGAATATATCACCAGTAACCATCAACTACATGACCTCTAAGCTCGTACGTCTCAGAGAAGGGTGTTAAGCAAAGAGAATAAATTCTCCCACCAACAGAAATGTATTTGATAGAAACCAGCTTTACATCTCAAAGTGTAACGCCAGACACACATCCATACAAGTCCATCTCGGGTTCGAACGGAACCGAAGGCACTTCTTCCAATTAATGAAAGAAGCCCTTGCAATCCGGATATTCACTATTCACGTTCGTCCTCCCCATCACAAAGGGTGATGTAATCTCTATACCGGAGAAACTCAGTGCAAAGACATTCGACGGGTAATCCTTTAATTTTCGAAAATACCAGATCTTCAACATCGTCTTCTAATGCAATCCTATTTCATCGTATCATTATTTGGAATGGGTTTTATGACACAAAGTCCTCTCCCGGCTAATCCAAATAATGAGTGCTTATTTTAAAAATAAGTGTTACATTCAGATTTCAAGTAAATCACAACAAATTTCCGCTTTGATCTTTTTAACAAAAGATCCATCACAAAGATTCGATGTGTTTTTTGGATAACCATTTGGGATCCGACCCCTGGTCGCATCGAAATTCAAATTCCATTTAAAGGCCAATATTGATAGTCGGTTATTTAACTATCAAACAACATTCACAATAATCACCAGATTTAAATAATTTCCCCACGATTTCACACCTTGTAAGACAATTATATGATTTTATTAATATTCGTAATGATCGAATAATTCAATTCCATTAATAAAATTTTATTTTATCTAATTTATTTAATTTCAAACAAATTTTCTTTAAACAATTTTATTTAATCTAAAAATTTAATTTAAACCAAAACCTTTCCTTTTAAAACAATTTTATTAAAACTACGTGTGTGTGTGTGTGTATACTTTACAAAAAAATATTCCGCATAGGTTTAAGAAACTAATTTTTATATAACTTTCAAGCATTTAAAATTCCTATTTTTTTCTTCTTTCCTCATCTACATATATGTCTAAAATAAAACATGACTTTACTATATGCATATAAATCGACTGCTATATTTTTTATTTGTATATTTACTATTTTATTTTCTGCAAATTAAAACAGTAACTAACCTTACTGTAAACCCCTTTTTAAATTTATATATATATATTGAATAAAAATATGATTTTTTATTTAAATTAAAAATCCAAAAATAGAAATACCTTATGCTTCGATCACTGTCGCGCACGCTTTGCCAATGCCTGCCGCGACCATCACTATCGCGCGCAAGCTACATCGCACGAACCCTAGCCATTTGACCTCGAACTTTGCTCCATACCATCGTGACGCACACGGCCATTCAGATCTGTCGAACTCGAGTTGAAGCATCGAGCTCCTCTCTTCTCCGCATGCACGCGCGAGACGATGCGTCTCGTCGCTATGCCGAGATCGAAATGACCACGCCACTACCCTCGAAATCCACACAACAAATCGCGACTTAAAATTGATTGATTCAATCGTTTGAAGAGAGGGATGTGATTACAAAGGAAAATAGAGGTGCTCGATTCCAGGAACGAGATTTCGTTTTGAAAATTTATTTCCGATTTGCTACCATTTTTTTCTTTTCACAGACATCGATTTCGATTTTTTTTCTTTTACATGGCCATGGATTTGAAGAAGGCTCAGGGACAATATGTTTTGATTTTTGAACGAAAGAAAAAATTGTTTTCGTTTGTTTTCTTTTTATTTTTTTTATTTAACGCACAGCTAAAAAAAATTATTTGAAAACGAACACGTGTTAGAAGTTGAAGGACACGTGCTTTTCAGGGTGATAAGTGTGGCTGCATCAACAGTGAATTGAAAAGAAAACATTTATATTATATTTAAATTTTAAATTCAAATTCAAATCGCTTCGATAAACGCAACTCAAAATCTCAATCTCCAATCGAGGCGTGCTGCTAGGCGTTTATAATGTTATACCATATTCCGAACGTAATGGAAAAGGTTGCGAGACCAAATTCGATTGTATGGAGAAGATAGCTTTCTGGACCTCGCTTTTAAATTAATTTCCCTATAAATTTCAACGCGTTTGCTATCCGTACGATCACACGATAATTCAAAACGCCACAAAAATTGAAATCCAATAATAATACACTATTACAGATCCAATGGAACTGGTTTTGTCAAATTCAGAGACTGTGCCTCGGAAAGCTTTTTTTAAATATCGATTTAAACGATATAAATTCAAAACTGAATAAATCACTTTCAAATTAAATTCTGAAGATTCCATCATCTTCAGTATTATCAATATGAATTTTCTAAGCTTAAATATTTTTAATCAGCTTAAAAATCAAGATTCAATGTTATATCCAACTTCAAGAAATTAAATTCAATAATTTAGTTGTCAAATTCATAGTTATATTTGAAATTCAAGTTTAAAATAACTTCCAAATATTTAAAATCAATTGAATATTTCAATTTCAAATGTTCAAAATTCTAGGTTGTCACAAATACAGTATTACGGATCCAACGGAACTGGTTTCATCGAATCTCGAGACTGTGTCCCAGATTGCTATTTTAACTCCTCGATTAAATCGATGATTTCAAAATTTTGAAATCGCTTAAATTTTCAGTTTTAAAACTAACTAGCTCAATTCTATTTCAAATAGAATTTATATCAACATTAGTAATCGTTTCGGTTTCATATTCAAATCAAAATCAATTATTTAATTTATTTTTAATTATTAACTCAATAATTAAATTTATAAAATAATTCGTTATATTTGGAGCTTAAGTTTTTATTACATTATTTTTGATCGATGACTTCATATTAAAATCTCATTCACATTCTAAGACTCAACATTTAAAATGAATTAAATTTTCAAAATTAACGACCAAAAATCCGGGTCGTTATATTCCTCCCCCATTAAAAGAATTTCGTCTCCAAAATTGCTAAGACAGGAAAAACGCTCCAAACCCATAACTTAAAAACCCACTTAGTTAAACACGATATTCCACTATTCTAATCTTTTAGTTGCTATCAAAACAATTAGTTTTCAATTCTAACTTTGAAACCCTTTATTCCAATTAAAATTCGAAATCAAATTATCGTTAACAAAAAATTTCCAAAAAATTTCAGAATTTTTCTGACACCCTGAATTTTCGAAATTTTTTGGCAGAGTCTCCTTTATACGGAGGACCTTTTGCAATACGACAAGAGAGATAAATATATATACGTCTACCACACAGCCGAAAAACAAAAAATATATCAATGTTTAAAATTTGCTGTATTTAATTTGAAAACGTACCTTATTTATCGTTTTTAAGCATTATCAAGCAAGCATTTACTTTAAAAGCAATTTCATAACCCAAGTCTAGCCAAAAAGTCTCTATGTACCTGTATTTACTTAATTTTAAACACATAAGTGCCGAAAAATCAAATTCAATAACATTTCACTTATTTAAATAATGAAAACACATAACTTCATAACCCAATCATGCCAAACATATATTATAGGCAATTATAAGGTTCTGATACTAATTTAATTGCTCTTAATCAATCCATATTCAGTTCGAATGATTTACAACCCAATTTCATTGCGCTCACTTCATAATTACACACATTATAATTATATTTATTCCATTGATTAAAAATCAATTTATTCGCTTTCCATTTATTCATAAAAAGTTTATTTACTTTCGCTTACGTCAACGACAATTTTTCTATGCAAATCTGGCAATATTCATAACCATTTCAGTTTATAGCTATTTTAAATTGATTCCATATCAATTTTATTCAATTTTATTTCATTTCAAATTTGCTCTTAATCATTTCACTTACATTCCATTCATATGCATATTCATTATATTAATGTCCAATTTATTAAGCTTGAAATCATTACGTGCTATTTACTTATGAATTATTTCATAGTTTTATTTGAGCCAAGCTCCCATCCAATATTAACTTAAGTTAGTTTGTTTAATTTCAATTATTTCAACCTTATAACTTAAGTTTTATTTTCTTTTCAACCAACTTCCATTTCATTTACTAATTAATTGATTAGTTCATTCATTTTATTCACTTCAATTTTAATTCCATACTCAAATTCATTCTTGAATTTCTTAAATTCATTCTTGAATTTCTTAAATTCATATCCAAAGCCACATTCAATTTATTTACTCTTTAAACTGAATTTATTTATAACTTAAGTCATCACTATTTCAAACTATATCCATTTTATTCGACACATTTCCGATTTTATTTAGTTCGCTTACCATTTAGCTGAATTTTATTATTTATAACTCAAATTCCACATTTTAGTTTATTCAATTCCATTCAACCCAAGTCCAATTTCAAAATCTGATTTTACTTCAAGAATCCTTTCTTTTAATTTTCCCAAGTCCAATCCCATTTTATCTTTCAAGTTTGGATTTTATTTCGTTCACCAAAATATCAAACCCTTTTATTTTGGGTTTTCTATTTCACTTTTCCATTTTATAAGTTGCACAACTTATTTCTCATATTTCCATCCATTTTATACTCGAATATATTCATGTTTTATTTTTAACTCGAGATTATACATTTATTTATAACCTAAGATATTATTATTCCGTTATTACAATTTTTATAAGTTATTCCAATTTTTTATTCACAATTCCAATTTTCACTTAATTTTATTTCATTTAAAATTTATACCATATGGTTTTATAATATTTCAAAATTCAAAATTGTCATTTACTTCAATTCGATATTATTACTAATCCAATTCAAATTTTATAACTTATAGTTATATGGTCACTTTATAATGCACACTTACATATTTAGTTCAATCCTATATGATTCAAATCCAATTCACCTTCTTTATTTAAATTTCAATTCCTTTTTAACCAACATTTCAAAACCAAATTTGAGTTATTCATACTTAAACTAATTTCACTCCAAACAATTTTATTTTTAATCCTTTCAATTTCATTATTTATTCCAATTACTTTGCTAAGTTAACTCCCATTTCATTAATACACTATTTTAATTCAATTCAAATCCAGTTAATCAAATTTCTAAAATTTAATTTATCCAACTTAACTTAAGTTGAATCCTATTTTAATTTTCTCACTTTAGAATTTATTCCAACTTCAGTTTTCCACACTTCCCTCCTTATAAATATCGTCTTCCACAAGATTCCAGAATTTTTAAACACCCGGTATTTATTTCAAATCACTTTGAAATCAAATATATATATATATATATATATGTATATGTATATGTATACTCTCTTTGGTTTAACAAACCACTTTCTTGGATTTTCAATTCACTTGATTCCATTCCAAAACAATTTTCCCTTGGAATTTCTAGAACAGCACTTGTTTTCACTAGAAATCTCTATATCAATTTACTACAGTAGCAACCCATCACTTAGAAACTCAAAAATGAAAACCGATGATGTCGTGATCATCATCGGAGTTATTTTCTAACGACCAAAGTGAGTTCAATGCTATATCTCTTCCAAAATCCATTAAACCCATTTTTATTTAAAAAATATTAGTAAAAATAATACTATTTTTAACCTTCACAATACTTCGGAAAATATTTTCCAAACTTCCCAAGATTTAAATTCCCAAATTCTAGTTTGAATCAATTTTCATTTTTTACTCATTTGTTTAATTCATACTTATACAATCTCCCTTTAATTATATATAACCATTTCCAATTTTTAAATCTTATTTTGGTTATATAGTAATAATCAAACACATCAATCTACTATAATAATTTCTGAAAATTATTCCTTTTATATCAAAATATAATTTGGGTAAATTATTTAATGTACCCGCTTCAAAACCATACTATGTCAGTTTATCGCATTCGAGTGTTCTAGTGGCATCCCACTACCCAAACAGAATTTATACGCCACTCATCAAATAAATCAACACAATACAAAAAAGTTTATATTCACTAACAAATACATGCTCATATCTATTATTACGCTCAAACTCATTCTAGAGTACTACGGACTCCATCTTTAATGAATAATCCCCACTAAGGCCAAGGTTCTCGCTTAACTTTGGCTTTGATACGTACGAGCAAATTCAATTAAATTATTTCTAGACGTTTTCAGATCGTACAACAAAATGGTAAATCCAAACGCTGTGAAATTTGAAATCCGATAATAATACACTACTACGGATCCAATGGAACTGCCGTCGAATTTCGAGACTGTGCCCCAGACCGCTATTTAACGCATCAATTAGATCGACGATTTCAAAAATTGTCGAAACCATTCGAAATTTCAGTTTTAAAGCTTACTAACTCAAATTCTAATTCAAATAGAACTTATATCAACATTAGAAGTCATTTTCGATTCATATTTAATTCAAATCCAATTATTTAGACGATTTCAATTATTAATTAAACAACTAATTTTTATCAAATATATCGCTATATTTTTAAAACGTAAGTTTTATTCTACTTATTTGATCGATAAACTTCATATTAAAATTCCATTTTCATTTCAAATTCAACATTCAAAATAAACTAAATGTTCAAAATCAATGACTAAAAATCTGGGTTGTTACATTCCTCCTACTTAAAAGAATTTCGTCCCCGAAATTGCTACGGTAGAAAAATGTTCCAAGCCCATTTACTTATTCAAAACTCACTTAGTGAAAATTCGATATTCCACTATCTAACCTTTTAGCTCCAACCCAAAACAATTTTTTTTCAATTCTAATCCCAAAACCCTTTATCCCAATTATCGTTCAAAATCAAATTGTTGTTAACAAAATTTTCCAAAAACTTGCAAAAATTTTCTAACACCCTATATTTTTGAATTTTTTTGGCAGAGTCTTCCTTGTACGGAGAGCCTTTTGCAATGTGACAAGAGCGATAAAGATGTATACATCGACCTACATGGTCAAAAACCAAAACATATATCAATATTTTATATTTTTTCTGTACTTAATCCGAAAACGTACCTTATATTAGCATTTTTAAGCAAGTGGCTTATTTAATATGCAATTACACGACCCAACTTTAGCCCAATAGCCTCCAGGTACTGTACTTGCTCAATTTAACCACATAAGTACTAAAATATGAAATTCACAAACATTTCATTCATTTAACTATTAACACATAAATCTCATAAACCACATGCCAACATAGATTTATAAGCAATTTAATGTAACAGCCCGGGTTTTGGAGATTACCTGTTAATATTAAATTATAACAGAAGTTACAATTTAATATTGTGAATTAAAAATAAATTGAAAATTTATATTGTTTATTTGGAATAAACAATGAATTTTGAAAATAAAATGTGAAAATAAAGTTTTGGAAACTTTATAATGTGTATTTGTGAGAATAATAAATGAAGTATAATTTTATTATGAGTATATGCAAAAATTATTATAATTATTGCCAATTACTTCTTTTAATAATTTTTAAAGGAAATATTTGATTTTTAACAAGTGTTTATTTAAATAAAAAGATGAAATTTGATATAAAATGTGTTTTGGCTATAAATTTGAGTTTAAAATGGTTGATTACATTTCCATGCAAGAAAATAATTTTTTAGAATTTTTTATGTTAAAAATGAGGATTTATGCATTTAATTGTGTAAATTATGTATTTATGTAAAATAAGGGTTTCTAAACATAAAAATGTTTTAAAAACTAAAATTATCTTTTTATATGACGTGGAATATTTTATTTCATATGCAAGTCTGTTTGCATAAATTGGTTATGCTAAAACTTGAAGAAAAATACATTGTTTTCATTATAACACTGTGTTTATGTGCATATTTGTTTAAGTGGTGAATTCAAATTTACTTAGCCTGATTTTTTCCTCCATTGGGTCCAAAACCCATTAGCAAATTAGTAACCAGAAGGAGAAAAGGAGGAATGAATTACCTGTATGTACATAAGTTTTAGTTCCTCTTCTTCCTTATTAGCTTGGAAATAGAAAATGAGAGTAAAATTCCACCATTTATTCAATCTAGAGCCTTAAATCTCCAATTCTTCAAATAAAAATGGTTGCTTTTATCAATTAGAGAGTATTACAATAGGTAATCAACTACAAAACGAGATTAGTTCATCAAAAATCCAATTTTTTTGTTTGAGTTGCTTGTTAATTTCCATTCTCTTCTTGCATGTTCTGCAATTTTATTCCAGCAGGTCTTTAAAGCAAATTGAAGCTCCAAGCTATCATCTTTTTAAGTTTATTTGAGTTTTTCTCTAAAAAATCGCAGGGTGAGTATCAAAGCTCGCATTTTCTAGCTTAGATTGAGATTTCAAGGTAAGAAATCTTAATTTTGTTTGTTGCATGTTCGTTTGTGAAACACCATCAGTAAATTGGGCATATGTCTTACGTTTTAAAATGGAATTTGATTTTCTTTGAAGTTCTGGAAAGCTTGAGAAAAGTGTGATAATTTTTATGTTAAAACTTTCAAAAATTTTGAGCATGGATGGTCGAAAAAGCTAATACAAACTTGATACCCTGTCATTGTAAAACAATGACTTTTTGTGTTTAATGTCCTTGGTAATTTGAGCATATCTTTCTCATTTGATGTCCAAATTTAACTATTCTTAATGTACCTGAAGTCTTAGATTGTCTACTATGACTTTCATGTTTTGGTTTTTGTTAAATTTTAAGGTTTAAATGGTCGAGTATTCCTCTAGTGACGCTGTCCCGAGACTAAAATGACATTAGAGATGAACTTCAAATCTGAAAATTATTTTAGTCGTAACTTTTTCATTCTCTATCAGAGTTCGGTAACTATTCATGTTATGGAAAGCCTACTTTATATATGATAACTGTCATGTTGAGAATATTTGTAAATGTTGAGCTTACGTTGACTGAAATTCTACCACAAACTCCCAGCTCTGTCACTTTGATAATTACACTATTTAAACTAAATATGGTTAGTAAATTAGGCGTATCTTTCTCGTTTCTAGTCAGATTTAGATAATTCTTTATTTTCTTGAAAGTATAGACTATTTTCCAAAACTTTTTTGCTATGATTTTTGCAAAATTTTGAAGTTAAGATAGTCGAAGTCTTATTTCTTTGCTGCTGCCTTGAGAATAAACGACAACGAAAGTGAATTTAAGATCTAAGAATTATATTGGCCATATCTTTCTTGTTTCTAATTGTTTTCGAGCACGGTTTTCACTAAACCATTTTGAAGTGATTTTTCAAATAAATTGGACATTTCAAATTATTATCATATAGTATTTCAAAATTATTTTTCTAATATAAAATCTATTTATTTCCTACAATAAAGGAATTTCAAATATTGGTTTTATTAATCTTTTCGGGAAAAGTTTAAAAGCTTGTTTTCTCTAGTAAACTATTTTAAATATAAAACACACATTTTTGCACTATTCGAACATATGAGAAAGAGAATTAAACTATTTAGTAAAACACGTGGTATGGGACATGTCATTTACTATTTCGGTTCATTTCGGACTTGTACGATCGAAGCTATTTTAGATTATTGATTTTGAGATGTTTTGCAATTTTATGGCGTATTTTGAGTTTTATAATTCCTGTTTATTGGAATTATTTAAGATGGCTAATATTTGGCAAGTATTATGGTTTGAGATCTCCAATGTAGGAGTATGGTTGATGAGAACCATCACAATGTTTTATTTACTTGTCTATGATATAAGGCAAGTCTTGAGTATATGATTTCAAATTTTGAGATTTATGGTTTATGAGGAACCATCATGACGTCTTCACTTGTCGATGAGATGAGACAAGTTACAATGTCATTTAATACTTATTGATGAGATGAGATGAGTATGATGTCTCTTTATCAATCGCCAATTAGACGAGGCGAGATATGATTTTCTGAGTTTTATGATGATCCTAGTGTGGCATCGACTAGCGGCTAGTAAACCGCTAAGTGCGATGTGTGGTATGAGACACGCATTAACACTTTTCGAGTTCCTATCCGTGAGTTTGTGACACATTCACGATGTTTACCTAACAGAACTGCTTTGAGAGGTATTAGCGACCTGGTCATGAGGATGAACTACTTTAGAAGTGTTAGCGACCTTGTCAGGAGGATGAACCGTTTGGGAGGTGTTAGCGACCTTGTTAGGGCTGACAAAACGGCTTGGAGAGATATCAGAGACCTTATCATGAGGATGAACTGCTTTGAGAGGCATTAGCGATCTTGTCAGAGGCTTCGGCCATCTGAGTTTAGCACTTGCGGCATTGCTTCGGCGTTGCAATCGGGGATCTGGCCCATCTGGTTTTTCTTAGTTTTCTGAGTTTTTTGCTTTGTTGTGATTTCACCATTTTACGATGTTTTGTTACATCGATAACATAGCGCTATATGAGATGTTATACATATGGTGATTTCATTTAAGATGTTTTGAACTCTTATTGAGTTCTTTGAAATATGAGTTGATGCTTTCATGATTTTATAGAATATTCTAAGTTTCCCATTTTGGCAAGATAGATTTGAGATGTATATACGTTTATACCGATTAGATGAGGTATAAATGAGTTTGAAGATTCTTTTATTTTATGATGTATGTTTCCATTTCATGGTACTTTGAGATTTCGAGTTGTGCCTTTGAGATGAGGCGTATATGAATTTGAGACTTATCCTAATTAAGAATGTTTTGTGTTGCTATTTGACGAGATGCTTGTGTTGACGATTTCTCCTATAGGAGATGTGGTTCATATGGAACCGTTATTGTTATCATTTAGATTTCACCGATGATATAAGGCGAATATGATATTTAGATGGATTTTATCCTCAGAATATCATTCTCGATGGCTCGTATACTTAAGTGTTATTATGTTACTTAAGTTATGGTTATACTCTTGATACCTCTTCTTCTTATTAAGAGGAGTAATCATCCTTTCCTTACGATGGTAATATAATGTTTATGGGTATGGTATCTCTTGTATTAGAGGATACCCTATCTTTCCTATGCTTTACCATATCTATTATTATTAATATTATTCATTGATTTGTTTAGCTAGACTGACATGTTTGTTTTACACTCGGGTCAGACCGAGTATGCTTCAAGTTAAGCATTTCTTTTGGATATAGCTATTACATGATGCTTCCGCATGGATGTAGGGTAATCTTCTTTAGCTGTTATTGTCCTTATGAGTTATAGTTATATATTGTATATTCTTTTGACTAATGTATATAGAGTGGTCGTCATACCACTTTGATGTATCATTGTATATATGAGTGTGTGTATATATCAATTGCTGTTCTGTAATGAGTTATTCATTTAGTTATGGTATTTTGTTCTGACAGATCTGTTAGCCAACTATAGTTTTGTATTAAGTATTTATTGGATATGTCGATCCACTTGAGTAGAGAAAAAAATAGATAGAAATTGCCAACGTATTCAATAGATATTGAAGACAAAGCTATAGATGGTCGCCTTTAACCGACCCTATTCTCCATATTAGTAGACAGGATTACTATGTAATTCTCTTTGTTAATGTGGTCTCAGGGTGGGGCGTCACATTTAAGGTTCCAATACTAATTTAATTACTTTCAATCGATCCATATACCAGTTCATTCAATTTGAATGATTTACAACCAAATTATCTGCATTCAATTCATATTTATACCAAATAGCTCATATCCATTTCAATTTGATTCAAAAATCAATTATTCACTTTCTATTAGCTAATGAAATTCCATTTACTTCCATTTATGTCAAACGACGATTTTTCTATGCAAATTCGGCAATATTCATTTCATAAGATAACCATTTCAATTTATAGCTATTTTAAATTGATTCCAAATCAATTTTTATTCAATTCTATTCCATTTCAAATTTATTCTAAATCAATTTATTTACATTCCATTCATATCCACATTCATTATATTCAACAACAAACTAATTCATGCCATCTAATTTATGAATCACTTCATAAAATTATATTAAGACGCATTAAACTTTTTATACAACTCTTATATACATCTCCACTTCCCATTTTAATTCCATATTCAAGTTCATACTCGAATTCATTTAAAATATTATTCAAGGCCATAATTTATTTACACTCACATTGAATTTATTTATAACCCAAGCCATTTCCATTTCAATTCAATTCCATTTTATTCGACAACATTTCAAACCATATTTAATTCGCTTATAATTAAGTCGAATTTTATTTATAACTCAAGTTCCACATTTCTTTTTATTTAATTCCATTTAACTTAAATTCCATATTTCATTTAAATTTCAGTTTACTAACTAATCCATTTAATTTGTCAATTCCATTTCCATTGCACAATTAGATATTTATTCAAAAACCACTCCATTTAATTTTTCTTGGGTTCAATTCTATTTTATAATTCAAGTTTGGATTTTATTCCTTCACTTTAAAATATCACACCATTTTTATTTTGGTTTTACTATATCATTTTTTTCTAATTTATAAATTTTACAACTTATTTTTCTTATTCTCATTAATTTTATAATCGAGTATATCGCATTTTATTTTTAATTCCATCTGTACATCCATTTATAGACTAAGAATAATTTCATTCCATTAATTTAAATTTTGTAAGCTATTCAAATTTGTTTATTCACAATTCTAGATTTTTACACAAATTTTATTCCATTTAAATTTTTGTAGCTTATAGTTATTTAGTCACTTTACAATCCAAGTTTATATATTCCATTCAAATTTCATATAACTTGCATAAGTTAAATCTTAATTCATACAATTCATTTGAATTTAATCAAGTAAGAATTTAATTCAAAATCAAAAAAAATTCCACACTTCCTTACTTATATTTAGTTAACTTCATCACATTCTACTCATTTCATTTTATTTATTATAATCACTTCATTTAATTTATTTTCTTTAACTTTTGCGTAAGTTGAATTCCAATTCCTAAAAATTTCCTTTTACAAATCAAATTTATTTAACTTACACAAGTTAAATTTTGATTTCATCTTGAAGTTCACATTTTCCAAGTTTTATTTCAAAACATATTCTCTTTTGATTTCACTTCTCATTTAGTTTGAAATTTTAGAGTTCGACACCCAATTTTTTTATTTCAAATTATTTTTAAATAATATATATATATATATATATATATATATATATATATATAATTCCGTTTTAACAAACCATTTTCTTCAAATTTCAAAAATTAATTTGAATTTTATCCAAAACAATTCCCTCGGAATTCCTAAAACAGCATTGTTTTTCACAAAAATCTCCACATCAAATTACTACGGTAGCAATCCATCACCTAGAAACTAAAAAATGAATACTGATGATGCTGCAGTCATCACCAGAATTATTTTCCAACGACTGAAGTGAGTTCAGTGCTATATCTCTTCAAAAATCCATTTTAAACACTTTCTATTCTGAAATATTCCAAAAATACTACTATTATTCATTTCTAAAATATTTCCAAAATAACACCAATTTTATTTCCATAACTTTATGAAAATATTTTCCATACCCTTCAGGATATAAATTCCTGAATTCTGGTTTTAATCCACTTAAGTTTTAACTTATTTGTATACTTCACTCTTACACAATTTTCCTTCAATTTTATATCTCATTACACATTAATCTACTATAACAATTCCAGATAATTTCTTCCTTTCAATCAAAATATATCTTTGGGTAAAATTATTTCATTTAGCCCATTTCAAAACAATACCGTATCGAATTGCTCTATTCAAGTGTTTAGAAACCCATATTGAACACAGTTGTACGGACTGTGCCGACTAGAATTCATAAGCCACTCAATAAATCAACCAACATAATAGAAAACAATTTATATTCATTAACAAATAAGCACTCATATCTATTAATACACTCAAACTCATTCTAGAGTACCACTGACCCTATTTCTAATGAGTAATCCCTACCAGAACCAAGGTTCTCACATAACCTTCAGCTCTGATACCAAATGCAAAGGCCGGTAGGCTTTTCAACCATCCCAGCAGCGGCTACTTTCCACCATGGCTCTACATTGGTACATCGAATTTTCTTTTATGGACAGCCTCTTGACTACAACCAACCACTCCGGGACGTGTAGGGTTGAGAATCTGCTGCCCGCCACCAAACACAAAGTGAGAACCCCCTATCATGCTGCAATGAAGTAAATCTGATCCCGGTCTCTTCGAAACGATTGACGAAATTGGCCAATATTTATAGTCGGTTATTTAACTATCAATAACATCCATAAGTGTCACTAAGCCATAATTTATATTCAAAACATTTATTTCATAATATGTTTACAAAGATATATACTCAAATCTCTTTCAATTAATCGATATTTGAAAACATTTCTGAATACTTGCTTCCATAACAGGATATTCCCAACCATACCTCGCTTCAACACCTAGTGAAATATTCCCAACTTCGATTTATAATCCATTACTTAGAAAATATCTCGATACAAATCCTTTGTCTATAAATATTTCAAAAACCTTCATTTCCTCACTTAGGAAAATATTATAATCCATTTTCTTAAATCATTCCTAATGTCAATACTTAGGAGTTCTTCTTATTCTATCTCCCACATTTCCGGAATTTATATTAATTCCTTTTACATTTTCCAAAGTCGATTATGCTCACTTATAATCTCGTCAATCCATTTACAACTTCTAAAAATCAAATCCATTTCCACATCTTGGAGCTTATAAATAAATAGAAATCATTTTCAAAACTCTATATGTGTATAATAAGTATTTTTAAAGAATGATAATATATTTTTAAAGAAACGTTTAAGTAATTATTTAAAAGTTTAAAGTACTTAAATAAACATTGATAATTTATTCCCCATTTCACTTCTAAATAACTACTTGATTTACGAAGCTTACAATAAATATGTCAATTCATTCCAACAAATAGTAAATATTTGAATAATCCACTTCCCAAAATATTTCACTACTAACAGCTTGATTATTCCTAATCTGGTAAATAAATTTTCCTTGTTTTTAAAAACAACTTTTACTTCTTAAAGTTTAAAATATATTTTTAAAATCTCAATAACCAAGTAAAATTCAATAAATTCCTCTCAATTTCCAACGCATCGCTTTCATTACGATCCCCTTAACCATTTCCACTTTCAAAAGTAGTATCCACTATTTTTCCTCAAAAATCAAATTTTCTTATCTTTATATAAATTCGACATGTGAAATTATATTCCATTTTATCAATTAATTTTCTGTCTCCTTTTTTTATAAACATCGTTTATAAATTTTATAACTCCTTTGAGTTTCACCCTTTTATAAACTAACCTCACTTATAAAATTCCATTTTATAAGTCCATTTCTTTATAAATTCCATTTATTTTTCAAATGTATTTTTAATATTGATTTCAACGCCTTTCCATATTTTTCAGGCTATCATTTTTAAAAAAATCCATTTTTTAAAATCTTCTATATGAATTATTTAAAAATCTCTATTAAAATATATCTTTTGAATTATTAAGTACGATCAAAATCAGTTATTGCTTATCCAAAACATCTTCATTTAAATAATCTGAATTTCGATATAAATATTTTCATATTAAAAATCTCCTTTAATTTATTCAAAAATTCAAAATAATATTTGTAGTATTTAAAATACCAAAATTATGGCCAGTGCTACTATAGCACCCAATGATTCACATCACAACAATAATCTATGACAGATTATTCTAACACATCATGTATTATTATACATGAAAAACAATCAATATAATTTTGAAGAATCCAGTAGGATCCCTCCAACCAGTTTTCCTGCATCCACAGATGTTAATACAACGTAAAAATACCAATCACACTTTGAGGGGGATATTGCGGTATATAGGGTCATCCGCTATTATGCGGGGCGCATAGCGTCTCATCTACTAAACTATGCGGGAATATTAATCCAACTACTAATCTATTTACTATTATATATATATATATATATATTATAACATTCAACTGATAAATATGTATCCATTCAACCAATCATCCAATAAATAATTTTAGTTATTATAATTTAAACTAGTTAACCAAATCGAGCGAGCTTTACTCACCTTTATTTTCAAATCTGTTAATCATTCCAATTTCCAAACTTTATCTCTATTTCAAAATGTTTGTCGCTACGATCCCACGTAACTCGTGTTTGCAATTTTAAACCTCGCACAAAAAAAATTAAGAATTATATAAGTTAACATTTTTTATACTTACATATTTTGCTTCTATTAAATTTAATTAAAGCAAATTACTATTTACCTTCCTCTTAAGCTCAACAACACGACCAGAACAGGTGTCACCACTCCTTCCATGTGGCGTGCACAAAGACCCACATAATCCCTTCTCCTGAAACGAGAAATTTTGCTCCACCTTATGTCCAGTTCGACATTTCCCGTACCTCTGCTACGAGCAACTGACCCAACACCCATACAAAAATAGACAATCACCAGTAGCAAGCCCCTCCACCATTCGCATCGAGCAGCAGCGACCATGTCGCGATCGAAAAAACGTGACCACAAGCTCCTGTATGAGAACCCACACCATTGATCTTCGCTTCGTTCCTCCACAATCACCCACCTTCGACGAACTCACATAACACGATAGCAAAACTCGAGACCGACCGACTGACTCTCGACCTCCAGGTGAGCCGCCGCCTCTTTTCGAAGTCGAGAACTTCGATTGCGTTGCACGCGATTGATCGTATGCTCTTTTTTTCAAATTTTCAAACAAAAGTTAATTTGATTTCGTTTCCTCTTTTATCATCACATAGGCTTCATTCGATTATAGCTTTCATATTTGATTCGAACAGAAACAAATAGGAGAAGAGAGATGCTCGTGATCGACTTCTGTTGACACTCAACTGTAATTTCTTTTTTTTTTTCATGTAAAAGTTCGAACTGAAAAGAAGAAGAAAATGGGGTTCATGCTTTTTAAAAGAAAAGAAGGGAAGGGTTGCGTGTTTTAGAAGGAAAAGGACGTGCGGCTCAAAATTGAAGGGAACTCAACTGTTCATTTGATTTAACCTTTATTATATATTTTTTATTTAATATATCTCGAATCACGTACCGTGAAATCTTGACCTCCTATTAAGGCATGTCGCCTGACGTTCCTAATGTTATACTGCTATTCCAAACTCAATGTAATGAGTTTCAAGTCCTAGTTCGATAATGGAGAAGATAGTCTTTTAAATCCATTATTTAAATTCAATTAAATTAAATTATTTTTAGGCATTTTCAGATCATACAACCAAACAGTAAATCCAAACGCAATGAAATTTGAAATCTTGTAATAATACACTATTACGGATCCAATGGAACTGGTTTCGTCAAATTTCCAAATTGTTCCCCAGATCGCTATTTTAACGCGTCGATTAAATCGAAAATTTCAAAATTTTCGGAACCATTTGAAATTTCAGTTTTAAAAATTTGAAGTCAAATTCTAATTCAAATAGAATTTATATCAACATTAGAAGTCATTTCTGGTTCATATTCAATTCAAATCCAATTATTTAAATGATTTTTCAGTTGTTAATTCAACAACTAATTTTTATCAAATAAATCGCTATATTTTTTGAACATAAGTTTTATTCCACTTATTTGATCGATAAACTTCATATTAAAATTCCTTTTACATTTCAAATTCAACATTTAAAATACATTAAATGTCCAAAATCAACGACTAAAAATATGGGTTGTTACATTCCTCCCCCCATAATAGAATTCCATCCCCGAAATTGCTAACGTAGAAAAATGTTCCAAACCCATTTACTTATTCAAAAAGCTCTTAGTGAAAATTTGATATTCCACTTTCTGATCTTTTAGCTCCAACCCGAAACAATTTGTTTTCAATTCTAATCCCAAAACCCTTAATCCCAATTACAGTTCGAAATCAAAATGTCCGTAGGAAAATTTTGCAAAAATTTCTAGTACCCTAAAATTTTGAATTTTTTTGGTAGAATCTTCCTTGTACTAAGAGTCTTTTGCAATATGGCAAGAGAGATAAAAATGTACACATCGACCCACACGGTCGAAAAACTAAATATACATCAATGTTTTATATTTTGCTGTATTTAATCCAAAAACGTACCTTATATTAGCACTTTTAAACAAGCAGCTTATTTAGTATGCAATTACGCTGCCCAACTCTAGCCCAATAGCCTCATTGTACCTGTACTTACTCAATTTAACCACATAAGTACCAAAATATAAAATTCACTAACATTTCGTTCATTTAACTAATTTAACACATAAATTTCATAAACCACATGCCAACATAGATTTGTAAGCAATTTAAAGTTCCGATACTAATTTAATTACTTTCAATCGATCCATATACCATTTCATTCAATTTGAATGATTTACAACCAAATTATCTACATTCAATTCATATATATACCAAACAAGCTCATATCCATTTCAAATTGATTTAAAAATCAATTTATTCACTTTCTATTAACTTACAGAATTTCATTTACTTCCACTTATGTCAAACGACAATTTTTTATGCAAATTCAGCAATATTCATTTAATAAAATAACCATCACAGTTTATAGCTATTTTAAATTGATTCCAAATCAATTATTACTCAATTCTATTCGATTTCAAATTGTTTTACTAAATTTATTTACATTCCATTCATATTCTCATTCATTATATTCAACAACAAACCAATTCATGCCATCTAATTTATGAATCACGTCATAAAATTATATTAAGACGTATTATAACCTTTTTATACAACTCTTATATACATCTCCACTTCCTATTTTAATTCCATGTTCAAGTTCATACTCGAATTCATTTAAAATAATATTCAAGGCCATATTCAATTTATTTACACTCACATTGAATTTATTTATAAATCAAGCCATTTATATTTCAATCCAATTCCATTTTATTCGACAACATTTCAAAATATATTTAATTCGCTTATAATTAAGTTGAATTTTATTTATAACCCAAGTTCCACATTTCTATTTATTTAATTCCATTCAACTTAAGTTCCATATTTCATTTCAATTTCAATTTACTAACTAATCCATTTAATTTATCAATTCCATTTTCCATCGCACAATTAGATTTTTATCCAAAAAATCACTCCATTTAATTTTTCTTGGGTTCAATTCCATTTTATAATTCAAATTTGGATTTTATTTCTTCACTTTAAAATATCACACCATTTCTATTTTGGTTTTACTATTTCATTTTTTCCCCCAATTTATAAATTTTACAACTTATTTCTCTCATTCTTATAAATTTTATACTCGAGTATATTTACATTTTATTTTAACTCCAATTTATACATCCATTGATAGCCTAAGCATAATTTTATTCCATTAATTTAAATTTTGTAACCTATTCAAATTTTTTATTCACAATTCCATATTTTCACTCAAATTTTATTCCTTTTAAATTTTTGTAGTTTATAGTTATTTAGTCATTTTACAATCCACGTTTATATATTCCATTCAAATTTCATTTAACTTACAAAAGTTAAATCTTAATTCATACAATTTATTTGAATTTAATCAAGTAAGAATTTAATTCAAAATTAAAATTTATTTCCATACTTCTTTACTTATACTTAGTTAACTTCATCACATTCTACTCATTTCATTTTATTTATTACAATCATTTCATTTAATTTATTTTCTTTAACTTTGGCTTAAGTTGAATTCCAATTCCTCAAAATTTCCTTTAACTAATTCAATTTATTTAACTTACACAAGTTAAATTTTAATTTCATCTTGAAGTTCATATTTTCCAAGATTTATTTCAAAGATTATTCTCTTTTTATTTCACATCTCATTTAATTGGAAATTTCAGAATTCAACACCCGGTTTTTTATTTCAAAATATTTTGAAATAACACATATATAAATATATAATTCTGTTTTAACAGACATTTCCTTCAAATTTCAAAAATCAACTTGATTTTTATCCAAAAAAATTCCCTTAGAATTTCTAAAACTGCATTAGTTTTTCACAAAAAACACCACATCAAATTACTATGGTAGAAATCCGTCACCTAAAAACTCGAAAATAAATACTGATGATGCTGCAGTCATCACTAGAATTATTTTCCAGCGACTGAAGTGAGTTCAGTGCTATATCTCTTCAAAAATCCATTTTAAACACTTTCTATTCAGAAATATTCCAAAAATACTACTATTATTCATTCTTAAAATATTTCCAAAATAACACCAATTTTATTTCCATAACTTTCTGAAAATATTTTCCGAACCCTCCAGGAGTTAAATTCCTGATTTCCAGTTTGAATCCACTTTAGTTTTAATTTCTTTGTATGCTTCACACTTATACAATTTTCCTTCGTTTTTATATCTCATTACGCATCAATTTACTATAACAATTCTAGATAATTTCTTCCTTTCTATAAAAATATATCATTGGGTAAATTATTTCATTTACCCCATTTCAAAACAATGTTGTGTAGAATTGCTCTATTCAAGTGTTTAGAAACCCATATCGATACAGTTGTACGGACTATACCGATTAAAATTCATAAGCCACTCAATAAATCAACTGACACTATGTAAAACAATTTATATTCACTAACAAATACGCGCTCATATCTATTAATAAACTCAAACTCATTCTAGGATACCACTGACTCTATTTCAAGTGTGTAATCCCCACAAGAGCGAAGGTTCTCGCTTAACCTTCATCTTTGATACCAAATGTAAAGGCCGGTAGGTTCTCAACCGTCCCAACAGTGGCCACTTCTGCTGTGGCTCTATATTGGTACCCCGAATTTTCTTTTACGGCCAGCCTCTCCACTACAACCAGCCACTCCAAGATATTTAGGGGTAAGAGTCTCGTGCTCGCCACTAAACATGAAGCGAGAACCCCCTATCACGTTGTAATGAAGTAAATTCGATCTCGATCTCTTCGAAACGATTAAAGAAGCGGAAAGGTACCCAATTAATATACTGGGGACCTCTAATCTTAGATATTTCACAGTGTCAAGAAAAATGGTTGGAATATTCATTTTGAAAATCTTTATTTGATTCTGATTTGCTTAACAAATGAAAGTCAAACAAATGATATTAATAGGGCGAACAGTAAGTGATATTAATATTGGATCTCCATAAGGTTCTAATCTATTCTAACCTGACTAGTCGGCTTCATAGCAAGCTTGGGAATGGAGTGAGATCGTTCGCCCATAAGCATCACGAGGCTATTATTTATAATTCTTCAAAACATTCATTTCAAAATATTTTTACAAAGATATATACTTAAATCTCTTTCAATTAATCAATATTTTAAAACATTTCAGAATACTTGTTTCCATAACAGGATATTCCCACCCGTACCTCACTTCAACACTTAGTGAAATATTCCCAACTTCAATTTATAATCCATTACTTAGAAAATATCTCGATATAAATTCTTCATCCTTAAATATTACAAAAATCTTCATTTCCTCACTTAGGAAAATATTATAATCCATTTTCCAAAATCATTCCTAATATCAATACTTAGGAGTTTTTCTTATCTATCTCCTACATTTCCAAAATTTGTACTAATTCCTTTACATTTTCCAAAGTCGATTATACTCACTTATAATCTCGTCTATCCATTTACAACTTGTAAAAATCAAATCCATTTCTAAATCTCAAGAGAGTTTATAAATAAATAAAAATCATTTTCAAAATTAAATATGCATATAATAAGTATTTTTAAACAATGATAATTTATTTAAAAACATTTAAGTAATTATTTAAAATTTCATAATACTTAAATAAACATTGATTATTTATTCCCTATTTCATTCCTAAATAACTAATTGATTTACGAAGCTTACTATAAATATGTGAATTCGTTTCAATAAATAGTAAATATTTGAATAATCTACTTCCCGAAATATTTCACTGCTAACAGCTTAATTATTCAAAATTGGGTGAATAAATTTTCCCTTTTTTTAAAAAACCACTTAACTTCTTAAAATTTAAAATATATTTTTAAAATCTCAACAAATAAGTAAAATTTTACAAATTCATCTTGATTTCTAACGCGCCGCTTTCATTACGATCCCCTTACCATTTCCACTTTCAAAAATATTATCCACAATTTCTCCTCAAAAATCTATTTTTCATATCTTGGTATCAATTCACCCTGTGAAATTATATTCCAAATTATCAATTAATTTTCTTTCTCCCTTATTCTTGTAAACATCATTTATAAATTTTGTAACTCCTTTGAGTTTCACCCTTTTATAAACTAGCCTCACTTATAAAATTCCATTTTATTAGTCCACTTCTTTATAAATTCCATTTATTTTTCAAATCCATTTTTAATATCGATTTCAACTCCTTTCCATATATTTCAGGCTATCATTTTTAAAAAGAAATTCATTGTTTAAAATCTTCTATATGAATTATTCAAAAATCTTTATTAAAATATTTTTTCAAATTGTTAAGTACGATCAAAATCAATTATTGCTTATCCAAAACATTTACATTTAAATAATCCGAATTCCGATATAAATATTCATATTAAAATCTCCTTTAATTTCTATAAATTCAGAATAATATTTATGGTATTTAAAATACTAAAATTAAGGCTAGCGCTACTATAGCGCTCAATGATTCACATCACAACAATAATCTATGACGGATTATTCTAACACATCCTGTACTAGTATGTATGAAATACAATCAATATAATTTTGAGGAATCCAGTTGGATTCCTCCAACATGCTTCCTTGCATCCATAGATGTTAACACAACATAAAAATACCAATCCCACTTCGAGAGGGATATTGTGGTATATAGGTTCTTCCGTTATTATGCAGGGAGCATAGGGTCTCATCCGCTAAAATATGCGGCAATATCAATTCAACTACTAATATATATATATATATATATATATATATATATGATAACAGTCAACTGATAAATATGTATCCATTCAACCAATCATCCAATAAATAATTTTAATTATTATAATATAAACTATTTAAGCAAATCGAGTGAGATTTACTCATCTTTATCTTCGAATCTGTTAATCGTTCCAATTTCCAAACTTTATCTCCATTTCGAAATGTTTGTCTCTACTATCCCACATAACTTGTGTTTGCAAATTTAAACCTCCCATGAAAAATTTAAAAATTATATACATTAACAATTTTTTATACTTACGAATTTTACTTTTATTAATTTTAGCTAAAGAAATTACTATATACCTTCCTCTCAAGCTCAACAACATGACCAGAACAGGTGTCACCGCTTCTTCCACGTCACGTACAAGCAGACCCACTTAATCCCTTTTCTTGAAACAAGAAATACTGCTCCACCTTATGTACAGTTCGACGTTTCCCCTCCCTATGCTATGAGCAACTGACCCAACACCCATACCAAAATCAGCGATCACCAGAATCAACTCGCCCCACCATTCGCATCGAGCAGCAGCGACCATGTCGTGATCGAAAAAACACGACCACTAGCTTTTATATGAGAACCCACACCACTGCCCTTCGCCTCACGCTTCCATAATCACCCACTGTCAGCAAACTCACATTACGCAATAGTAAACTCGAGATCGACCCAGTGACTCTCGACCTCCAGGTGAGCCGCCGCCTTTATTCGATGTCGAAAACTTTGATTGAGATGTAGGCGATCGATTGTATGCCCTTTTTTTCCAAATTTTCGAAAGAAATTCGATTTGATTTCATTTCTTTATCATCAAACAGGTGTCGTTCGATTATTTCCTTCTTCTTTGATTCGAACAGAAACAAATGGGAGAAGAGAGATGCTCATGATCGACTTCGTTAGACAGTCGATTGCGATTTCTTCTTCTTTTTTTCTTCGTGTTAATGTTCGAACTGAAAAGAAGAAGAAAAGGGGCTTTATGCTTTTTAAAATACAAGAAGGGAAATGTCGCGTATTTTAGAAGGAAAAGATGTGCGCCTTAAAGTTGAAGGGGACTCAACTGTTCATTTGATTTAACCTTTATTATATAGATTTTTTAAATATCTCGAATCACATACCATGAAATCTTGACTTCTTATTGAGGCGTACCGCCTAACATTCCTAATGTTATAATGCTACTTCAAACTCAATGGAATGAGTTTCGAATCCTAATTCGATCGTATGGAAAAGATAGCCTTTTTAAATCGGTTTTTTAAATTAAATTAAATTATTTCTAGACGTTTTCAGATCGTACGACCAAATGGTAAATGAAAACACTATGGAATTTTAAATCCGATAATAATACATTATTACGGATCCAATAAAACTATTTTCGTCAAATTTCAAGTATGTGCCCCGGATCGCTATTTTAATGCATCGATTAAAATCGACGATTTCAAAAATTATCGGAATCATTTGAAATTTCAGTTTTATAACTTATTTAGTCAAACTAGAATTCAAATTGAATTTATATCAACATTAGAAGTCATTTCTGATTCTTAAACAACTCAAATCCAATTTTTTAAACGTTTTTCAATTATTAATTTAACAACTATTTTTTATCAAATAAATCGCTATATTGTTAGAAGTTAAGTTTAATTTTACTTATTTGATTGATAAACTTCATATTAAAATTCCATTTACATTTCAAATTCAACATTTATAATAAATTAAATGTCCAAAATCAAAGACTAAAAATCTAGGTCGTTACAAAATGATGCGTGTCGCCTGACGTTCATAATGTTTAACCCCCATTACGAACACATGGGAACTAGTTCCGAGGCCTAATTCGATCGTATGCGGAAGATGGCTTTTGAAAATCATTTATTTTAATTAAATTCTAAAATAAATTTCTATGCGTTGCGAGCTCGCATGGCCAAACAACAAGTCCGATCGCTACGAAAATTGAAATCCTACACTAATTCACTATTACGAATCCGATGAAACTGGTTTCATCGAAATCCAAGACAATGGCCAAAATGACTATTTTTACCCTTCAATTAAAATATAGAATTTCCCATTTCTATTTATTCACCTTTGAATTTAACTTTAAAAGTAAACGATCTTCATTCTTGTTTAAATAAAACTTAAATAAATTTCCAATATCATTTTCATTCACGTTAAATTCGAAATTCAATTATCCAAATAATTTCCAATATTAAATTTAAACAATTTAATTATCCAATAAATCATATTAATAAGTCATTAAATTATTATTTTTACCTATATTTATCCAATAATTACATTAAATTTAATAACTTACAATAGTCAAAAGTATGAGTTGTTACACAAGCCTTGAGAAGATCTTCCAAAAAGGTTGACTCTTTCCGTCTGTCCATTAGTTTGGGGGTGATAGGCAGTGCTTATATTCAATCTTTTTCCCAAAGCGGTCTGTAATGCTTCCTAAAATTGGCTAGTAAAGATTGGATCCCGATTGCTTAATATACTGCTCAGAACTCCATGCAATCGTACAATCTCCTTCATATATATATCTACAAGGGTTGCAGCGATCCTTATTGGCTTAATAGGAATAAAGTGTGCACTTTTAGTTAATCGGTCGATGATAACCCAAAAGCCTTCTTTCCCATTCCTCGTTCGAGATAAGCCATCAATGAAATCTATTGATATTTGATCCTACTTCCAAACTGTAATCTCCAGCGGTTTAAGTAACCCTGCAATTTTCTATTGGTCGCTTTTGACTTGTTGATAATTTATGCATCGGCTAACATAAATGGATATTTCCCGTTTCATACATCTCCAACAAAGTGTGCGCTTCATATATCTATACATTTTGTTAACTCTTAGATGAATGTTGAGCTTGGATTTGTGACATTCAGCTAACACACCGTCTGCCTAAGAATTTTCACATCTATAACGCAAATTCGCCCATTCAATCGTAATAGTCCAAGGCTATCTATTTCAAAGCTTTAATTCTGCCCATTGTATTTATCTCTAAAAATCTTCTTTAGAGATTTATCTTCTTTTCGCTTACTAGTATTCTTTCTAGAAGAGTTGGAGTTCCTACTCCACACATCAGCTACTACGTTGGCTTTCCTGTCCGTGTATAAAATATCTAGATCATAAGATGCGAGAAATTCCAACCAACGTTTCTACCTCATGTTTAAATCATTCTGAGTGAAAAGATGCTTTAAAGATTTATGATCCGTAAGGAGCTCAAACAGTTCACCTAATTTAAATAGGGAATTTTATTTACTAAGGTTAATTCAAAGTTTTAATTGAAACAAACTATGAAAAATTCTTACCCAGCAAATAATGCCTCCATATTTTTAATGCAAACACCACTGCTAATAATTCTAAGTCGTGGGTTGTATAATTTTCTCATGAACCTTTATGTGTTTACTTGCATAAGAACTCTCCTTTAATTCCTGTATCAGAACTGCACCAACTCCTTCTCCATAAGCATCTGTATAAACGGTTACCACCATCTCCATTTATAATTGCTAGAACTGGAGTGGTTGTTAACCTCTTTTTGAGTTCCTGGAATGCTGCTTCATATTTAGGAGTCCAGATAATTTTAGCACCCTTCATGGTCAACTTTATTAGGTGGTAGGCAATCTTTGAGAAGTCTTGAATAGATCTTCTTTAATACCTTGCAAAACCTAAGAAGCTACGACCTTCTTTGGGAGTTTGTGGTTTTTTCCCAATTTAGAAAAGCTACAATCTTTATAGGATCTGCTAAAATCTCTCCCCTTGACACTATATGTCCAAGGAATCTTACCTCCTTTTCCCAGAAATGACATTTTGAGAATCTGGCTTTAAGCACATTATTTCTCAATATCTCCAACATAATTTCTAAATGCCTTTCATGTTCATCTTCTGTCTTAGAATAAATAAGGATATCATTGACAAAGCTAACATGAATTTATTGAGTACATCTCTAAATACTCTAGTCATAAGGCCTATGAAATAAGAGGGTGCATTGGTTAGCCCATTCGAAGAATGTGTTCGGACCTTTAGATGCAGTTAGATGGATGCATTCTTCTGTGATTCTCAGTTGATGGAATCCCACAGCTAGATCCATTTTCGAGAATACCCGAGCACCATGTAACCGATCAAACAAGTCATCTATTCGAGGTAGAAGATACTTGTTCTTAATTGTTTATTTATTAAGATCTCGGTAATCTACGCACAACCTCAGAGATCTATCCGACTTGGCAACAAAAACTACTGTCGATTCCCAACTTGAACGACTCGGTCTGATCATTATCCCTTTCTTTAATAGCTCATGGGTTTGGTTATCTAACACCTCCTTCTCCTTCGGAGCCATCCTTCTGTCGCATTGTTTAACAGGCCTTGCACCAGAAATCAAATCAATACGAAATTCGATTTTCCAATGTAGGGGTAAACTCTTTACTTCTTCAAAGACGTGTGGAAATTATTTAACGACGGGTATGGGTCCTAAACTTTCCTAGGATGAGTCTAATGCATATAGGAAACTTCCCTTCCTTGGACTAGGATCTTCATAAGATATTTCTATAAACTTACTGAAACTGGTTCATAAGGTTATCATCGTACTTACGCAATCGAGAACAACTTTATGCTAAGTTAACCAATCCATACCAAGAAAAATTTCAAATCCAATAAAATCTAAGACAAATAAGTCAAAACAAAATTTATGCGAAGAGTGGGAATTTTGGACCTTTTCACAATTCATACAAAGGTTAGTAGTACCACCTATAGGATTCATCATGCAAATAGGATTATCAATTAACTTAGGGTCAAATTTTAATTCTTCTACGGTTTTCTTAGCAACAAAACTATGAGAAGCGTTTGTGTCAAATAATACTCTAACTAAAACATCCTCGATAAAAATATTACCTTCCAAAACTCCCTTGCCCTTCACATCTTGAGAGGTTGAAGGCTCATCCTTTATTGAGTAGACTCTGGCTTGCTCTCCCTTACTCATGGTCAGATAATTATTGATCATGTGCCCTAGTTGATGACAATTATAGCAGAGGCTATTCTGAATCATAGGAGAGACGGAATCTAGACCTTTGGACTTCTACAATCCTTCGCAATATGTCCCTTCCACTGACAATTATTACAAGTGTATTCCTTAAAGTGGTTTCCTTGAGATCATTCCCTGGGTTTTCTTGGCCACGGCTTTTTCCTACTGTTATTGAACTTCCTCTTTTTTTAATATTTGGTATTTTTGTTGGTCTAAGCTACCATCGGATTTTTCTTATCCAATGTTTCATAAGGGAATCCCATGTCCAGCAGGTCTATAAATGATCCTTCAACATGGGCGGTCATCCTACTTTGGTACTTCTCGTTTATTCTAGAAATAAACTTCTCGTTTTTCTTTAAAGGCATGTCATTTAGACCAGGCCTAAAACAAGATAATTAGTTGGACTTATTCGCGTACTACTCAATAGTCATTTCGTCCTGGTTCAAATACATAAAGCTTCTGTAACGATAGGATTTCTAAGATGCTGGCATGTACTGCTCCTCCGAGACCTCCTTAAACCTTTCCCAAGAGAAATTGTCTTCTGATTGACTGAGGGTAATGGACTCCTACCAAGCTAGAGCCCCTTCATGTAGCTACCGTGAGGCCAAGAACCTCTTTTGCTCATTGCTGATATCAATGCCTTAAAGATTCTTTCGCATGATTTAATTCAAGCCTATATTTTAATGATAGCTTTTGTACCATTGAATGGTCTTCCCTCTAAGCTGGTAAATTCTTGCACAGTGTGGAAAAATTAACATGGGGTTGTACGGGAGCTATTTCTTCTACGGTAGCGGTTGGAGCTTGACTATTGGTTGTTGTGGTGCTGCTATTTCCCCATCTTCGTCCTCTATGAGTACTCATTTCTTACTACTTCAATTTAGCAAGATAACTTTAGAATACAAAGACGAAATTATCTTGAGGAATGTGTATATAACACATATTTTTATTCAAATAAGGATTCTAAATGTGCACTCTCAAAGATTAAACTCATTCTAGGGTATTGCTAACCATATTTCTAATAAGTTATGCCACACCAAAGCCAGGTTCTCGCTTAACCTTCAACTATTATACCAAATGTGAAGGCCCGTCTCCTCGACTCTGAAAAATCGACACCAATACATCTATGGTATTCACATGTCGTAAATCCAAGTGCCAAAAAGACAGATTTTTTGAGGTAAAGTAAAAGATAGAAAAAAATTCTTACATTACGTTAAAATAGATAGATAGTACATACAACCACTTTGACTAGGGTACATCGGAGTTTTGGTATGAACTAACCTAGTCTAGAATAGTTATAACTGCCTGCTTCCACACTTGGTGGTATTAACTAGCTTAGACATAACGGAAAAATAAAATAAATAAATAGATAAATATCCACATTGGGTGCTCCAGCTCCATGCTTCAAAAATCTCTTCCAGCATGCTTTTAATAGAATACTCCAACAGGATCCTAACTATATAACTACCCGAAAAAATAGGGCACCAGGATTTTAAATGGAAAATAAAATAAACTCCGGGTCAGTCATGGGATTGGTGTGAGAAATCAAAATACGATGTTTGAAAACAAAAAGGTATCTCATAAGACCATGCTGCACATAAACACAGATGATTTTTTACCTTATGATAACAAAATACCTTACGTCAAAATAAAGGATATTATTTTTAATGACATTCGTGGAAAACATTTACATGTAAACTTATTAATATTAGCCAAAATTGTTACATTGATTAAATTCCAGCATATTAGCCACAAACGTGGGTTTTACAAACAAAATGGTAGGCGCTTATTGGAGAATGGATTTCCATACAAATGGCGAAAGGACTACCTTCTGGCACTGCATCTCTAGAGGAATGTACCGAGGTCAACAGAACATCTACACATTTACCAACACAAGACCGACCTACCTTTCTCACTAAATAGTACCGAATATGTCATAACTCCGGTCGTTACCGACCTATCCAAGACGTCTCTTAGCACAAACCACAATAGCTTAAACACGAATGTCATAGCAGGTAGAAATTTATCTAGAAGGGGATGATCATACCTTAATGGTTGCGAACCACATAGCCTTGTCGCATCTACCCTGTTTCGGCCATTTTCTGGTTGTGAGGCTTGAGGTAACGATTACCTTTCTTATTTGCATTATTCACGTTGAACGCCATATTGCCATTGCATGGTCACACATCTGATTTCTACAAACGTATAACTCATGAGTTCGTACGTCTCAGGAAAGGATGCTAAGCTGAGAGAAGTTGCCATCTCCTCCACCAAGCAGATACGTTCATAGAGATCACTCGGTAACTAGAAATGCAACGTCCCATGTAACGCCCCACCCCGAGACCCACGTTAGTAAAGGGAATTAACGAGTAATTCTGTCTACTAACGCAGAGAATAAGGCTGAATAGGAGCGACCAACATAGCATACAATAGCTATGAACTAAACATGTCAAGTATGTGTCAAATTTTTTTTTTCATAACCTCATGTGTGGTTGACACGTCTAGTGCATAACTATTGCACACTACGGTGGCTATATAGCATTTCAGAAACAATGTAATATAATGTGCGGAATAATCAAAGTCACAGAAAAGAAAACCCAGATCAGTTATATACATACATAACCGTCACCATACATATCCATATAATACATCATACAAGAGTAACTACTAGGTAGCTAAGTGTCAAAATATACATCCCAAAAATATACAAATGATCATAAAGGAGTAGTCCCAAAAGACGAAGACTAGCTAGCCAAAATATACATATATGCGTCCTACAAAAAGTATCAAGCTGAACTGGAGGCAAAAGAAATCCGGGCTAACCTGCAACTCGGTCTGACCCGAGTGAAAAAAAACACACGGGTCAGGCAACTAAACTCATCAGTAGATAAGGAACTCTAAGATAATAAGTAAAGGAAAACATTCATTCTGTTGTACCCAACAGAATAAATGAAAGGTTCAATGATAATCAAGGAAGGTGTCAAGCTAATATTCTAATGTCATGCGTAAGGGGAAATGTGATTAAGTAAAGTAAATTATTAACAAACATCCAAGAAATCATGAAATCTCATAAATCTCCAACAAGTTATGAAACGATCTAAATAATCATGGACCACAAAATAATATCGCCTTATTCATATATAAGGCTATAGAAATCATCAAATTCCGATAAATCATAAAGCATCAAAAGATAATTTTGCACGTGCTTTTGAATCTCCACTAGTACTATACTTTGGTACCAACAATCGTGATGATCGGGATCATGTCATCTAGATAAATCTTGACAATCTTGACGACTACGTAGCCTATAATTTAATCAATCCCAATCGGTGACGTCAAAGACCCGAGTAATAGTAAATTCATGATTTGGGGTATAATTTCAAATCTTGATTCCCCAATAAACTCGTGGTCTCATAGTACTAGTCCAATCTTGAATGTGTATCAACATCGAGACTAGGAACCCATAAGGGTATAACCCACGTCCCATACCATGAGTTATCACCTAATGGTTTACTAATCACTTGTTGGTTCCACATTAGGAAAAATCATAAATCAATACAATCACAATGCCTCATTTCATCGGCGAATGTAAATAATCAAGTCGTAGCAATTTCGCTACGATAAACCAAAAATAAATTCAAACTTGTCTCATTTCATCGACAAGTGAAAACCTAATCAAAATTATAAAATCATAATCAACCATAATTGGTTTTGCCTCATTTCATCGGCGGGAGCACTAAAATCTTGATAGTCCATAATCAATATACTCCAATCGGGAGTTCTCGGACTACTTCCACATATTAGCTAATCTTGTTAATACGGGACAAATGCTCTAAATAAATCTCAAGGTACCACATAGTGGTTAACAATCTTGGAGGATCTTAAAAGATTCCTCGAATTCATTTCGATCGTACAAGTTTGTATTTAAACGATAAAGCAATTACGCACGAGTCGCATACCTTGCGGTTTTTACTAAATCGTTTAATATACTTTCTCATACGTCCGAACATTCACAAAAAATGATTAAAATAACTAAAATTATACATAAAAGATTTTAGAAGAGAAAACGGGATTAAAATATATAAAATATAGGTTAAATATAAAATAATTGTAGTATAATACTTTTAAAATGTTTAAAATGAAATGTTTAACATCATATTACTGAGATACAAATTGCATATACATGTTCATAGATGCAAACCATTTTTAATAGTTTAAAATCAACACTAGTCCAAGCAACCAAAACACAGGACAACGAGAAACATTTGCAATTTTAGCATAGAAAACGTCAAAATCACAGAAAACACAACAAAAGAAAGTTGTAGCCACTGAAATAAGCTTTCCAAAGCACCCAAAATTATCGAATTCCGATTAAAAACGAAAAAGTTATGGAAGATTTCATTTCTGCATCAACAATAGAGCAGGTTTGATTTTGCTCTCGGGTTAGCAGTAGAAAGGTTCAATTTTGACATAGATAACCTCAAAATTGCAGAAAACTCAACAAATAAAAGTTGTAGCCAATGAAATAAGCTTTCCGATATATCAAAAATTATCCGATTCTGATTTGAAACACAAAAGTTATGCCAAAATTACTATTCGGCGAAATATATTTTCTGTGCAAAACCCTCTCGGGTTTGCAACTTTCACAGCAAATACAGAGGTCCAAACTGACTCAAAAATGGATGAAAGTGAACATGAACAAACTAGATCAAGTGTAGTACAATCTGAAAAAAGAATGGCATCAATCCGACACGGATGAGCCAGATATGATCAAAAGAACAATGGGCAGTTTCACCAAAATATAGCTTTTCAAATCAAAGTTTTTATGCCTAAAACATCAAACTAAGCATCAAAATGTTTTCAAGCATCGCAATTCCTTTTGCTTATAGTTGCTGTAAGTGTTTTACTTACCTTTACAGCGAAGGAGGAGACTGATTGGGGCTTCAAGATGGAGTATTTCGGCTGGTAGTGGCCTCTAAACTACCTGTAGGAGCTGAAAAAGACATGCATGGAAGAAAATCATCAAAACAACATTTACAATATCTGAAATCTACAATTTCCATGGATTAGAGATGAGAATTGGTTAAGAGATTACCTTATTATTGATTTTAGACTTAAATTCTCTTGATTTCAGCTGGGATTTGGTGTAATTTGAGCAAAATTTACAAAGAGGAGGCCATGGGGGGTTTTTTTCTTTTTTTCTGGAGAAAGAATGAACGGAGAAGAGGAGAAAGATACGTACAAAATTCTAGAGCTGTCAGTTGGGCTTAGGGTAAGGATCCAATTTCCACAATAAAACCCATTAGGACTTAGGCAAATCTTTGCTTTTTAGTTTATGAAATTTTTATTTATGTAATTTGTTTAAATCTCCATATCTTATACATATTAAATCTGATTTTTACAAATTTAGGTGCGTTAGAACCGTTACAACTTCTAGATTCCAAGTAAAAAGATAAAACACAATTATTATGATTTTTACTAATATTATTCCAATTTAACCAATTTTCATATTTTTGCAAAATAAATTGCAATTTGTTACAATTGGTTAAACATAAATATATTTTACACTCCAATAAATGTAATTACATGATTAACACCAAATAAATATTTTCTTGTCATTTTTAATCATAATTACTATGATTAATTATTTTATTAATCAATTCTCTTGAGTTTTAATTAATAAAATGGCAATATTGGCAAATAACACAATGTTGGACAAATTATTAAATTTCATTGAATGTATCCAAATCAATACATTCAAAAATTCATGAAATAAAGTAAAAACTCTATTTCACATATGCTTATCATTTAAATCTTAAGAATTATTATTATTTCTTATGTTTTAATAATACAACGGCAATATTGACAATAAACTCAATATTGTCATGATCAATATATTAAATCCAATACAGTCAAACAACTATACTAAAAAATTCCCGAAATAAAGCAAAAACTTTATTCTGCTCATGTTCATCAATTATTCAACAAGGAATAATTATTTCTTATTATTCTCCATATCTATTTATTTTCAATAGCTCAAATTAATCCAAATTCATTGTTAATTAAAATAAACAACATTTTCTTCCTATTAATTTAATTAATCCCAATATTAAATTATAATCATCATTATAATTTAATATTTATGGTAATCTCCAAACCGGGGTTGTTACAGACCTCCCCCCTTAATAAAATTGCGTCCACGCAATTTCTAAGGGAAAAATCTATAACAATTCAGTGATTCAAACGAAAGAAACAAGAAATAGCTCGAGATAATAAATCCTCACCATCACCAAATGAAGAAAGAAAGCCCGGAAAAGAACGCTTGATAGAGTCTTCGGTTTCCCAAGTGCAATCATTGGGATTTTCCGACCATTGAATCTTGACAAGGGGCACATTCTTGTTTCGAAGGCGCTTCACCTCCTTACCAAGTACTCGAATAGGCTGTTGAAAGGTAGATAAGCTCGGTGATATCTCAAGCTCAAGCTTCTCGGATGGATCAATGATAGAGTCAGAATCTCGAAGACACTTCCTCAACTGAGAAACATGGAAGACGTCATGAATACCGGATAAGTGAGACGGAAGTGACAAATGATAAGCAACCGGACCGATACGCTCAATAATCGGAAATGGTCCTATAAAGCGAGGAGCCAATTTCCCCGTAGAGCTAAAGCGCATCACTCCCTTCATCGGAGAAACACGGATAAAGACATGATCACCAATAGTGAACTCAAGAGGCCTCCTACGGTTGTCCGCGTAGGATTTCTAACGGCTCTGAGCCTCTTTCATTCTCTGTCTAATAAGGAAAATCTTCTCCGAGGAATCAAGAATCGAATCCGGTCCAAGAATAAGCTTCTCGCCAGATTCTAGCCAACAAGATGGAGAACGGCACGGTCTGCCATAAAGAGCCTCAAACGGCGCCATGCCAATACTAGATTGAAAGCTGTTATTATAAGAGAATTCTACCAATGGAATGTGGTCCTCCCATGAACCACCAAAATCAAGAATACAAGCTCGAAGGAGATCCTCAAGAATACGATTCACCCTCTCCGTCTGACCGTCAGACTGAGGATGATAAGCAGTCGAAAGATTAAGCTTTGTACCCAAAGCTTGCTGAAAACTCGTCCAGAAATGACTAGTGAATAATGGATCTTGGTCACAAACAATCGAAGAAGGAATACCATGTAACCGTACAATTTCCTTTATGTAAAGCTTTGCCAAGAGAGGGGCATTCCTACTAGATTTAATAGGAATAAAATGAGCAGACTTCGTAAGACGATCAACAACGACCCAGATACTAAAATGACCCGACCTCGAACGAGGTAGGCCGTCGACAAAATCCATTGAAACTTGGTCCCACTTCCACAGTGGAACTTCAAGAGGCTGAAGAAGACCAGATGGCCGCTGATGCTCGGCCTTAACAAGCTGACAGGTTGGGCACTTGCTCACATAACTCGCAACATCACGCTTCATGCCCTCCCAATAGTAAAGACGACGCATATCCGAATACATCTTACTACTACCTGGATGAATGGTATACTTAGAGCGATGACAATCATCAAGTATGTCACGCCTAAGTGCTGAATCAGAAGGCACAACAATACGGTTCCTCAACCGAAGGCAACCGTAAGAATCAATCAAATAATCCCGCAATTCCTCATCACGGGACTCAGATGAGCAAGACCGAATGAGATGCATACAACTATCATCACGCCTCTGAGCCTCTGAAATACAATCTAAAAGAGATGGACGAGCGTCCAGACTAAACAATAAAGCAGGAGAATCAGACGATGGAGCTCGATCACGAATATCACAAGAAGATAGGGTCAATAGAACATCCCATTCGGCTAACATCATAGAAACCACAGCCGAATGCTTGCGACTAAGCGCATCTGCAACACGATTACCCTTACCAGGGGTATACTCAATATCAAAATCATATGAGGCAAGAAACTCTAACCATCGTTGTTGCCTCATATTCAAATCCTTCTGTGAAAAGAGATACTTAAGAGATTTGTGATCGGTGTATAGGACGAAGTGCTCTCCCAAAAGATAATGACGCCAAATCTTCAAAGTGAAGACAATGGCAGCAAGCTCAAGGTCGTGGGTAGCATACCAAATCTCGTTCAGATGTAACTGTCTCGAAGCATAATCAACTACCCGATCTTTCTGCATCAGAAATGCGCCAAGACCACTAAGGCTGGCATCGGTATAAACGATAAGATCTTGGTTCCCATGAGGAACCACAAGAATAGGAGCATTAGTGAGAAGCTCTTTCAATCGCTGAAAAGAAGCTTCACACTTATCGGACCAAATAAATCGAACTCCTTTTCTCGTAAGGCTAGTCAATGGAAGCACAATACGGGAAAAGTCTTTGATAAAGCGGCGGTAATAACCCGCTAAACCCAGAAAAGAACGAATCTCATGAACATTCTCAGGCCTTTTCCAATTCTGAATAGCCTCTATCTTAGAGGGATCAACTGATATACCCTCCGAAGATACAACATGACCTAAGAACTTCACTTGCTTCTCCCAAAAGTGACATTTAGAAAGTTTTGCTTTGAGTTGATGTTGTCGAAGAGTACTCAAAACAATTCTAAGATGTCGAGCATGGTCCGCTTCGGATTTTGAATATACAAGAATATCATCAATGAAAACAAGCACGAACTTATCGAGATATTCCCGGAATACTCGATTCATAAGATCGACAAAGTAGGCAGGTGCGTTCGTCAATCCGAACGGCATGACGAGCCACTCATAAGAACCATAGCGAGTGCGGAATGCGGTGAGAGGAACACTATCTTCCGCGACTCGGAGCTGATGAAAACCAGTGGCAAGGTCTAATTGTGAAAAGACCTTAGCACCACTTAATTGATCGAACATGTCATCAATTCGAGGCAAGGGATAACGATTCTTGATGGTTAATTCGTTAAGCTTGCGATAGTCAATGCAAAGCCTAAGAGTCCCATCGGACTTCCTCACGAATACAACTGCAGCACCCCACGGTGAAGAACTAGAACGAATGAAATGCTTAGCTTCAAGCTCAAGGAGTTGCTTTTTGAGTTCCTCATTTTCCCGTGCAGACATCCTCGTAGGAGGACGACTAATAGGCTGAGCACCTGGAATAAGATCAATACGAAACTCGATAGATCGCTTAGGAGGCAAACCAAAAACAGGCTCAAATAAATCAGCAAAGTCGCAAACAACTGGAATAAGAGATATATTGCCATCAATGTCATAAGAACCGAGAGCAAATAAGGAAGCCACAGAGTCACAATCAGAATCACGAAGCGAGAGAGATAGCTGATCGGGACAATCAAGATGTCGAAGATAAAGAACTCGCTCCATGCAAAGAATCCTGGCATCGTATCGAACTAGCCAGTCCATACCGAGAATCATATCGAAACCAAGGAAAGGAATCACATGCAGATTCGCATGGAAGGAATAACCACATATCAAAATCTCAACATCATCACAATATAAGCTAAAAGTAGCGGATCCTCCAATAGGATTAGCAATCCGCAGTGAAGTAAGCAAGCAAGACACATCCAACTGTAAAGCATCAACGAGTTCCTTCGATACGAATGAGTGGGACGCACCCGTATCGAAGAGCACTCTAATATAATGATCATGAAATAAAATAGAACCTTCCAAAATAGACGAGGATGTACCTTTAGGCTGAGAAGAACCACCAGAAGCAGATGCAACATTAAGCTGACCCTGACGAGGTCCTTTCCCCTTCTTGGGGCAAGAAGGAACTAAATGTCCCTCTTTCTTGCAATAGAGGCACCTTTTGGGTTTGGGACAGTCTCTGACATGATGATCAGGGGAGCCACAATTGAAACAAGCAAATGGTTTAGCTGAAAGAGCTGGCTGAGACTGAGAAGAGGAACCACTAAACTTCTTCTTCTTCTTAGAAGGAAAAGACTTAGGCTTGCCAAAGAACTTCTTCTTGTTCGGGTTGGCCCGAACACTAGTATCATCATCACTATCTTTTTCCTTCTCGACCACTTCAAGACAAAGGGCCGTATCAACAAGCTTCTCGAAAGAAAGCTCAAGACGAAGCATAAGGGCCTTCTTCAAATAGTTCTTGAGCCCGGAAACGAACATAAGATTCTTCTTGTAAGGAGTGGAAATGTGCTCAAGACCATACTTTGAAAGACTTTCGAAAGAGGCAACATACTCAGAAACAGATAGCTTTCCTTGCTTAAGCTCAAGGAAACGTCGAGCTAGAGTAGCTCTCTCAGAATCAGGGATAAACTTGAGCTCGAACCGCTCACGAAACTGATCCCACTCAAGTGAGGACTCATCAACCTTAGAAATCAGAAGATTATACCAATGAAGGGCACGTTCTTGCAACATACTAGATGCTACAAGAACCCGATGGCAATTAGAAATCTCCATAAGGGTAAAGATACGCTCACAAGAACTGAGCCAAGCCTCGACCTCAATAACAGACTCGGTGCCCTTGAAGGGCTTGCCACCGAGATGAGTAAAGTCACTGCACATACGTGCGAAGGCAGACTTCTGCGGAGCAGAAGAAGAACCAGATGTGGGAGGCTGAATGCTCCACACAAGCTCTAGAATCTGGTCGGTAGACATGTATACGCCTTCAGGACGGGAACCATTGGACAGTCCCGCCGCTGAAAAACGTCCTCTACCACGTCCAGACATAGCTGAAAGAAAAGATAAGCTAGGATTATTTATAGGGTAAATATATATATTCATAAGAAATTCGAATGCGAAAATTAAGGAATACTACGGAATAAAATATACATTCCTAGATGTATTCCTTTCTATTTACCCCAAAGGAATCGAAAAGGGACACACTTGAATCATGGGTAAAGACAAAGATAAGTAAAGGTGAAATGGGTTGTGATTTATGGGATGATACATGTAGATGTATTGTATTTAATGTATGGTATCTCGTGTGCTGTTCTGTTCATATCGCATTAATTTCTGAAACGATGCTCTCATACCAAGCTGTGACGCCCCACCCGAGACCCACGTTAGTAAAGGGAATTAACGAGTAATTCTGTCTACTAACGCAGAGAATAAGGCTGAATAGGAGCGACCAACATAGCATACAATAGGTATGAACTAAACATGTCAAGTATGTGTCAAATTTTTTTTTCATAACCTCATGTGTGGTTGACACGTCTAGTGCATAACTACTGCACACTACGGTGGCTATATAGCATTTCAGAAACAATGTAATATAATGTGCGGAATAATCAAAGTCACAGAAAAGCAAACCCAGATCAGTTATATACATACATAACCGTCACCATACATATCCATATAATACATCATACAAGAGTAACTACTAGGTAGCTAAGTGTCAAAATATGCATCCCAAAAATATACAAATGATCATAAAGGAGTAGTCCCAAAAGACGAAGACTAGCTAGCCAAAATATGCATATATGCGTCCTACAAAAAGTATCAAGCTGAACTGGAGGCAAAAGAAATCCGGGCTAACCTGCAACTCGGTCTGACCCGAGTGAAAAAAAACACACGGGTCAGGCAACTAAACTCATCAGTAGATAAGGAACTCTAAGATAATAAGTAAAGGGAAAATTTCATTCTGTTGTACCCAACAGAATAATTGAAAGGTTCAATGATAATCATGGAAGGTGTCAAGCTAATATTCTAATGTCATGCGTAAGGGGAAATGTGATTAAGTAAAGTAAATTATTAACAAACATCCATGAAATCATGAAATCTCATAAATCTCCAACAAGTCATGAAACGATCTAAATAATCATGGACCACAAAATAATATCGCCTTATTCATATATAAGGCTATAGAAATCATCAAATTCCGATAAATCATAAAGCATCAAAAGATAATTTTGCACGTGCTTTTGAATCTCCACTAGTACTATACTTTGGTACCAACAATCGTGATGATCGGGATCATGTCATCTAGATAAATCTTGACAATCTTGACGACTACGTAGCCTATAATTTAATCAATCCCAATCGGTGACGTCAAAGACCCGAGTAATAGAAAATTCATGATTTGGGGTATAATTTCAAATCTTGATTCCCCAATAAACTCGTGGTCTCATAGTACTAGTCCAATCTTGAATGTGTATCAACATCGAGACTAGAAACCCATAAGGGTATAACCCATGTCCTATACCATGAGTTATCATCTAATGGTTTACTAATCACTTGTTGGTTCCACATTAGGAAAAATCATAAATCAATACAATCACAATGCCTCATTTCATCGGCGAATGTAAATAATCAAGTCGTAGCAATTCCGCTACGATAAACCAAAAATAAATTCAAACTTGTCTCATTTCATCGACAAGTGAAAACCTAATCAAAATTATAAAATCATAATCAACCATAATTGGTTTTGCCTCATTTCATCGGCGGGAGCACTAAAATCTTGATAGTCCATAATCAATATACTCCAATCGGGAGTTCTCGGACTACTTCCACATATTAGATAATCTTGTTAATACGGGACAAATGCTCTAAATAAATCTCAAGGTACCACATAGTGGTTAACAATCTTGGAGGATCTCAAAAGATTCCTCGAATTCATTTCGATCATACAAGTTTGTATTTAAACGATAAAGCAATTACGCACGAGTCGCATACCTCGCGGTTTTTACTAAATCGTTTAATATACTTTCTCATACGTCCGAACATTCACGAAAAATGATTAAAATAACTAAAATTATACATAAAAGATTTTAGAAGAGAAAACGGGATTAAAATATATAAAATATAGGTTAAATATAAAATAATTGTAGTATAATACTTTTAAAATGTTTAAAATGAAATGTTTATCATCATATTACTGAGATACAAATTGCAAATACATGTTCATAGATGCAAACCATTTTTAATAGTTTAAAATCAACACTAGTCCATGCAACCAAAACACAGGACAGTGAGAAACATTTGCAATTTTAGCATAGCAAACGTCAAAATCACAGAAAACACAACAAAAGAAAGTTGTAGCCACTGAAATAAGCTTTCCAAAACATCCGAAATTATCAAATTCCAATTAAAAACGAAAAAGTTATGGAAGATTTCATTTCTGCATCAACAACAGAGCAGGTTTGATTTTGCTCTCGGGTTAGCGGTAGAAAGGTTCAATTTTAACATAGATAACCTCAAAATTACAGAAAACTCAACAAACAAAAGTTGTAGCCAATGAAATAAGCTTTCCGAAACATTAAAAATTATCCAATTCCGATTTGAAACACAAAAGTTATGGCAAAATTACTATTCAGCGAAATATATTTTCTGTGCAAAACCCTCTCGGGTTTGCAACTTTCACACCAAATACAGAGGTCCAAACGGACTCAAAAATCGATGAAATTTGACATGAACAAACTAGATCAAGTGCAGTACAATCTGAAAAAAGAATGGAATCAATCCGACACCGTATGAGCCAGATATGATCAAAAGAACAATGGACAGTTTCAGCAAAATATAGCTTTTCAAATCAAAGTTTTTATGCCTAAAACATCAAACTAAGCATCAAAATGTTTTCAAGCATCGCAATTCCTTTTGCTTATAGTTGCTGTAAGTGTTTTACTTACCTTTACAGCAAAGGAGGAGACTAATTGGGGCTTCAAGATGGAGTATTTCAGCTGCTAGTGGCCTCTAAACTACCTATAGGAGCTGAAAAAGACATGCATGGAAGAAAATCATCAAAACAACATTCACAATATCTAAAATCTACAATTTCCATGGATTAGAGATGAGAATTGGTTAAGAGATTACCTTATTATTGATTTTAGACTTAAATTCTCTTGATTTCAGCTGGGATTTGGTTTAATTTGAGCAAAATTTACAAAGAGGAGGCCATGGGGGTTTTTTTTCTTTTTTTTCTGGAGAAGGAATGAACGGAGAAGAGGAGAAAGATACGTACAAAATTCTAGAGCTATCAGTTGGGCTTAGGGTAAGGATCCAATTTCCACAATAAAACCCATTAGGACTTTGGCAAATCTTTGCTTTTTAGTTTATGAAATTTTTATTTATGTAATTTGTTTAAATCTCCATATCTTATACATATTAAATCTGATTTTTACAAACTTAGGTGCGTTAGAACCGTTACAACTTCTAGATTCCAAGTAAAAAGATAAAACACAATTATTATCATTTTTATTAATATTATTTCAATTAAACCAATTTTCATATTTTTGTAAAATAAATTGCAATTTGTTACAATTGGTTAAACATAAATATATTTTACACTCCAATAAATGTAATTACATGATTAACACCAAATAAATATTTTCTTGTCATTTTTAATCATAATTACTATGATTAATTATTTTATTAATCAATTCTCTTGAGTTTTAATTAATAAAATGGCAATATTGGCAAATAACACAATGTTGGACAAATTATTAAATTTAATTGAATGTATCCAAATCAATACATTCAAAAATTCATGAAATAAAGTAAAAACTCTATTTCACACATGCTTATCATTTAAATCTTAAGAATTATTATTATTTCTTATGTTTTAATAATACAACGGCAATATTGACAATAAACTCAATATTGTCATGATCAATATATTAAATCCAATATAGTCAAACAACTATACTAAAATTCCCGAAATAAAGCAAAAACTTTATTCTGCTCATGTTCATCAATTATTCAACAAGGAATAATTATTTCTTATTATTCTCCATATTTATTTATTTTCAATAGCTCAAATTAATCCAAATTCATTGTTAATTAAAATAAACAACATTTTCTTCCTATTAATTTAATTAATACCAATATTAAATTATAATCATCATTATAATTTAATATTTATGGTAATCTCCAAACCGGGGTTGTTACATCCCACATTCGTCCATATAAGTTTGTTCTGGGACTAAACGAACCGAAGGCACTCTCCTCCCATATCCTTTTGGAAATTAATCCTATGATTAGTAGCAAGAAGTCCTTGCATCCAAGATCTTTAAATGAAGAACTACTGATGGAAAATTTTCCTCGAGGGTCGGTGACAAGTAGCCCGACATTCTATCTTCCAACATTATCTTTAGGTCCTCACTTTGAATACATAAATTTGTTCGAAGTGGTCTTTGGATAGGAATCATCCAAGTCCGACCCCGGTTTCTCCAAGCCAATCATTTATAAAAGAGATAAAGTGAATAGGAAACCATTCTTAAATTTATTAAGTTCTTTTTATCAAAATCTCTTTTGGAGATATACATTTCTTTAACATTCTTTCCCGTGTATACGAAACTATTAAACTTCTCTTATAAAATCCTTTGATAACGTTTAAACTATGAAATAAATTTGAAATCATTTCATTTTTAATCTAGGAAGATATTGATCTGAGTAAAAAGAAATTCACTATCCCTTCCGTCGGGCCAATCCAGATAGCCAGGGAAAGTAGGAAATTGGTTTTCCAAACTCAAGCCTAGACACTATCTCTCTTACACCCATAAGTCAGTGAAGTTATTTGATTGACTCTAAATTTTTAACCATTCCATAAATCCTTCAAATCATCTTTAAAACATTTTATTATTGATTTAAAAACATTTATAAAAGATTTGAAAAGGAATCGTTAAGTTTAAAACTATATTTCAAATGCTACAGAAAGTACTTTTAAGCTATATTGGTCGAAACGACGTTTTATTATTTGAAAATCCATTTTTATTACTCATATCACATTTAAAATATTTTAAAAGATTTATTCCAAAAATTTTAAACATTTTAAAACATATTTTTCAAAGAAATCCGGTTTTGAATTCCGAACCGCAAAACCATGATTTTTCTAAAACTTGTTTTACTCATATTTCAAAATCTACTTATCGTTGATTTTCTTTCTTCGTTAGAAAACTATGAATATTGTAGTTTTGGAAATTCTTATCTCCAATAATTTTGAGCTATATTCCATTCTATACACTCGTTTGACTTTTATGGTATGAAATCGCGAATTGCCATTACGTAACGCGCTTAATTTTGACTAAATTTTCAATTACCTTTCAAAATTCACTATAACACCTCCATATATTTATGAAACATTTTGAACTCATTTTTAAGCCATTTTGAAGAGGTTTAATGTTCCATATACAGCAATTCATTAATATAAAGGAAAGTAATTTCCATTGTGCTTATCGACATGTATTTTCGTGACTTGCATATATATTCAACATTCATACGAAACAACCAAACTTGATTATCAAAACATCCATTGCAAACATCATATCATCATCCAAAATATAATAATAGTTTAGGAGTTCTCACCTTGAGTTTTAACGATTAATTAAAAATTTGCTATAGCTCCGCTATTCGATTTTCAAAGCTCCCTATTCTTTGGGCTTTATGTCCTAGATGCCTTAACCACAGCTTGGGGTAGCTTGGGGATGCATGGCCTAGGGTAGAGCAAGGAGTGCTCGGCCTATGATGAAGTGTGGTGGAGATTGTTAAGCACAAGGAGAAAATATGGAGTTTCAGGATTGTTTTGAGGGTTTTAAGTATATATAACTACATATTATAATTTAAATTCTTTTTGAAATGACTTTTTCCATAAATCTCTTAGGATAGCAGCCATTAAAGAGGAAGACAAAGCTTAGAAATATGAAAAAAAGATGAATGAAAATGAAGAGAAGAGAGTAGGGTATTTATAGGAAAAGAAGAGAGTAAAAATATCTATGCACACATCATCTTCACATGGCTTCACCATCATCACTTCCCCCTTCCTTGTCATGGAAAACACCCACCCTCCATGTGCCCATCACTTCCATGCTCTGATGTATGCATATGACTTATGTATGCTTAAGGAATAAGAAAGCTTAAAATATCTTATACATTTTATATTATATTTTTATACTTAATTATATTTGTATATATATGTTTATGTGCATGTCCTCATGTATGCACATGCACATGTGTATGTGTATGTTACATATTCTTACAACGTTGCACAACTTCCACACGTTGTATCGTTACAAATCCCGATTTTGATTTTCTGTCATATTTTCTATCTTAAACTAATATGCATACATTTGTAAGTAAAATTTTAAAATAAATTTTCTTATCATTCTTAACTAATTAAAATGGTCATGTTTAATTTATAAAATCATATAAATTAATATTGATAATTATTTACAAAATTATTGTTAAATTGATAAAGCTAAACATCATTTGTTTAAAGTGATATATTTACGGGTCATTACAGACTCCCCGCCTCAAAAGAATTTGGACCTCAAAATTATGATAAGGAGAAAATAGCTCAAAAGGAAATATATTCGATATGATGAATGTATACAAAAGTATGGATAAGTGACTACACCACAGGCAGTGAGTACACTACAACAATATGATTTATACGATTCATTCTTCCATCGTAAATTAGGGATATGCCTTTTTCATTCTATCCTCTGTTTTCCAAGTGCAATTCTCAGCATCTCTATTCCATTAAACTTTGGCTAACCTTGCTACCTTCCTCCTTAATCGTTTCTCATCATGATCAATGATTCGAACAGCTCATCTAATAACTGCTAAATTCGGTTCCACCTTCAAGACTTCCTGAGCAATTGTCTATATGATTTGCTCTAGGTCATGCGCAAGTTTCCTCGAATGAGAAACATAAAAGATATTATTTACTCCTGCCAACCTTTCTGGCAATTGCACTTGAACTTCAAATGTCAAAACTTCAAAGTTATACAAGCCTAATTCTATATCAATAAATATACCATAAATCCAGTATCCATAATTCAATCAACACACTTGTATCGTATGTAATTTATTTTATACTAAAATAGCATAATCAATCAATAATAGAAACTTGCAATTCAAATACCATTAGGCTCTATTCAACTTTTTTTGCATGAAATTAGAAAAAGGGGATTTTTTTTAAATGTTGAAAATAGGTAGTGCAAACTACAAATAAAATAATTCATAGCTTACACACCATTTCCTAACCTATTATTTTCAAAACCCTTAATTAGATCCCAAAAAAGATAAGAAATGGAATAGAATGTAAACAATAAAACTACAACATCTACATAAATTCCATTATATTAATATAAAATATTTGCGATTCTAACATAAAAATTGACATTTCACTTTGGGGGAATTTTAGGGTTTTAATGTGATATTTACGTAAACCAAAATCCGCATGACATATATCAAATCCAAATTATACTATACAATTATTAAAATAAGAAAGACTAAGATTTCTATTTACAACAGGTCCTTAGCTCTTCCTCTTTTTGGATTTGTCACGCCTTCTATAATCTCTTTTAGATTCCTCTTTTAGAAATATATAACAAAAGATTTGTATATTTATTAGATGTATGAATTTAGGTGTTGGAGAAGAATAGAATTATAAATTAAATAACAAACACCTAAAATTTCTCACCTAAAACCTTCGGGAATTTTTCGAGTCTTTGAGGAGAGAGACTGATAGAGCTTCGCTTGGTTTCGAAATAATTTGTAAATAAAAGTGAAGGGGCCGATCTCTTATTTATAGTAGTTAAAAAGCACCAAAACCTTCAGATTTAAATCAGTTAAAAATAGTAAAATTTGAGTCATTCAAATGCTGTAGTAGCCATCAATAGGGATCAGTCGGCCGCTCCCACCCCGTCGGTCTACCAACCCGTGGTATGCAGTCGACGGATAGCTCTACTTTAGGAATATTTTGATTGTGTCATTGATTATTTTAGTTAATTCCTTTATTAATCTTTTAATGTTAACGTTAATTTCAACATTTACTTAATCCCCAAGTCTAATTGTTGTTACTTTTTAAATTTCAAATTTAGAAGTTAATTATTTATTTAAAGAGGGAATTAGGAAGAAGGGCAAACTTTGGAAAAAAATTAGACTGAAGGACACCAAATTTCATTTTTAGCCTAAAGGATAAACTTTGAAAAAAAAATTAAGTTGAAGGACAATGCTAGTTATAATTAGCATCGTATTCAATTTTTACACTATACAAAATGCTAGTTTAACCAGCATTATGTAATGACTCGTATTTTTTGACTATTTCAAATTATTAAATTTAATATGATTATTGAATAAAATTGGTTAAAAGTATAATTTAATGATTTATTAGTGTAGTTATTGAATATGAAGATTTTGGTTGAATTTACAGAATGAATTTAAATTTCAAATATAACATTCTATCGTAATACAGAAATGGAGAATAATTGAAATTTGAGTTGAATAGGAATCGATACGATTTCTAATGTTGATATAAATTCTATTTGAATAAGAGTTGAGTTGCTAAATTTTAAAACTGAAAATTTCAAGTAAATTTTAGTTTTTGAGATCGTCGATTTAATCGACGCGTTAAAATTGCAATCCAGGGCACAGTCTTGAAATTCGAAGAAACTAGTTCCGTTGGATCCGTAATAGTGTATTATTATCGGATTTTAAATTTCGTACCATTTGGAGTTACCGTTTGGTCGTACGGGATAAAAACGCATTGAAATTAATAATGGAAATTTTATACTATAATTCGATTCGAATAGTTACCTTGCACATACGATCGAATGAGGCCTTGGAACTTGTTCCTTTATGTTCGTAATAAGGGTAAAACATCATAAACGGCAATCGGCACGCCTCATTTGGAGTTCGTTCGGAAAAGTGCATGAACAGTAGAAATAATAATATTATACTATATATACACCTATAAATATACAGAAACACGCGCGTGCACAACAAAACCCTAACCAAATAGAACAAAGCTGCCTCCACTTATTTTCAATGGTCGAAAATGGCCAGCCTTTCCCTCAATTTTTCTCCCAATCCATAATCTTTTGTGAAAAACTCCCAACTAAGAAATCGAAGAGCATAACATGCGCTTCCCATCCATATGGTTATGACCATCCAATTCGCAACGAGGGGGAAGGAATCAACTCACATTCATACGACGTTCAAGCGTAAATTTTGAGAAGGTTGCGGAGCTTGGGGGGTGTAGTCCTTGGCCAAAGTGGGGGCGGAGCCGGATCGTCGTTTGGTGGTGTTGGATGGGTTCCAGCATGGCCGAGGGTGGTGCGGCAGCGTGATGAGGAGAAGCGACGTGGTGGATTTCATTCGCGTGAATGTGAAGCTGAAGGAAGAAAACACGCGTGGCCATATCTTGTTACCAGGATTGAACGGCCTAAATCTAATGGTAAAAAAAGAAATTTATTTACATAAATTGTATTCGATGTTTAAAAATGTGTATCTTTCATACGAGGTTGAAATGAGATGAAACAAGCGGCGTGGGAATCGTATCGACGAACACTTTGGTGTGGAATCGAAGTAGCATTTATTTGAAGCTGAAATATTTTCAGTTTCAAATAAAGGTGAGTGTTTAATAACACCACAAAGTCCTAGAATATTTATATGCAAGTTAAGTTTGAAATTATTAAGTGATATAAATTCATTGATTGATGTTTGATAAATTTAATTGCCATCTAAATTGTCATTTGAATTAACCGTTAAAAATTAAAATTGACAGTTAAATTTAAGATTGGAATTTAAATGCCAATAAAATACCAGATATTAATAAGTATGAAATTGTTGTGAATTATTTTGACTGTTCGGATGATTGATTGTGATGGATACCAATTGATTGATATTTGGATGATTGGATGTTTATTTAATTTTATATATATCTTGTATCAATTGGTAAACTATTTACAGTATATAAAACATCGAATTATTTCGAATTAATTAAGAAATATGTTGAAATGATATATACCAATGACACTGTGATTTGGATTGAAATGATATATGTCTATCCCAGAAATTAAATTAAAGATTCACTTGGCCATAGAATAGAAAATTATATACCAACACCGGATTAATTAAATTAAACGATTTTAGAATTTTTATATGAAATTATTTAAATGATTTTGATTCAAAGAAGTAAAAATAGAATTTATGGAAATCAAATTATTTTCAAATTGATCTCAAAATGTTGGGATCAGAAATTTGTTGACGAAATTGTTTAAAAATAAACTTTGAGATTTTTAATTTAAAATCGAAATATGATTTGAATTTCGAAAATTGATTTGTTGTAAAAATATTTGAACTTTCATTTGAACTTCGAATTATTGTAAAGTAAAAGTAATATAATTGGATATATAAAATTTAGACTCGAGAATGGAATTTATTTTAAGATTTGAATCAAAATTCAAAAACTAAAGTTTAATTTAAACTAAGTGATTTAAATCTATATTCTGAAACCGAACTCGAATTTATATAAATTGAAATGGTTTAAATTTGAGAATTGAGTTGGAATTAATTCAAATTCAAATTGACACTGAAATTAATTAAATTGAAATCGAAATCGAATTAATTTGAAATCGAAATTGATTTGAATTGCAATTGAAATTGGAATTGTTTGGAATTGAACCAAAATGTAGTCGACTTGAATTGAAATGAGACTGAAATTATTTGAAATGGAATAATAGAAATTGAATCGGTTCGATTAGAATTTGGACTTAGGTCCAAATTTGTTAAAATGGGAAGTGACAGTTTGATTAAAAAAATATTATTTCAATATAAATTGTTTAAAATATATCTTTTTAAATATTCAAATAATTTTGATTTTTTCCAAGTTATTTTATTATATAAACCATTTTTAATACTCAAACTATTTTATACCAAACTATTTTAACCTTTTAAACTATTTAAAAATTATTTAAACTATTTTCTAAAAAAATTCAAACTGGTCATGGTTGGAATGTGTATATTTAAACCGTTTATTTAATGCAATTTGGTTTAAAATAAAGTTATAACCCAAATGGAAATTCGAACGATTTTGGAAGCAAAATTGAAACATTATAGTAAAATGATTTCAAATGAAATGACTTATCGAACAGAATATGATATTTTGAAGTAAATATGATGATTTGAAATGAATTTGACTTTGAAGAGAACATGATATTTTGATATCAACTACGAATTGTTTTCAAAATATAAAAGTACCAACCTGTGTGTAAAAGGACGTTAGGTTTTTAAAGAGACCGAAGCCTTTTATTGGTATACTCTCTGCCAATATTGGAACCACTTTAGCAACTGTGTATGCGGAGGAGACTCTAGAACGAAGTGGTTGGATTTGGCGTCGTTAGTTGGATTTGAAGAAAGAGAATAATGATGGATTGGCCTGACACTTGTGACAATTTGAAATGACTAAAACAGGATCCGTACTGGCTAATAAGGTTAGCTACCTCTAGCGGACACACTTCTTCGTATTACTATCATGACATTATTATCAATTGGTGTGCACCCTCAGATTTTGGAAGCGTTGGACGCGATGGGTTGTTAGGGGTTACCACCAGCCAGGAAGGGTAAACTGGTAGTATCCTACGTTGGGCATTGTCTCACATGCCTTTTCATGCTTTTATCCCCATATGAGACCACTACGATTTTGATTTAGTGTTGTCATATCATGGTGCGTCCCTATCCACCGATGATTTACTAGTGTTTTATATGTAAACTATACGACAATGCTTAAACATGCATTAAGGGGGGTCAATGTAAAGCGTAAACGCTATTTTGATATTTATTTTGCTGATTAGACATTATGTGTAGCAAATTGTACTACATATAAATAATTTGACGGATCCTTAAGAGATGGAAAATCCCATAATATCCTTTGAGTTATTGCACGCACGTTATACACTGTATAGGAGATGTGAAAACCCATAAATATCTCTGATGCCATGACACTCGTGTTATATACAATATCGATTTGACTCACATAAGAATATTTTAGTCCAGAATTGAGTGTTTTGTCATTTCATTAAGCTTGGGTCGGCCCTGAGTTTTCAGCGCATTGAAGATTATTCTAGAGGACGAAGACGAAGATTTGGTATATTATTACTATTATCATTAATGCATCATGTAGTCTACTGCATTGCTTTATTCATCTCAGATGTATATATAACTTTGATAAATATTGTATAAATTATAATCAAATGTACAATATAAAAAGCTTCATGAACTGTTTATTTGATTATTATATTTTATCGTTCCGCTGTGAGATTCTATATTTGTTTTTTTTATTCTTTTCTTATTTTTATTAATCAACCCTATTAATTACCTATGTTTCGGATTGTCTAATTCGGATGTGTGTGGATTATTGTCGATTTAAACCTTCTGAAACATGGGTCTTCATAGTTGGCATCAGAGCTTTGGTTTAGCGATAACCTTAGCTTTGTGGGGTTTGGCTCATTAGAGATAGGGTAATAATATCCTAGAATGAGTTTGTTTTGAGCGTATATATATGAGAGAGTATACTTGTTAGTGTTATAAAATGTTTTATATTGTGTTTACTTATCCATTGAGTTGTTTATGTATTCCAGTGGATGCATGGGATGTCATCTTATCGATAAGGGTTTCTAAACACTTAGCGAGACAAGTCGCTATAATATAGTTTTAAGATAGGGTAATGAAATAATTTTGCCTAAATTATACTTATATGTATAAAATGATAATTTTAATGAAGTTGTTATTAGGAAATGATAATATTTAGTAATCATCAATTATTGGTCGAATTAAATTAAAAACGAATACGTTGTGAATTTTATTTTACAAAGTGTTTGATAATTAAATTGAATTGAAATCTAATTGCAATAAGAATTGTTTAAAATAATGATTTGGCACTAAGGTAATGGAATTTGTACAACTATATTTATATTATAGTTTATAACAGAAAGAATTTAAAAGTCGAGAATTTTTGAATTTAAAACCTGTTGCTTTTAAAATTTATTTTCAAAGCCTTCAAAAATTAATAATATTATTATTTGGAAGATTTTTAAATAGAAAAATATTTTGAAAGGACTTTTGAAAGAAATAAAAGCATTGAACTCGCTTTTGTCACTGGGAAATAGTTCTGGAGATGAATGTAGCATCGTTAGTATTCATTTTTGAGTTTCTGAGTGAGAATTACTACCAAAAGGAATCTATATTCGATTAAAACTAGTTTTGTTGTGAAAAATATTCCATGTATTATTTGATAAATATATGAAAATAGCTCTAAACTTATAAATTGAAATGGTATAAATAAAAATTAGTTTATAACTTATAGATTTGAACAGAAAAGTAAAATTAAAATTTAAAAATTGTTGAATATTTTGATTAAGCAAATAAAAGAAATTTGAATTCGAGAAATGAAATAAAAAAACTAACTTAAGAAATGTTAAATTAATTGAGTTAATGAAATGAAGTAAATAACTATAGTTTAATTCAAGAAAGCTTAAATAAAATGAATAAGATTAATTTGTATAATACTCAATTACATTATAAAGCATTAGAATAACTTACGATAAATGTTTAAGAAGTTAAAATGTTTACAAGAATATGTAATGGAATATTGTACAAGTAAATCAATAATTAAGTAATTAAAATGTTTATAAATAAAATTTAAGTTGTTGTAATAATGTTATATGCTTAATTAGTGTATTATGAAATGATTAATGACTAAATTGAACAAGTAAATGGAACTTAAGAAAGTAGACAAATGAATTAAATAATATCTTGTAAGTGGTTTATAGAATTAAATGTCAATTTGCGAAGAACGTTGTAAATTAAGTTGTTACTTTTGAGAAAATTATAAACTTAAACAAGTTGGAATAAAAAGAAACGACCTTTAATTAATAATGACAAACCAAAGAAATGATTAATGAAATGTTCCACGAATGAATTTAGTATTAAATGAAAATCCGTGAAGGTAAATGTAAAGGAAAAATATGGATATTACAATTGAAGAGTTTGTGAAAACATGTAAGCCTTGTAACTCACAAAATTGATAAATATAAGTAAATAAAATCAGTGAACATCGAAGATACGAAAAGGAAATCTAAAATGAGATATGAAATTTGATTTAACTTAAGGGAAGTTAATGGAAATAAATAAACAAAATTCGTTAAGGGACTAAATTAACAAAATGAGTCAAATAAGATAGAATATGATTCAAAATGGAAAATAAACTTAAGTTATAAGGATAAATTGAATGTGGTAACTTTAATCATTGAATGTAAGAGAAATTTGATTTCAATGAATGTAAATAAGTGAATTGAATAAATTTAAATAATTGGAAGTGAATGTGAGCATACTAAAATTATTAATATGAATTGAGTTATATACTAAAATTAACTTAAGTAAAATTATTAATATGAATTTAAATTTATGAAATGAACTAATAGGTGAATCGAAAAATTAATATGAACTTAAGTTTATGAAAAATTAACTAGAACTGTGTTTCATAAAATGATTGTAATAGACTTAAATGGATATGAATGGTTTATGAATAAATTTATAAGAAATGCATCAAACAAAAGATGAAATTATGAAAAATTTGAATAAATTGATTGTAAACGAAATAGATATGAATAAATATGAAGAAAATCGGTTAGATGTCAACAAAAATTGAATGTAAATGAAGAATGAAGTGTATAAATTAAATATTAACATTGGAAATGTAAATGGTGATAGTTTGGATAAATTTGATGAATATCGATGGTTGAATGGTTTCTTTTATTGCAAATCATTGTTTTAACTGTTTTGATTGCATATGATTGGTGTATGTTGTGTGTTTGTGTTTGTGCTTATGATTTGGATTCAAAATCATGCTATATGGTTCTATTTAACTCATATATATTTTATATCTTATTAAAAGTAACTAATATTCTAAATTGAGTTGAGATATGTACGTGCGAAGACCGTTTGGATGGATATGCAGATTCATATGCTTTTGCTTGCTTAGTACGAGCGAACTCGCTCGTATTAATAGTTATAAGGTACACATCTCAAATTACATATCGCTCTATAACAACCCGCATATTTTACGATTAAATATTTAAATGGATTATTTAAATATAGCATCATTAGTTGGATTAAATTCCAAAATGTGATTTTTGTAAACAGTTGAATCCGGACTCGGGACCACTTCCATTGAGTTTAAAACGACGTTTACAACTTGTTTAAGTATAAATATTGATACGTTTGGAGTTGATTAGGATTTTTATATTTGTTTGGGCTTTAGGTTGTGTTCTAGCCCATTAACCCAATAAGAGAACTCAAACATTCTACCATATCTCCAACTCCACTACTGTAGTGTAACGACCCGTAGATTTAACCGGTTTGAATAACGTTACCAATTGAAATTTTATGAAATTTTAAACGATAAAATTTGAAAATAAAAATTTTATATTTGGAATGCGTCTAGTTAAACATAGCAACTGGTAAATTTTCGTTCAAAAATATGAAAGTTTATTTCGTGTGTAAATTTACTTCAATTTAATCGGTTAAAAAGCGATGAGAATAAAACATTTTCAAAACCAAAATATTTTTACATAGAAAAATTCTAAACCATCTTCTGAGCAAGATGTCAGTTTGTCGTTTTTTCAAATTCGGACATCTATGGCTCCGTCGATCTTATTTTTCTACGTTTTTCATGCATTTTCCGCTATTATAAAAATTCGAATTTTTATAATTCAATTATACCACTGATATCTGTATACCGTTTTGATCGTATCATCGTGATGATCTCAGCGGTATATTCACTTCTGTGTTTTGAGGTTCGGTACGCCACGGAAACTGCGAAATAGTCATTTGTATCGGTACCGTTTGAACGTTTGAATTCTTTGCCTCTTGGGTAACAACCGTGTAAAAGTTCCAATGGATGCTTAACTTTTAATCTCCCAACAAACAACCATTCACATTTATTATTCACAAAATTCGTGCATGCCTTTTGTTTCCATTGGTTCATTTCATTTGGTTCTGCATTTAGTTCTCTGCTACTTTGAAGAATAATAAATATGTAAGTATAGATTTCTGGATCCAACTACTCACGCAGTCTCCCATTCCATTTTGTTCCACCTTCCAACCCTGTACACCATCACCCTTTCATCAAAAGCTAGCACCTCCTCCATGCCCCCTCCTCGCTTGAACCCACCCTCTGATGCATCACCAATGACCGAACAAGCTTCCCTCCACCACCCACATCCACCACCTCATGCCGCCTTCACCATGGCGACAGTCACCTCTTAAAAAAAGAGAAAGAAAAAAAAGAAATTTTTTTTTGCATTAGAATATAAACCGCTCCAACCCATCCATCTCGAACGCCGACCACCCCTTCCACCTTCAATCGTGCTCGACATTTTCCACTTGTCAGCAGCCCCTCTGACCATGCAGTGACCAACCGAAGTCATCCGCCTATCGTCTTCCCCTCTCTTCATTTTGGCCGCAGCCTCTTCCTCGAAAGAAAAAAAAAAATGTTACACGCGTACATCTCCTCCGACCGTACACCACTTTCCTCTCTCCACTTTCCTCTCTCATCGATCTCACTCACGCCTAGTCTACCAGCCGCAACCCATAACCCGTGGTCCTTCCGCCCTACCCACTTGCATCGTCGCCCAAGCCGTGTCATTCTCTGCCTTGTTCCGCCCATAAACCAACTGTTCGTGCCGCACCCATCAGCTCTACCATCTTCCACGTTTCCTCCATATAAGGTATATTTGTGTTATAATATGTGTTATACTATAGGGAAGTAAGGAATGTTACAGCCTAAAAGTTGCGTGTAACATGTTTTTCCCATCTTTAATTTTTTTTTTACTTTTGGAAATGTCTAATACCTTACGTGTGTAAGCCTTTGTATTTATTAGTGCATTGATATTTTGTTGGTTCCTTTTGTTTTATGTATATATGTAAATTTTAAAAATATGTCTACATATTTTAGTGTGTATGTTGCTCATATAAATTATATTCCCTATAAGTCTACTATGTAATTAAGTTACGGCATGTACTAGAAAGTTGTAAAATGAAGTGATATAAACGTTGTACTACCTTGTTTTCTGTTCTAAAAAAATGTAACATGTATGTATGTTTATATATTTTATATATTTGGTTTTGTTAGAAAGAAGTTTATGTGTCATATTTAAAAGAAGTCTGCATTTTCACATATGTATTGTATTGTCTGCATACTTCCGTATATATATAATATATATATATGTTCTTTGTATACTGTTGCATGGTTATCAGTTTTATCTATTGTTATGTGTAGATATTATACAAATCATGTTCTGTTATACATAAAAGGTGATGGGTTGTAAAGTTCTTTACAGTTAGTTATGCAAGGTCTGTTATATTTATAGTGTACGTAATATATTAGTTTCTATGCTTTAGATTACAATATATAGATTTGAATATATTAGACTTATATATAGTACACATATGTTTTGTAAGTTGCATACTTATTTTACTTTATTTTGACTGATCATTCTCTTTCGTCTGTGCATTTGGAAGGTATATTGTATATAGTTAGTATTAAGTATTTATATATTTGATTTGTTATATTTTTATAAGGATAATATGTTTTGTTTAGTTTAAAGAAAGAAAGATGATTTTAACTATTGTTTTATAAAAAAAATTAGTATATAAAAATATGAGTTTATGTTTACAAGTTTAAACCTGAGATTTGGATTTGTTTTTTTAATCCAACATATTATTCTTTGATGAGAACCATTAGATTTTGCAATATAAGTTACTGTTTGAAAATTTTGTGGTGTTATGATTTTTTTTTATAAAATTATTTGATTTTGAGATTTCTGAAATTTATAATATCAAGCTGCATGCGTATAAGTTGTTGCAGCCATTCCACTTTCCTCCTGTAATCGTACTAACCATGCTCATTACCTTATTATAAATGACATAGTACTTTATATAGCTGTTATTTTATGTATACTGCAGGCGAGGTTGTCTTAGTTTTATATTTGTGTCGACGTATATATGCTTTAGATTTTTTTTTTATGCAAATATTTTTAGCCGTATGTTACATATAGGCTATGGAGGTCTATATATTAGTATATATATCATATATATGATGTGTCTATGATTTGTTGACGATATAAGTTTAATGTGTTATAAGAAAAAGGAAATGATTTTTGAAATATAGTTTTGTCGTGTTGAATTCTAAATATAATTTTTTTATATAGTTGTATATAAAAGTTTACTTATACCAATGTTCTTCATCGATCTCGTTCTGATGTGTTCAAACGATTTCTGTTATCAGTTTTGATCGTTGAATTCGTGCCGCTTTGCTTTGCTTGGATTCGTAACTCAAATCCTATGTCCGTATCAGTGTGCGTATCCGTGTCATCTTTTCGTGCATCTCTAGCCTCGAAAGGTGAGCAATCACTCACGATTAATATTCTTTTATTTATTAAATTTGATTTTAATTGGAACGACAATTGAAATATACTGTTGTTATTTATTGCACTGTTATTTATGTATCAGTTCACCTTTGACATCTGACACTGTTATCTGTTATGTATGCAATAATAAATCCAGTTTGGTTGATAATTGATTGATTGATTGTTGTTTATATTGGATGCTAAATTGTAATGAATGAGTGATAAATATTATGAAATTGAATTTGACGCAGGATAGTTAAAATTCTGAATTGACATATGTGTTGAATTCTCTTAGTTAAATTTGTGTAATACGACCTTTAAATGTTAGATAAAAATTGACACGTAGAATTGGTTAATTACACCTTGAACCATTGAATGTATGATTGTATAGGTTGATGTAATATGAAATTGAATAATTGATGTAAAGTGTAGAATTGCATAGAATAATTAGTGTAATAATCTTTAATCTACATGAAATGATAGTGTAGATTCTAGAAATAATTAAATTAATTTGCACAAACAACAATGTGCATTAATACGATTATTTCAGGATTATTTGAATTGATAATTGGATTGTGTTTGTTTGTTGTTATTGCTTGTTTATTTACTTTGACACCATCCCAGTTATCACACTGCAAGTTCCCTTTGTTATGTTTGATTTTGAATTGGAATTGGAGTCGGCTTTAAATGATAAATACCCAAAATGAACTTGACTTAGGATAGAGAATTTAATAAATCCGATTGGTCAATAATTTGATCTAAAAATAAAATAATGGTTTTTATTCGAGTAAAGAATAAGCTTTGAAATGAAATTGGAATTTGAATTTTGATAGAAAAATATAAAGATTGAAATATGAAGCAAATATTAACATAGTAATTGCTGAAAGGACATTGTTTGAAATTTAATTATGTAATAATTAAATTTGGAATTATTAATAAATAATTTGGAATAAGTAATAATTGATTTTTGAAATTATTAAGTTTGAAAACATTTAATAATTAAATTTGAAATTATAATTAAGTTTGAAATTATTAAGTTGAATTCATAATTAAGTTGAAATGATTTGATAATTAAGTTGAAATTATTAAGTTTTGAAATGATTTAATAATTGAGTTTGAATTTATAATTAAATTGAAATTATTAAGTTTTGAATTTATTAATAATTAAGTTTGAAATTATTTAATAATTGAATAAGATTGAAAATTTTGATAATTGAATAAAAATTGAATTCTTTGATAAGAGAAATTGAACTTTTGAATAAGTGAATTGGAACTTCGTAAGTAATTGAACTTGAATTCCTTTGTTAATTAAGTTTTGGAAATTATTTAAGTAAGTAATAAGTGAAATTGAATTTCTTTAACAAGAAATAAAATGTGATTTATTGAAATTAATGTAAGACTTGTAATTTTGAGAATTTGATTTGACGAATCTAATTTTGTTAAATTTGAAGTTTTGATAAAATGAAGATGAACGTAAGTAATTGATTTAATGAATTGGGAATTAAGTAAAATTGTTCTGAATGATAAAGTAACTTAACGAATATTGAATGAAATCGATAAATGAATTTAAATTGGTTTGAATGTTGAATTTAATCATTTAAATGATTTTCGGTATAAAACTTATATATGAACTTGAATCAATATTTGAATTATTTAAATAAAATTGAAATTGAATTGTAAGACTTTGAAATGATAATTTGGGAGTTTTGAAACGTAGATTTTGAAAATTGATTTTGAAAGACAAATGAAATGTTGATTTATAAATTCTAATTGAAATTGGATTTGATTTGGTTTTGAAATTTATTAAACGACCAATCGGTGTAAAAATTACGAAATTTATTAAAGAAACCGGAATCGGTTATGGATATACTCTCTATCTAAACCGAAAACCACTTTAATAACTATACGCGGAGTGATGATCCAGAATGAAGTGGTCGGAATGATGTACGTGCTGACTGAAGAAAGTGAACGATAATGGATAGCCTTGACACTTGTGTCAAATTGGAAATGACTAAAATCAGGAGCCGTGCGGGCCAAATGGGGTTAGCCACCTCGAGCGAACACACTTCTTCGTAACTACTACTCATTTCTTGTTATCGATTGGTGCACCCTCGTACTTTCAAGAGTGTTGTTTCGCGGTGTTGCGATCGCTGCGGCGATGCGTTCTCACCAGTCCGGATCAGGCAAACGGTAGTTTCACTACCTTGGGTATTGCCTCATGTGCCTTGTCATACTTGTATCCCGATTTACGCGACCACTACGGATTTGTTTTGTGTTATACCTATGGAGTACTCCCTGATATCCCACTAGTTTACGGTGGAGTTTACAGTGCTGTATAGACTATAACGCTTATATAAATGTGTTAAGGGGGATAATGGTAATGCCTTAACACTATTTTGATATTTATATTACCGATAGGCATTATCTACTTAGCGTATATTACTACCTAGTAGATAGTTTAACGGATCCTTAAAGGATGGTGATTCCAACATCCTTTGAGTTACTTGTATTTCGATTGCTATTTCATTTGAGTTGGATTTATTGATATGAGAATATTAATCCTGACTCGAGTGTTTTTGTATTTTGCTTTACGCTCGGGTGAGACTGAGTGTACCAGTATTCGAGACTCACCTTTGGAGTTGGAGCTTTGCTCGAAGATCCAGTCATCTATTCTGCTTTCAGAGATTCAGTTGATTCCGGTGATGTATTTTAATTCTTGCATTCGATTATTGTATTCGAGACTTTTGTTGTAACTTATTTAACCCTGTTATATATATAGTAGCTTCATGAACTACTATCTCTTTTACTTCCGCTGCATATTATTACTCGGTGTCTATGATTCTGTGATTATTTATTTACTATATATCTGAGTTTTGTCAAATTTAAATTAACAATTCGGTATTTTGAATTATTCAAGTCCGACATGTGCGGATGCGAATAGTCCAAAATAGCGGGTTGTTACATGTAACGTCTTGTGATTTTCGATAATTAAAAATTGTAAATTTAATGAAGTTTTCTGATTTAATATTGAGAGAAATGAAATTTTATGATTAAATAATAAGAATGTAATTGGATTAAAAGGTAACAGTATTAATTTAAGGTAATTTATAATTGCTATAAATGTAATTATAATTCATTGAAATGATTAAAAGGTTATAATTAGTTATAAATGGTAAATTGATTATATTAATGATGTGTGTATAATTTATAATTGGATTTAAAGAGCAATAGGTAATTTAAATGTTGTGTTAGTTAAATAGTATGTAATAAATTGTAAATTGGAACAAAATGAATGTTGTGTGAATAACTATAACATTTGTGTGTAGGTAACAAACATACAAATGTGACTAAAAGTTAACGATGACAACTATTATATGATAACTATTTATTTAGTCTGTTAAAATTTAATTTGGAAATCAATTACAAATAAATGTAAATAAATATTACGTTAAAGTGAGTTAAGACAATAACTTAAATTTGTGAACGTAATAAATGTAATATAATTGTTAATTGTATTCATAATATAATAATTGATTTAATAAAAGAGTGAAATCAAGATAGATAAATTTATCTGGGATTTAAAATTATAATTAATGTGTGAAATTGGTAAAATTCAATATAATTGAAATATGGTAGTTTATACAAGTACAAAGATGGAAATTGTAGCATATTAGTAAAATAAGATATTAACAAATATTATTTATGTTATTAGAGTAATAATTGATTGAATAAAAATATTGAAATCGAATTTAATAAAATTAACTAGAATTGAATTACTATTAATTGGATTAATTGCAATTGAAATTGAACAGTGTATTTTGGGAATTAATTAACATTGAAATGTTATGTAAGCTTGTTTCAAATTATTATAAATGTCTAAATGATTAAAAATGATGAAATTCGTTAGTTTATAAACATTGAATTAAAAGTGATTTAATTAGTTAAATATTAATTTATTTAATTAATGCAAAAATAGCCATTTTGACCACTGCCTCGGATTTAAATGAAACTTGTTTCAATGGATCCGTGACATTGAATTATTGTAGGATTTTAAGTTTCGTAAAGATCGAACTTGTCGTTTGATCATCGAGCTCGAAATGCCTAAAAATCAATTTAATTGAAATCAATTTGAAATAAGCTGATTTCAAAGAAACTTCTTCATATGATCGAATTATGACTGGAAACCTATTCCATTGAGTTTAGAACTATCGAAAACATCTATTTTGATATGTGGGATGACACATTTTCGTTTCGGGAACAAAACGGGCTTTTCGGGGCGTTTATCGTTCAACTTGTAAATCAATCTTGTCCATTCATTTCTATTTCTGATCTGCCTATAAATAGCCCATTATAAACCCTAGTTATTTCTTATTCCATTTGTTTGTATGTACAATTTCATCTATCCACTTCTCCTTCTCAATGGCAGACAAACAAATTCTCATTTCAATTTCAATCGAAAATTAAAACTCCTCAAACCCTATCAAATTGTGTATCGATTTGAAGCACTCGATGAGTGCAAATCAAATCTACAGTTTGTTTTACGATTCGGATTTCTTTGTGGACGAAATTGGCTAGATTATTCTTGGTCGTTATCTACCGTCGATCGGAGGGTACTAGGTCGTAGAGAGTTCATCGGTGTAGGTGGTTCGTCGATTCAACGATAGGATTGCTTGCAATAATTCGATTAGGGATCATGTAAAGGCGGCGGCTGCCCCTCGTTTACCGTCATTCGATCAGCGTTAGGTGGGCTGGATGGGGTGGGTGGAGACTGAGTGGTGCGTCATCTGGTAGGGGCGCACGACCGTGATTGGCATGGAAGAGGGGTTTGGCTGGCGGCTTTAGGTCGTATACGAGTGATGTTCATAGGTTCCTGTAGTCGTTGAAGACGATGAGGTGGTAAAAAATATATTTATATTTATATTTTATTTTATTTAAATTTTGAATGTTCTAACACACATACTTTTACATACAAGGTCCGATTCATGCGCAATTTGTTCCGTTAGAATTAAAATTTCGGACATTTTGATGCTGCTTTGGACGAATTCTGAGACTGTTGAATTTGGGCCCTAGATTGGATTTTAAATTCGATTTAAAATCAAAGGCCAGTGTTTTAACCCACTCATAACTTCTAAACTTCTTATATTAGTTAAATTAAATTCATGATGTGATTAGAAATAATTGATCTATGTCTGGTATATTTAAATTGTCATTCTAGTTAAATTTGTCTTTTATTGCATTTAATCACCGTTTAATTTATTATTGAATTCAAATTGACAATGTAATACCTGTTATTGATCATCATCTACCTATTGATGTTTATTGACTGTTTTGGATGATGATTGTGACGAATGTTAGATTTTTGATATTGGATGACTGGATGTTGCATTTTATATTGTTATAATATTGCAAGTTCCCTATGGGTTGAAACGTACATACCCGAACGATCTATAGATTAAGAAAAAATCGTTATGGGATGAAATGATAGACTCGAGCGATTTTATGGATTTTTTATTTAATTTGGGATTGCGGTTTGAAATGATATATAACCATAAATCTTAAATTGCAGATTGAAATGATAAACATCCGTATCACTTGACCCTCGGGTAGAAAATTATATACGGACACTAGATTGGTTAAATTAAGTGAATTTTTGAACCTTTAAATTTTGAATTCAGTTAACTGGTATTTTGAAATAGAAATTTGATTTATATAAACTAAATTAATTTTGGAAGTCCAAGCATAAATATTAAAATTTGAATTGATTTAATGAATTGTTTAAAGGATTTAAATTGGGAAATTTCAAAGTTGAATTGCCAAATAAAATGAACTTATCGAAATTGAGTTATTGGAAATGTTTGGACAATTTTGAAATCTATTTCAGATTAGTTTAAACTATTTTTTTGATCAACAAGAATTCGATGCTTTTTATCAACTTGATGGTAAGGAATTTCTGGATCTAGAAATTCATTTCATATAATTGAACCTTTTCAAACTGTTTCTTTTTAAGAACCAAAAAAATTTGTGCCAAAATAACAGATGCCAAGAAGAACAAAAGGCCTTGGACGCGTAATGGATCTTGAAGCACTATTTCTGATGGAAGGAAATAAAAAGAAAAGAGAGGGAAAGAAAATCGAAATGAAATAAAGAATAAAAAAATAAGTAGAAAATAGAAGAACCCAGATTCCAAATGAACAAATTCAAACTCGAAAAGGATTTCGCCATATCCCCCTTTTAGACTTTTAGACAAGGATCCAGTTGTAATTTTACCTAACTTTTTCATTTATCTTGGAACCATTGAGTTCATTATATAATGATTCCTATATTAAAAAATTGTGTATGCCTACGAAGAATTTCATAAGTTTCCAAAAAATTGAAGATAGAGATCAAGAAATGGAATTTCAATTATTTGTGGAAATGTATCAATTGGTGGAGCCCCTGATAAAGGAAAGAGATGCTGTGTATGAATCACTCACATATTCTTCTGAATTATATGTCCCCGCGGGAGTAATTTGGAAAACCGGTAGGGATATGCAACAACCCTGCGATGTATTGGTGATGAGTATATAATGCAGCTTGAGTAGTAAAGTCTTGTGCTATGAATGCATAAGCAGGTAAAGAGTACATGTGTTGAGCTACTAAAGAAGTAATAACCCCTAAAGAGGCTAGAGCAAGGCCTAATTGAAAATGAACCGAATTGTTGATTGTATCATAAAGACCCTTATGTCCACGTCCTAATCGACCCCCCGGAGGAGTATGTGCTTCTAAAAGATCTTTGATACTATGTCCAATTCCAAAGTTCGTTCTATACATATGGCCAACAACAAGAAAAATAAATGCAAGGCCTATATTATACAGTATATAACTTCGATCATAGGGATCAATTTCTGATCGCGTAGCTTCATAATAATTCTGTAAAGCTTCCGCATAATTTCCTTCGGATTGAGCTGACATCCGTTACGGCCGTTCATTTATTTTATTCAAAAAATCTCCGCTCCAGAACCGTACGTGAGATTTTCATCTCATACGGCTCCTCCCTTCTGTGCATAGTAGTAAGGGGATTCCTGCTGCTACCATAGTAGCAGCATGTATAAGAGCCGAAATGGGAGTGGGTCCTTCCATAGCATCAGGTAACCATATGTGAAGGGGAAATTGTGCAAATTTAGCAACTGCGCCGAGGAATAAAAAAGAAGCACAAAGAGTAATAAATAAAGAATTTACTCCATTATTATGAATTAATTTAGTAACTATTTCAAACAAATCTCAAAATTCTAAACTACCCGTTATCCAATAAAATCCTAAAATTCCTAATAATAAAACAAAATCCCCTACAAGATTGGTTACAAAAGCTTTTTGAGAAGCACTTGCTACAATTGGTCGTGTGAACCAAAACGTATTAATAAATAGGAACACATTCGAAACCAAAGATACTGATATCTTAGCAGCATTTCGAGTAACTCCTCAACCCGGAGTTCTCGCTGAAGAAGCAGGGGCTGCGGTAGCCGCCGAATCTTCTACTGGTACCTGGACAACTGTGTGGACTGATGGACTTACCAGTCTTGATCGTTACAAAGGACGATGCTACCACATTGAGGCCGTTGTTAGGGAAGAAAATCAATATATTTCTTATATAGCTTATCCATTTCATCTGGGAAAAGCCATCTCTTTCTCCACAATGTCTTTGCCATTTGATCCAATAGCGTTCCATTAGATAGGAAGAGATTTGATAAATACTGATAACTCTCGGATGGAGTATTAGAACGGAAAGATCCATTAGATAATGAACTATTGGTTCTAAGCCATCTCTGGCGATGAATCAACAATTCGAAGTGCGTTTCTTGTGTATTCTTGATGAACCAGTGTCTAGATATAGATGTAGAAGAATTTGTTTGGGAAGTAATAAGCCCCTTTGACATCTCTTCATCTGCAAAGAATTCTCGACGCTATTTTTCCATAGAAATGTATTCGCTCAATAAAAGTTCTAAAAGAAGTTAATCGTAAATAAGAGGATTGTTTACGAATAAGCACTAATAAAGTTTCGCACTCAAATACATAAAAAGAAATTTTTAGAAGTTATAAGAGTTTTCAAAGAAAGAGGAAATGGGGTTCTAAAAGTTTCAAAAAAAAACAAGATGGATCATCAAAATAATTCTATTTATGGACCTAATAATGAAAGAACTTGAAAAAGTAAAACCCATATTAAAATCGAGTAGGGTTTAAATATATGAACCGACGTATGACAACCCACTTTAAGTTTACGAAATTTTATGAATTCTCCCGTCCTTTCGTTCTATCTTACTAATAAAATAAAGAGTTATTTTTATATTAAAGATAAAGAGTTTATTATAAGTTCGCGACTCTAACTAAACTAATTCAGCCCAACAAAAAGGGATTAGATTTCTAATAAAAATGGAAGTTCTTGGTAGGCAAGGCATAGAAATCACTTCTATTTTTTCTAGATTTTAATATTTTCGTTTTATTTCTATATTATATATATATATTTTTCAAAGGAAAAAACCGTGTAGCTGAAACCTGTAGTAGGTATCT